>JARHVA010000042.1:8380000-8980000 GCA_037957365.1 Torreya grandis
TTATATGTGGTCCTTGAATTTACAAATTTGGAACATGTTGAAATCATCACATATCTTATCATTATTACCTATTGGATACCATGGATATTCCCCTATATTATTTATTGTAACACATAGTACATCAAGTAAATAAGATAATGTGTAGATATTGTCATCTGGTTTTATTTGGTCTAGGATTTGTTGCTTCAGATTAAAACTTATAATTTCCCTAATTGTAGGGATATTTTTCTCATCTAGTATCATAGACAAAAGGGGGACCCAGATTATATTGACATGTATAATGGAATGGGAACCATGAATAATGTTCAAAAGTTACATTGCAATCCTTACCCCAGTTCTAAACTATATAATTTGAGTGGTGTCCACTTTCCTTTTCTTAATAAAGTTAGCAAGTTATGTTGCCGAGTATCTCAAAGTGTCCTTAACATTATTATTTGTAAACCACTTTAAAACCAGTTTTTGGTTGTATACTATGTTTATTTTATGGAGTGTATAGTATCTCACAAAATATACCCTAACTACTAAGGCTACTAGTACCTTACTACCAATCCTATGAAAAATGTCATTTGTGCACATAATGACAATAAATAAATTATGAAGCACATCAATGTATAGGAATACCTCTAGTTTCACCATTGATTTTTGTATTCCAGTTACTTTGAGGGATAGCAGGTCATATATTTATTCTTTATCATGTAGAGATAAGTCATCCTCATCACTATATGGCTAGGTTACTTCCACCTCTCTAGCATTATGGTTGAATTTGGAGTCTTTAAATTCCATGTTGGTCCTAGAATATATATAGAGTAGAGATTTTATCTTTAATGGTCATTATAATAGATTTAAAACCTCTATATTCATTTGTGCACTTGGTTATAATAAATAAAAGATCTCTAAGTCTCAATTTACAAGTTAGATTATTTTCCAATGGTGTTGAATTAGATTTGGTAAAAAATATATAGACTATAGGTATTGAATTCATTGTCATTATACTTCATTTATGAGAATTAATTTCAGTGTAATAGTCCATATCAACTATCTTTCCATTTGAATTTGATTTTATGGCATAATCTTTTATAGGAATTTGGTCAGAATATGCCAACTTATCACATCTTATATGAGCTTAGTCACCCTTATTGATCTAGGCAACAATTTAGGCGACAATTCGGGTGACCGTTCCACTCCAATTGATGACAAAACTTCTGGGAGCCATAACTTTTGCACCATAGCTCCAATTGACTCACCGTTTGAACCGTTGGAAAGCTAAGAATGAGGAGAAAATTGTGAGATGGCATAAATCTCCACTTGATGAATTTTTACCCGAAAAAACCCAACGGAAGTGCCCCAAATTTCAATTTTAGTAGTGCAGTCTAAAAATTGTAATTCCTCAAATTTTGTATTGTTTTAAATATTGGAAGTCAAACCACTTAATCTCCCTTGAGATTTGTGACCTTACACATCCTCCCCATGCTTTAAAAATGTGTATAAATGAGGAGGTAACATGAAATGTGAAGATAAACATCTCTTCCTAGAGATAAGCATATATTTGTATTGCGATCTTGAGTAATACTACATCTCTTCTCAGAGAATTCATTGTTACTATGTTTTTTCTATGCTATTGAAATATTTATCAACTAGAAATTAAAAGTTTTAGATCACTTATTGTCTTTAATATGTATATCTTCCTTTTACAGTTGTCATGATCTCACTTACTAATTATCTACTTTGTATATTTTATTTGCATCTAGCTATGTTAATAATAATGCATGGCCTCTTACTATTTTGGATAGTAGACATGGTGGTTTGTCACTTTGGGCTCCATTATACTATAAATTATTAAGTGTCACATCATTATATAATTTAGTATTATGTTCAACTACATCTTGAGGAACACATGAAACTATATCACTTTGATATCCATTCAAGTGGGAATGCATAAGGGTTATGCTATCATGTTTCTTTTGTATTATGTTTTTCAATATATCCATAAGACATGTGGAATCATCTCACTTCATCACTTGGTTATGAATTTTATTTGATATTTGAAATTTTTCAATGTATAAATATATGAAGTGGTAACATGTGTCTTGGCATATGCTATTTGACTATCCTAAGTGAAAATATGGAGGCTTTTATGAATGACACGTGGATACTAACTATGTAAAGGATGAAATATGGTATCTTATCACTTGGTCACAATATTTTTAATATATCATTTTTTTATATTGGTCCCCATGATACAAGACAATGACATGTGGCATGATCTTGTCTGGTCACTTATTCATAGGCATTCATAACTTATATTTTAAAACCAAGGTCTATAATAAAGTGAGATGGTGACACATAGATTAAGCTTTCCTAGTTGCATAGTCATAAACATGATAAATTAAAACATTAAAGAAAGGATTGAGATGAGGTGAGATGGAGACATTTGGTAAGATATTCTTAGACACTTTGTCATGAGTGTAAAAGACTTATACATTTTCTACAAAAGATTTGTGATGGACCGAGAGAGAACATGGAAAAATATTATGTTTTTAAGTAGTTAGGAGCATTTAAAACTTATAAATTTAAACTATCTATCTTGATACAATGAAATGGAAATGCCATCTGACCTATAAATCAACCCAGTACCCTTAAAAATAAAATGGTTAACTCAGTTAGTCGAATAAATAAAATTAAAATAGAGCCTACCTTTGAATTGACTTTAATTATAATTTTAAGCCAAAATTCATGAAATTAAAAGCAAATATTAAAACTTAAGATTTTCCATGTTTGGGTCCTAAATTCATTTCATGTCTCAATGGGAACCAAATATAGGAAATTGAAAAACAAATGAGTCCATATTTTAAATTTTCAAAATGGGGTGTGTTAGGCATAACAGTTACTTTTTATTTTTACATCATAAATAATGATTTATACATGTTTCACCTTAGGTTTTGCTTTGAGTGACCTACAAAAATTAGAGATTCACCTCTAATGATAGTGTTTTATACACACTAAATTATAGTTTTTTCCTTTTCATATAGGGAAATTCCATTTACTAGAATAAATGGGAGTAATTCTAGACTTTCATATTTGGTATTAGGCACTTGAAAATGTGTAGGTTGACTAAAATTTAACCTAATTAAATTATGATCATATACATGTATATTATTAACCATTCCTATATCCATTTACCTATATACCATATTTACCCTTCAAAATGTCATTACTACTTCACAATAGTTTTTAAGTCTTTTGCTCAAATCACTTTATGTCATTCTCAAATTGTATTCTAGTTACTTTTCTAGGACATGTTGACATTATGTAGACTAGTATGCCATCATAAAATTTTATATTTAGGGTGTAATTATCCCTACATTCTTTAAAGGATAATTTATGAAATTTGAGATGCCCATAAGGGTCAGCCTACATGTGTTTGAAAGCATGTTCAAGGAAATTACCAAAAATATCTCTCTATGTAAACACATCAAGTATAAGTATTTACCTCTCTATTTTACTAGCTACATATTGAGATAAAACTACCAAAATATTCAAAATATAAAATCCTTTAAATGAGAAATCCTTGAACTAAGTATGAATCACTATTTTCAAGGTCGAGTCATAAGTTTTCAAGTGTTGAAAGTCATATTTATGATTGCACAACATATTAGTATTACACAAGATTGTACACACTAAATTAGGTGGGATAACTATGTGTAGTTTGATTCCCTCATTGGATAATTATATATTTAGGTGACACTTAGTCATGTTGGGGTGGTTAAGGTTAGTTTAACCCATCTCATTTTCCCATTATCCTAGTTCATAATTGTCTTATAGTGCAGAGCTAGGGTTTGAAGTAAGCAGAAAGAAAATTGAGACATTTGTGTAGATTCATGGGCATCCAAACCTATATAAATACATATTATATGAAGGTATAATAATTTAATATCAAAGAGTAACAAATTTACACAATACATATCTACACTCATAAGACAATATCAAAGTTGTAGACCTATCCAACCACAATGAACATGCCCAGCTACATGTAAACTCTTTATTTCCATACTTGAGAATTATTATAATCATTCTAGTGTATTTAAAAATATTTTAGCTTTCCTACAAACCTACATTCATCTAAAACAAGCTAATTACATTGCTCTTTACTGATTTCAAGAAATAATAAGTTATTATATTTATCTAGTTGTAATTAGATTTGTGTAAATATTACATATATTTAACAATATGATTTATTCAATAGTTTTATCCTAGTAAGGTCACATTAATACAAAAATAGATAAGACAATGTATAGCTTTATTTATGTATACATTTTTTTGTTTATCCAAATCATACATATAATTGAAAAATCAACCCATTTTATTCTCTATTTCAAAGTAGTTAAGGGGAACATAATTGAATATCCATTATTTATTATTTTAAAGGTATATTTAATTTTAAAATAATTTATAAATAAACATTCATTAAATTTAAAAAAATACGTGCAATTTTTTTTATCTTATTCAAATTCCTACCAAAGGGTTTTAAAAAATACTAAACAATGTTATATAAATAGGAGGGCATGATTGGATATCTACTATGTTTTACAAAAAAATATGAGTACATATTCAAATTTCAATGGTTTGACCAACTTATACTTAACCATTTGTAAAAAAAAATAATGCTATAAACTAAAGTTGAAATTATACAATTCAAGTTTTTATATCTTAAAATTTTATATGTAGGCATCTCAAATAATCTTTACAAGTTCAGGTATATCATTTTCCAAGAGAAAAAGTACATTCAAGAACCCCTTTTAGTCTCACAAATTGATGCATTTACCCTCTATTTCCTTTTGACTTTTTGTTAAAGGTAGATGCAGGGTAGTGGGGGACAAAACAACTGGAAGGGGGGGGGGTGTGAGGGGTAGGGTAGGGGAGGGGGGACTTAATGTGTGTGTTTTTTTAAAATAAAAATAGTTAAACTTGGAGATAATATTAGAGACACTTGGATAATTTTTTTAATAATAACATAAGCTTATAAATTGTGTAATTTTGAATTTAGTTTCTAAATATATAATGTTTTATATCCACATGGAAAAATTATGCAAAATTGATGCATTTCTGAAAATGGCATAAATTTTTTTTATGAAAAATAAGTAGACAACATGTGTACGTATAAATTTTTTTTTAGTAAACAAATGATTTTTTGTACAAAATTTCATATTTGGATAGAGGAAATGTTGAACATTGTCTAAAATATTTTTTCTTTATATGTATGTGTGTATGTTTTTAAAATAATTTTACAAGTCTAGGTAGCTGGAAACTTTAACCTAAAAATGTATGATCACAAATTTTGACCTTAAGTTCATTAAAATTTATATATTTTTTAAAATCATAGCCAATGATGTGTATATTGTTGAGATATAAGTTTTATAAAAAAATTGTTAACAACAAAAAAATTATTAAACTATTTTCAATGATATATGCATGAACCATAACAAGGTATGTTAAGTAGAAATTAAGAAATAATTGTAAATATTGATTTAACACACACACACACATATATTCTCCCACCTACAAACCTATATAATTCTTTAAAAAAATTAAATATTCCTAATCAGATGTGTTTGGGAAGACGAGAAAAATGAAAACATTTACTAAAACTCATGTTGTCTAATCCATGATAGGTGTTAAGGTAGTTTTAGACCCACCCAACCTAAATCCAAACCAATTTTATAGGATAACCTACAAAATTCAAAGTAAAAATATTCAGTTGGTGTTTGCCCTTCTATAAAGTGCATATGCCCTTTACAGAGGGAGTACGCCCTTTATAAAACATTGAAAATTGTTTCAAAATAGCATACACCATTACATAAATGGTGTTCACCCTATTTTTAAAGGTAAAAGCTTAATAAATAAATTAAGTCATTATTATATATCTCTAAAAATGGAAGGTGTGATTTTCAAATGCAACATGCCTTTTTTAATCCTTCACATATTCAATAAAAGTTCATTCCACCATGAATTTTACTCTCATTTTGAATTTTATAATCTATAAATTCTTCATTTACTTTTTATAAATTAGTATAAACTCTTAATTTTAATCCTACTTGGAATTAAAAGTGTAAATATAGATCATGGGGTCAGGTAGTCACCACAAAAGACCAATTAAGAAGATAAAAAATGAGGAAATTTGAAGTTAAGGGAGAAAAATAAAGAAAAATACAAGCCGATAAGAGAGCATCCATAGTATATTTTAAATAAGGTGAAGGTACTTATTTCACATCAAATAACATTTCATTTGAAAATAACATGCACAATTCCATCGAATTAAATTTAGATACATCTTCAAATAAGATAAGAGTTAATCAAGCTTTGTTGAATGATGAAATTTAATATGTAGAGCATGTAACTAATGAATTTGTATTGAGTGATAAAACACATGGAGAAAAATAATATAATAAAACATACATCCATAATGGATTTTTTGAGCATGATGATAATGAACATCATACAATGACCCCAATTTACTTCTCCTATAGATTCCAATGTTAACTAAAACTTGAATATCCATTCTATGGTTGAAGTGATAACACCATTCAATATAATAACTAATGTAGCTCCTACACCCACACCTCTAAGAATGATCCAAAAAACACATAAGTATTTTATTGAAATAGATGAGAAGATATTAGAACCTAAGGAAGGTAAAATGTCAACAAGAATAGTTAAATGTCATGCTCAATGTGTATGGGACTATGCATTTAATAATAAAACACATATAAAATGATGTAAAATATTTGTTTAAATAATAAAAATGCACCCTATGATTCATAATTTAGAGTTAAGAATAAATAATCTAAAGGAAAGAAATAATGCAATAATAAATAATCTAAGTAATACATTTAATGTAATAGGTAATAAAACTCAAAGAATAATAGTAATGTGGAAAGACAAATAATAACAAAATCTATAGTGATTATGTCAACATCTAGAGGATGATTTATTATCAAATAAGTACATCCCTAAACTTGAATATTAAAAATATAATAAACAACATAAAAACAAGAACACGACTCGATGACCTTTTACCCATAGATTATTGGGCATTTAGTGGTAGAATCTCATGAAAAATCAAGGTATCATTTGAATGTATAAGAAATTTGATTGATTTTTTTTGGCATGACAACACAAGGGTCTCACCTAATATAAAATGTGCTATTAAAAGAATAAAATTTTCAAAAAATTATGAGCCATATGTAAAACATTTCCTAGACATGATCCAAACATAATTTTATAAAAATATTATTAAAAATTTTAATGGGAAATTGATAATTATCCAAAGGTCAATTGAGATGTGCAAGCCTTTATATGTTAAAATCAACCAAACTCACACCACATTTTGTTGTAGGATCCATGTTAAAGTCTCTATGCAACTTGATATTTTTCATCATAAACATTATAATTTACATACTAACAATAGGAATGTATGGTGACTTGTCCACCTAAAATGTCAAGAAACTTAGTCTCAAGTAATTTTTGTCAAAGATGTGAGGGACAATATTTTTTCCAAATAATGTTTAGATGTAATACATAACACTTGTGGTGGTTTTTCACATTTGACCATTTGTATCCATGAATAAATTTCACATGAATTTAGAAAGAAACTAGTTAAATTTTAAAAGTAAAAATATGTAAAGTATGCATTAAAATATGAAAAAAAGAATCAAGATGTGATATGGTTATGACACAAGTATCTATATCTAATTTAATGTTTGAATTCAATAATAATATTATCTACAATATGAAGGACACACACAACAAGAAAAATGGTTATATAATTAATTTAAAATTTTCAAGTATAACTTCTCAATTGAGAACATTGTTTCACTTGTGGAATTTGATAAACACTACATATTAAAACCACAAAATGAGGTTCAATCCTAGTATTATAATTCAAATCAAGTTGGAATTTTTGTGCATATTACCTTCAGACATGCACCTGATAGCATAGAGGACAATATAAATATTTTGATGGGGTACCACTTTTATATGAGAAATGAAAATTGCATTTCTATAGTTTTTCCAAAGTTGTTTTGAAATATTTTCTATAAATATGAATGTAAGATAAATAAAGTTCAATACACACTACATTTGGTTAGATAATTGTGCAAGATAGTTTAATAATTCTTCAATGTTTTACTGGTTAAACATGATGTATAAGAAGAATGGACTACAATAATTTTAGAGTTTATTTTAGGTTTGGAATGGAAAAGAGGAACATGATGGTGCAAGTGCATATGTAATAAGATACTTTAAAAAATAAAAAGGGAAGCATAAGGATGGTGTTGATTTGATTGATTTTTTCAAGTACTGTGGCTTGGTGTAATGAAATAAATTCTCATGGATTAGATAAATATTCTCATGTGAAAAGATTCTTTTAGTTAATGGAGGAAGAAAATAAGGAAATGTATTAATATTGGATTATATTACCTAGATCAAGTTATTTTTATTGAATCTAAAGCTCAAATTCTAGTTCATGAACTATTTATACTATGGATATGACATGATTTTTTTGGGTTGTATACAATTTGATTGGAATGAATGTGAGTCAAAATAATGGGTTGAATAATGGTATTGTAGACCCATAAGGTCTATAAATACTATAAATCCATTCTAACCAATAGTAGATCATTAAATGGAATCAATAATTGACTTTGATAACATATCAAATCTGGTGCAACTAGGTACAATTTACTTATAAAGTAAATATAGCCTTAAACATTAGTGGGATTTTATTTTTCCATGTCCTTAAAAATTGATTACATTTTAAATGCAAGGCAAGTTTTTGTATTAGTTGAACCTAAGGAAAATGATGAGTGAATAGACTACTACTTGTCTCATTGTGTAGAGAAAAAAAAATTAACCACAATTTTCATGAATGAGACTTAGTTTATCCCACTAGATATGTGGTTGTTATAGGAAATTGGATTTGTAGATACTTTCATAAAAATGTTAATCAATGGTTATTTGAGGAATTGAAATGAATAGGGTGATGCTTTAGTATTCAAATTTGGTTATCACTAAAAATATTAAATTTATCAAATTCCATGCAAAGCCTCACAACAAATGTTTTTGGAAAGTTCCTGAATTCAAGCATGAAACAATTCCACCTAGATATGCATTGGTTATAGGAACCTAGCTTCATATATAATTTATTAAAAAAGTAAATCAATGGTTATTTGAATACTTTCAAATTAATAGGGTGGTGCTTTATTATTCAAATTTGGTTATCACAAAAAATATTCAATTGATCAAATTCTGTTGAAAACCTCACAACACATGTTTGTGGAAATTTTTTGGATCCGAGCATGAAGCAATTATTGAAACACTTAAAAATAGAGTTGATCATGAAGGTATGTTGGATTGAGTTGGTAAGGTTAGTATTCAATGCAAGTTACATTTTAAATTAGTAAAGTTTAGTTATTTTATTTAGAGTAATTTAATTTAGATTTATTATATCATTATGTTTTTATTTTTATTTGAAATCATTACTAACACATATAATGCAAGTTAGTGGTATCAAATGATCTTCCACATTCATGTGGTTGGTGTCGTGAGTATATAATGTTATATTATTGAAACAAAGAGAAGAAACAAATAACACATGTTGAGTAGATAAGTTTTTTAATATTCACGAGGGAAATAAAATCCTCTATGGTTCTTAGAGCACTTCCTTGTGAAACTTTAGGATCTTACAATTCATAGCTACCCCTCACAATTTTCATGAAATGACTACGCAAAGTTCATTATATTTTTCCCATTAATAATAAGAAAATAATATTTAGGGATCAATATGGCCACATGAAATTTTGAATATTGGAGGTGATTAAAAATAGATGAATGAAATTTATGTGTTTATCCTCCCATTTGTATGTGTCCACAAAGATAGTTCATCCAATGAGCTATTGAGTCAAAATATGCACATTATACTGACCAAATTTTGGTCTTTAAAATTATATTTAGTTGTGAAATAAAATATACCACCATTTATTTCTCATCCTAAGTGGAAGATATTACTACTTGGGGTGCTCATAAGACTCACCTATGATATTATAGCAGATAACAGGTCATATCTTCCCCTAGTGGTTTGCCTGTAATGCTTATACAATGTTTATTATATTTTACCCCTTAATAACATAAATATTCCCTTAAAATATGTGTCCAACCACATTTTTTTTTTAAATTTTACATACAATGGAGAATGGATGGCCATTTATTCATTTATACACCCATCCACACATGTTTGTGAAGATGGTTCGTTGATTGTGCTCACAAGTCAAAATATGTGTGTTATAATAACCAAATTTTAGTTATTAAAGAGAGATTTGACTATGATATAAAATTTTTCACAATTTATTCCTTTCCTTGAGTGGGATATAATCCTATAGGTGGTGATCAAAATACTTTAGTTCATCTCTACCCCTCACAGTTCTCCCATAACAACTGCACAAAGTTCATTCCATTTTTCACCTTTAAAACATGAATATTATCTTAAGGGATGCATATAACCACTTGAAACTTTAAACTATGGGTTATGAATGAGGGAATAAAAATATTATTTATTCATTTATATTTCCATCTATACATGTCTATGAATATGGTTCATCGATTAGGCTAGCAAGTCAAAAGATGCACATTCTACTAACCAACTTTTGGTCCCTAAAGAGAGATTTGGATGTAAGATAAAATTTACCATCATTTTTACCTCATATTTTTTTAGAGATAATACTATATAGGTTTCTCATAGGACTCACTTGTGTAACTGTAGGAGATAATGCTTCATCTCTATCCCTCATGGTTCACCTAGAATACCTGTGTAAAATTTGTTCCATTTTCCCTTTAAGAACATGAAGATTATATTAATGGATGCATATAGACATATGAAAATTTATAATTCATAAGGTGAAATATCATGTAATAATTCCATTTTTTATTTATATGCTCATAAAGATGGATCTATGATTATGGTTTATCGATTGGGCTATCGAGTGAAGAGATACACATTCTATTGACCAAATGTTTTTACCTAAAGAAAGATCTAGATACGAGATAAAATGTATTAATTTATATTTCATAACTAATGGAATAAAATAATCTATAGGTTACTTTAAAAACTCACTCTTTTAATTGTAAGAGTTGATATTTCTTCTCTACCACTCATAGTTCACATGTAATGCTCGTGCAACATTCATTCCATTTTCCCCATTAAGGATGAGCATATTCTCTTAAAGTATGTGTCTAACCACATGAAAATTTCAAATATGGGGCTTGAAATATAATGGGAGAAGGTAATTCATGTGTTTATATGCCCATTTAGATACATTCATGAAGACAGTTCCTTAATTGGGCTATCGATTTAATATATACACATTTTACTGACAAAATTTTAGTCCCTTAAAAGAGATTTGGCTGAAAGAGAAAACATATTATTTATCCCTTATCTCAAGTGTAATAAAATATTATAAGGGATAATGAAAGGACTCACCCATGAAACTATAGTAGATGATAATTTGTCTCTACCAATCATGGTTCTCCTACAATGCCTACACAAAGTTTGCTCCATTGTTCACCTTAAGGACAAGAATATTCTATTAAGGGATGCATCCAATCGCATGCAAATTTCAAATCTGGTACATGATATATGGTATAAAAAAGTCACTAATGTGTTTTTACACCTATATAGATGTGTCCAAAAATATGGTTTGCCAATATTGGGCTAACAACTTAAACAATACGTGTTCTAATGACTAAATTTTAGTCCTTAAAGTGAGATTTGTCCATGAGAAAAATTGTGCCAATATTTATCTCTCATTTAGAGTGGAATATAATCACTTAAGGGGTGAATAGAGGTCTCTCCCATGTAACTATAAGATCTAATTATTCATCTCTACCCCTCACATTTCACATCTAATTATTGTGAAAAGTTTATTCCATTTTTTCCCTTAAGGATGATAATATTATCTTAAGGATGTGTCATGAAAATTTTGAATCTAGGGCCTAATATACATGAGACAAAAGAGACTCCAACATGTATACACTTATAGAGATACATTCTTGAATATGGTTCATCAATTGGGCTAGTGATTCAAGAGATACATGTTCTATTGACCAACTATTGGTCCTTAAAGTGAGATTTGGCTGTGAGAGAAAACATTCCACCATTTTCCCCTCATATCTAGTGGTAAATAATCCTATGGGGTGATATTAGAGGACTCACTTATGTAAATTTAGGATCTAATGGTTGATATCTACCAATCTGGTTCACCTACAAAGCTTACATAAAGTCTGTTTCATTTTTTCACTTAAGGATGAGAAGATTATTTTAAGGGGTGCCTCTAACCACATGAAAAATTCAAATCCATGGCCCAAAACATAGTATACAAAGGATATTTTAGTGTTTATATTCTCACCTAGATGTTTTTATAAATACAATTCATATTTTAGACTACAGAGTCAAGAGATACACATTTTATTGACCAATGTTTGGTCCCTAAAGTGAGATTTAGATGCAAGATTAACCATGTAGTTGTTTCTCCCTAGTCTAGAGTGGTAGAGAATATTGAATGTCATGCTTAGAGAACATGCTTTTGTAACATGTAGACATTATTATATGATTATATATCACATAAATATTGTACACTTACCAAACTTAGACATTGGATGTTCCTTTCAGTCTTACCCCTTTCTTACTTTCACAAGTCTTACATCTACTCTATATTGTGTCCTTTGTCCTATCTCTTAGTCTAAATAGTCATATGTTGATGAAAAAAATATTGTATCCTAACTAGAATTATTAAAAATTACTTATCTTACACCTCTAAATTTTTTGAGCATGTACCTTCTTTCTTGATCTTTAAACACTAATGTCTGGTATAGACAATATCATCAAAATTATTGTCCTACCATAACACAAGTGTCTAGTGCCATAAATCATATAATATGTAAATGAGATAAATTCTAATGGTCATCCCAAGTTATTTAATGTGATTTGTCTCCTAGTATTTTTTTATAAATATAAGATCAAACCTCATTCAATCCTCACCTAGAAAAATAAAAAAGAGACTAAGGTAACTTATCAAAAGAACTTTAAGAAGCATCCAATTGAGTAAATCCTCCCTATTTACATACTATGGATCATAATACACGTTATGTTATTTTGGATTAGTTCATGTTTGGTCCCAAAATCACTTGATACATCCAATAATTCTTCTTTAATATTCTTCTTTCTTGGGTTCCTTTTTTAGAGTTCGCCTAAGTGTCAATATCCTTCTACTTATTCCACATGGCAGCCAAGCACTCCTTCGGCTCAAAGAGGCTCTTAGTTCCCTTTGATGAAGTGTTAGTTCAACATGTGGCATCCAATCAATCCTAAAATCTAGTTCCTTTTGGGTCAATCCTTGTATTCATGCCATTGGTTGATGGGATGATGGGCAGGGCCCACCAAGTGGTTGTGAAGATAGACATGGTTTCAACACATGGTGCCACAATGCTTATCGAAGGAAACTTTTTCCTATCAGAGTTAGGATTTATGAAATTAGCTAAGGAAAATTTATCTTAAAATATAATGGAATAAGATAATTAGTTTGGGAGCTTAACATGTGGTATCACTTTACTCTTGAGCATTGTGACCATAACTAGATAATATAGTTGTGCCATATTTGTCAGGATTTGGAGATCAACTACAATCATGAGCCTGAGTCATTCATCTAATTGTAATGGCATCATCATAGGTATGAGTGATAGGATTTATAGGTGTCACTCCCATGAGAAGCCACTTCACATATATATTTTAAGTTCATCCCTTTTGTAAGGGGTTGGTTATCATTTATTGGTATTTTTCCATTCTTATAAATAACCATTTTTAATAAAATAAGAATAGCAGTAGATATTATTTTTTCATTCTACGACCTTAATAAGTGCCCCTCACAGGTGTGATTAGACATTTTTTATTGTGCCCTTGAGGCCTTATGTATTTTATTCTCCATCTAACATGAAGAGGATTCGGTGTTTTGTGCCAATTTGAGTGGAAAGTCATCTTTGCTTATTATTTATTTTCTTCTACTTATATAGTATTGATCTTTGCTTACATTATAGATCTTAATTCATGATTTATGATCCTTTATGGTATGTAGTACTTAAGGGATCAATCTATTTTATGTAATTATAGGTTAATGCTTTGGATCTCTTAGTGCATCACCTTAGTTAGTGTTCTTTCATTACTATCTACATTTACTTCTCCCTTTTCATCCCTTCACTTATAACAAATATTTGGCTTCTAAAATCCTAGAGGTTACTTTACAAACCAAAATTTAGTCTCACACCTATAAATATTCCCTTAGAATGTTGTTTAACCTGAAGTGAAGGTTTTAGGCATCAACAATTTATTCTTTTCTAGCATGCCCAGTGGGACTAGATCTACTAGTTTGATTAGAAGTCAGAGTGTATGAGCCAAAGGCCTGTTACAAGGTCACATATAGCAAAGAATTTAAATTTGATAACACCACCTCTAGGAGAATCAACCCACCAAAGGATTTTGGATTTAGTTCTACCCAATAACAATAACAACATATGGCTCTTTTAGGCCTACCAAGAAAATTTGTAGCATGGAATAGTGGAATCCTACTTATCCTTATGGCACCACCAGCCACATGGGACCCTATTCCTATGAATGCCTTAAAGGTACTACCTAAATTTTTAAGGGAGGATTTCAAGAATGCTATGAAACATCTTTAAGATGTCTCAAATGTATGTATTGTGCATTATGTCATGTAGCAAAATGTAGCTTTAAGGATACTATTTGATTCCTTCAAAGGATGAGCTCTCAATTGGTGTCAATATTTTCCAACAAATGCCATTGACACCTAGGATGACTTGGGTGAAAAATTATTTGAGTGATTCAATGAAAAGGTGGACCAATCATCCCTCTTATAACAACTAATAACTATTAAGAGGGTCCCACAAAAGGCCATTATCAATTTTAATTCCAAGTTTGAAAAGACCAAGCAAAGGATCTTAATAGTGTCTCAACCACCCACTGACATGGCCATTGTTTTCTAACTTAAGTATTTCAACTCAGATATTATGGTTATGATCTAGTCACTCAAAGGATAGAGGCTACCAGACGCTTATGATTTGGTAGTAAGAGCCAAGAATAATTTGATAGATGTGAGAAAGCTTCCTCAGTAGTAATTAATGTTAATGTTCCCATAGATATTGATGCCTCTGAAAGAAGTCCCAAGTACCTTAGGAGATCTTCCCTCTATGTATGTATATCTACCCACACAAGCAAACACATCTGCTTAGTCCTTGCTAGCCACATATATGAGTGATATGAAGAGTATCTTGCAAAACTTCTCCAATGAGATAATAAATCTCAAAAGGTAGTAGGATATGCCACCAAATCCCCCTTTCAATAACTACCAAAAAAGGAGAGAACCATAACAATAAAACTAGTATCAGAAGAGGCAAAGGCCAAACCACCAAGTGCTAAACAATCAAACACAACCCATAAATCAAATGGTTGTAGTCCTTAATCCCCGACAAAAAGTATCAATAAATGAAAGTAGGGAGTTGGTTGTTGGGAAAAATAACTTGGTGGATGATTATAATTCATGATGTTTCCTTTGAAATTATGTTCATTCACCCTAAATTTTCTTAAGAAGTAATCTAAAACAAAAGGTTAACGAATAATGATGACAAGGGAATGCACCTAATTCAACCTATGTAGATCAACCCTTGGGGGTTTAGAATGCCATCTTGATGGTGCAGATGCAAGGAATGTCCCTAGAACAAGAGGAAGAGATATCCCTAGATAATGCACTCTTCTCCTAGGTAGAAGGTGAGGATGTGGTCTATGTAAGTGAGGTACCAATGTATATATCCCCACAAGTTCAATATGATTATTACACGTGCTCCAAGAAAGGGTTGGCCAAAAGCCCTAAATCTATATTAAGGCCCCAAATGAATTTCACAAAAGCTTCAGTACCCCAACCTTCACCTCTGTAATATCAAAAGTAGATCAAATGATGAAAAAAGGTAAAAGATCATAAGGTTCTACCTTCAAGGTCATATAATGTGGTAGAACAACTAAAAAAGATTCTAGCCAATGTCTCCCTCTAGGATGTCCTATTGATCCTTAAGTAGAATTCTATGCTTAAGGAATCCTTAGAGAAACAAGCAAACCCCATGCAAGGAAATCCAACTATAGATCTCACAAGGATAAACAGGAAGGAAGATATCATAAGCATGTAACCCTAAATACCCTCCACATTCATCAATTCTAAAGAAGGGGTAAGTAAAATAAAACCTATTGCATTCTATTTGACATTGATTGTGGGGAAGAAATTATTTCACAATTCTATGATCAATTCAGGTGCAAGCATAATGGTGATGCCTAAACATATAGCAGATGCACTACAATTGAAGTATGATCCATTGAATAATGGAATAATGTAGTTATATGGGAAGAAGGTTCAAACCTTAGGGATCATCAAGGCTCTACCCCTCACATTATATTCTTATCCTAGTATTATTTTACCATAAGACATTGAAGTGATAGACATCCTGCTTATTTTTGGGATGTGTTTGTCAAGAGATTTCACCACCAAGATATGTGGGTATCTATCATTGTACTAGTCCCATCTAATCTTGAGGACTAAGTATGGTTCAAAGTTAAAGGTTTTTTCTAAACCACTTCACCCAGAACACATAGTGGATGAAGTTGTGATGAAATTTGAAGAAATACACACCTCCTTCTCAAGAATAGAGATGCACTATGTGTAAATGCTCGAAGGAGAAAAGGTAGTAGACATCAGAAGTCTAGAGGAAGAGGCCCTTGAAAATGAGTTCTTTGAAAGTGACCCATTAACAAAATTTGATGCCACCAACCTTGTTACCTACATGATCCATGATAAATACCAAGCCATTCTTGAGGTCATAAAGAAGAAAGAGGACCAGAATAATGATCTTAAAGGCGAGTCTAAATTTTAGACTCTACACTTTGATGATACAAAGTGCAAGACTAGCTCTAGAATCAACATCTAATTATAGTCTCCTTTTGGAAAAGAGACCCTTTGAGCCTTCTAATTTTAATTTACCTATACAAATAATGAGTTCAAATATGAAATGCTAGTTAATGGCCTTTGGCTCACCAAGAAGATAGGCATAATGCATCTAAAAGTATTTAGTGATTATGAACTAGTGGTAAGGTAGGTAAGAGAAGTAGCAACAAAAAAAATGTATGCATAAGGTCTTACCACCACTGTATATGGGATTTGATTGAAACCTTCAAGGATTTCAACATCTAGATCATTCCTCAGACTATAAATGTAGATGTGGATAGAATGGTGATGATTGGCTCTTAATTTGACCGAGTAATTAACTTGTTCACTAATGATCAATCCATGTAGGTTATCATCAGACTTGCCATCCTTGATAATGACCAAAATTGACAAGTGTTTGAAATTGATGAATAAATCACCATGTTCCTTTAGCAAACATGTGAATCCATGGAACAATTATAGCCAAATATTAAAGAGGCTTATGAAGACTAGATAGTGAAATTAAAGACCAACAAGCTACCAAAGGGGATCATCACCTTAGAATATTCTTTCAATTTTGATGATCCCAAAAAAATCTAAAGTTTATCATGAATAAGGGTGACTATTCTGAACTTGATGTTGGAGGTAAGAGAATGTTGAAGGTAGGAAAGGAAGTTCCCCAAAAGGACAAAGAGTGGTTTGTTTCTTTCTATGACAAATATAGAGGAGTCATTACATGGATGTATGACAAATTAAGTCCTTCATGGCTCAAGAACTCAAGAAATTGATCGACTCAAAGATTATATACATAATTAAGCATTCAACTTGGGTGTTTAATATAGTTCTTATGCAAAATAAGAGTGAAGAGATCTAAATGTGTGTGGACTTCCAAGATCTAAATAAGGCTTCTTTAAAGGACCATTATATGTTCCACTCTATGGAGTAGATCCTTTAGATAGTAGCAAGTGCAGAGATGTTTTATTTGCTAGATGGATTCTCTGGGTATAATCAAATATGGGTAAATGAAGAAGACCAACACAAGACCACCTTTCCATGAAGTGGGGAACCTTCATATATGCAAAGATGCCTTTTAGCCTCTCTAATGCTAGGGCCACCTTCTAGTGAGTTATGAACATGGATTTTAAGGGCCTAATCAATAAGATCATCCTCATCTACCTAGATAACCCAACTGTGTTCTCAAATAAGAAATAATATCACTTAGATCATCTAGAGAAGGTTTTTCAAAAGTACTAAGAATTCAAGGTGTCTCTTAACCCCAAAAAATGTGTCTTTAGAATCTCGTAAGGCAAACTACTTGGGTTCATAGTATACAAAGAGGGGATCACTATCAACCTAAAGGGAATAAAATCCATCAGAGACTTAGCCTTGATAATAAATAAGAAAGGAGTCCAATATTTCCTTAAAAAGATTACTTTCATCAGTATATTCATATTTGACTTCAAAATACTGGTGAGATCGATCATGATAATGTTGAAGAAGGACTAAGCCTTCAAGTAGACTACCAAAGGAAGAGTAGCATTTGATGAGATCAAGGACATAATATCCACTATGGTAGTACTAGCCAACCTAAACTTCTCTAGACTTCATCATGTATTGCTATAAGAGTGAGCATAGCCTAGCGGTTGTGTTAGCTCAAAAGGATGACGAAAGAGGAAATGAACACCTAATCATGTTCTAATTGAGAAAATTATATAGGTATGAAGTCAAGTATAATTTCATGGAGAGATAAACTTTTTCCATTGTCAAGGGCCTCAAAACATTTAGGCACCTTGTGGTGGGAAGCAAAATAATGATGTATGTGGCATACTCAAGCATTTATGAATATAGATTAGAAATAAAATCAATAAAAAATGGTCCAATTATATCATCAAGATCTTGGAGTATGATATCCAAGTCAAACTAACAAATGTGATCAGAGGAAGAGGAATCTGTGAGGACTTAGCCTAATGTGTAGATGTCCTGCTAGAAGAACATGACAAAATAGAAGTACTCCTACTAAACCAATATGAAATTGATGAATCTTAGGTGGCTAATAGGATCCACTTCATGTATACCATTTAATACCCTAATGGTCTCCCTACACATAAAATGCATTTCTATTGATTACAAGGGGCTAGTTACATGCTAGTCTAACGAGTCCTTTTCAAAAGAAATTTTTATGGGGATCTACTTTGATGTGTTGAAAGGCACTAATTTGGGAAAATTCTCTAATATCTAAAATTTTCTCCCCCAAGTGGTCACTTCTTAGTAGAAACCACTATGATGAAGATCATACATGCAGGGTATTACTAGTTAACCATTTTCATAGACTGCCTTGAGGTAGTCAAAAAATTCCAAATGTGTCAGTTCTTTGCAAAAAAAAAGAATTCAGCCATGCCTCTAAACCCAATTGTGACTGAGAAATCTTTCACATAATGGGTTATAAATTTCATTGAGATGATCAATCTCATTTCAAGCATCGATCACAAGTGGATATTAAAGGCCACTAACTACTTCACCAGGTCGATTGAAGTAGTCCCACTAAGAGAGGTGATCGTGAATATGATTTTTGGCTTCCTAAAAGAGCTTGTGATAAGATTTAGTCTACCCAAGACAATCATTTTTGACAATTAAAAATCCTTTCTTGGGTTTAATATTTTTGATTTCACACTCTAAAATGGTATCTTCTTAAAAACATTGTCCAATTACTACCTACAGGGGAACATGTTATCATAGTCAACAAATAAGAACCTTATAAGACTAATCAAAAGAATGGGCACTAAATAATAAAGGGATTAGCACAAGCATGTGAGAATAGCTCTATAAGAAGACCAAATCACTCCAAATCAGATCCTAAAAACCTCCCTGTATGAACTTGTCTATGGGAAAGAGGTAGTTATGCCAGTGTCATAAAAAATCCCCACCTTATAGCTTCTAAAAGCTATTGAAATTGTGGAAAATGGAATGATGGAAGTTAGACTTGCAGAGTTTTTTTGCCTCTAAGAAGCAAGAGAATAGGTAAGTAATACAAAAATAACCTAACATCAAGTGGTCAAGTGATGGTTTGATAAAAAGTCATTGGACCTAAAAATAAAACCTAGGTATTTAGTCCTTAGGTATGATCAAAGGGTTTCAAATCCAGGCCAACATGTAAAATTTGAATCTTTATGGAGGGGACCATTTTGTATCATCAACAACAGGTAAGGAAATGCATTGGAT
This sequence comes from Torreya grandis, assembly GCA_037957365.1. Lineage (NCBI taxonomy): Eukaryota > Viridiplantae > Streptophyta > Pinopsida > Cupressales > Taxaceae > Torreya > Torreya grandis. Next base: position 8,400,304 of record JARHVA010000042.1, read on the forward strand.
ATCTTGATTAATGGGATCAATTTGAAGCACTTTAACTATCTTACCTACCTTTCCCTTATACAAAATTAGTTAGTTTCCCTTTTTGTTTATGTGTTTCCCTTTCTTTATTGTTGTTTCCTTTTGCTTTATTTCCCTTTCCATTGTTGTTTCCTTTGAATAAGTGTCATTGGCACAAGTGGCTTGTTTAATTTCCACATGTTCTCACCTTAGCTCCCCTAAATCTTCAAAAACATTCTTTGAAATATAGTTAACTACCTACCTCACCTGTCATTAATGTCAAACACTCCATTTTTCATGATTCCCCATAATGATTGATATAAATATCTTACGAGTGGATCCTAGAGCATGTGTGCTACCCTTAAAATTTATGGGAGGTGGTCATTTTAGAATTTTCAAATTTTTCATGATGAGGCATGTTTCTATATAAACACCCCTCTTCCCATAAAACCAAACACTTGATGCATTGAGATTATTGAGAGCATTAAGAAGGTGAAGAGAAGAGAGAGCCAAGCTAATAATTGTGAGACCTTATGAGCATAATTTGTTAACTAAGTATCTTATTTGAGATAGAGAGTGATTTAATAAGAATAACTATCAGATGGAGACTTATACATCTTCGTTAGGAGGTGAGAAGCACCCAAGAAAAACAAAAACCTATGGATTAGGTAGCCAATTAGACATTCCTCCTCAATATGTGGTGAGCAAATCTTGTGCTTCCACCCCCTCTCAACCCAAGGAGAAAGTGCCAAACATAACGAAGGTAGATAAAGGAGACTATAGAGATTAAACATTGGTCATTAATTTTATGGATGATATCTTTGATCCTAAGCTAGAAAAGAATCTAAAAAGTTTGAGAGAGGGTACTCATGCTCAAATACTCAAGAGGGTCCGTAGGGAGGAGTATGACTCGTTCAACTATAGAATGTGATATTGCACACTAGCATAGTTTTTGCTACCCTATGTCCATCCATGTCTAGAAATCATTACACTCTACATGGAGAGGTATGATGCTAACACTAGTGTAATTACTATCAATGCCCATTTAAGGGTAAAAATAAGTGAAAATACCATAAGGGATACGTTCTGGCTCCCAAGTGACCCCATGGTTAATATTTATAGCATGGAGATCCTTCAAAATGTTTGGGATACTCAGGTCCATGACAAGATGCATTTTATAAACTTTATCCTCTGAAGCATCTACATGAAGGTGCCTACTCCACCTATCCCCTTAGTGATTTTCCCCATATAGTACCTAAAGGATGCCTTGTCCATTTTGACTTTAATGTTTAAGATGGAATTGGATGCCAATATTACTAACTTTTAGTTAGGGACACTCTTCCTCCTTACTATAGTGACCAAGGGGGAGGTTTACAAGATGGACTTTATAGAATTCATTTCCACTACCATGAAGAATAAGTTAGAAAATTCTTTGATGTTGGGTAACTTTTGGTACAACTCCTTCCTCCTACACCTCATTATGTACCAGAACTCCAAATTTTTCTCCACGTATCTCAGTATTAACTCCTTTAATATAGGCACCTTACCTAACATGATGACACTAATCACCATATAAACCCATGTCTTGTCTATCACACATGACTATTATAAGTTCTCAGAGATCTTGCTATCTCCAATTCTCATCAACCTCAACATAGAGGACATTATATTCAAAATGATAGATACACAGTGGTAATGTCTCATCAAGATTAAGGTCCTAATTGAATGGCTATAGGGAACCCATTTTTAATTCATTCTAGTACATGAGTTTTTATATGAGCCCTTCTAACTCCCATGCTTGCTAATAGATAGAACCCTAACCCTAGATTTTGATCGCTAACTCAATGTGGTGGAATCCATCCATGGATCAAGAAAGAAGAAAAAATATCTATATGATGTCTCCTTCAAATGAGGCATCATGGTAATAAAGAGGTAACAAGGATGCTTTGTCATAGCCAAGAAGGTAAAGCTTGGCCTTGACCTAATTAATGATAAATGGAACTATGATTCGATTGGATACATAACATCCTTAAAGACTACCAAAGGCCCCAAGCATTAGACCTAATCGTACCTAGAGTAGAGGAGGTTACCCATGGAGTACATCCTCCAAAATTATGTGGATCTATCCAATATCTCATTGGATTCCCTCAAACCATGGGAATCCTTATATGATGTGGTCCATATGTATGACTTATCTAAGAGACTAATGAAGGAATTGAGAGCGTAGCTCACCTGGCTTGGTTGGAGTGAAGATAAAATAACCACATATATAAAATATAGGTAAGATATCGATAGGCCATACTCTAAATTTGATGATGAAGAGATAGATGAAACCTTTGAGAGTCTTTGGGATGAGCATCATCTAGAAGAGAGCCTAACAGAAGGAAGGTTCTCCATATAAAAAGAAGAAGACACCCTGAGAGAAGAAGACACCCTAGAAGAAGAAGAGGGGGGTGTACCTCTGAAGAAGGAAGAAGAATTCATGAAAATCCCAAAGCCTTCAAATTGGCTGCCTCCAATGTTCTCATACCTCATAACACCACAATAAAAACAAGCTTCTTTTGGGCACCTCACGGTTAGGTCATCGTAATACAAGTAGTCCAAAATGCCAAGATCTATCCCTCCACCAGAGCTCATGAAGAAGAAGGTACATTTAATACAACCCTTTCTTTCCACTTTTTCCTCCCTCATCAACTCATCATCTTCCCCCATGGTTTCAACATAGGTTACAACACTCTCCATTACCAAGATAGGTACTACCCTAGCCCAAATATCCTCTTCATTCACTCAACCCATTACTAAGCTCACACCATTTCCCTTCATGATCCAAATCTCATCAAATTTACCTTTCCTCACTCCTCCACCTTCATCATCCACACCTTCTTACATCATGTCACAATCACCATTCACCCCACCCCATGGACTCTTACTTTTCTCTCCTTCCACCTTTACCCTCCAACCACTCACCCTAAGAGGAAAAACATCCATTGATGCATAGTAGAAAGTGATTATTTCATTTATAATGTCTTAAGGAATACCTTTTTTTAGGGAAACAAATTCAAGCACCAAATTAATACCATCAATAGATTGACATGGAAAGAAAGGCCCAGGAGGCTTAGATGGAAAAGAAAAAGGTGAAGCAGACCAAGGCCCTGACAGAGAGTCACATATAATTATTTTATGATGTTGCATAGTAATCCCTCATGATTTATCATTTGACCCCTCAAATATTTAAGATCCAAGAGTAGATGTAGCTAGGGGACTATGCCATACAAGTTATTGAACTCAATCTCAACTAGGTCAGGCCCACTAATAGGGTTGAGCTAATGGAGGAACTATAGAAGTATATGACTATAAACTACATCAAAGAAGCTTGAAAACTTAAAATTACCAATCTGGAACTCACCAAGGTGAAGGCTATGATTGACCACCTAATTGCTAAGGCTAAGGCCAAAGATGTGAATCTCAATAATGCAAGGTTTGACCTTTAGAGCCACATCTCTAGTGAGAGCTTCTAGGCAGAAGCTAATTTATGAGTGGCCATCAAGACCAAGATATAGGGAAAAGAGATTGAATTAAAATATCTCATATTCTAATCAAGATTTTCAACAATTGAAATAGTAGGCATAACAATTATCCTTAGTCAAGGACTAGGAAATTGAGAAGCTAAAGAATGACCTTGCCACCTATTCATAAACCATGGAAATTATCCCCATGATCTAGTAGCTATAAAAATATTACTGGGAAAGGATCAAGGGCATGACCATAAACCTAAATATGGCCCTCACCTTCATCATATATTTTTAAAACTTGGATCCTAGGTGAGTGTGTATGTTGACCAAGTCATTACCTTCATTTCCCCTAAGGTCTTGGATACAAAACTCCTTGTCCAAAATATTTATACACTTTGGATGATAAATTAAAATAAATGGGGATATATAACTAAAGGAAAGAAATTATAAGGGTCAATTAATTCTTAGGCTCCAACAAGGAAACAAAAAAATACAAGGCATTCCTAAATTCCTTGGAAAAGATGGTCCAAGATAGACAGGGGCATATTGAGCAACTGGTCCAATTAGGACTCCCCTCCCCATTCTTGGCCAACAATAGTGTCCTTATAGAGAACCAAATAAAAGTTTTGATAGAAAAAAATATAATGACCACACCATCTTTATGTCTTTTGATCACTCACCTAGTGTCTTTGAGGTGGAGAAGATTTTGAAGCCACTCACCCAGATGGAATTCTAAATGCTAGTGATAATTCAAGGCCTGGGGGGCATCTCCTTTAATAATATTATTGATCTAAAAAAAGTATTTAAGGAATTTAAGAAGAAGGCCTAGACCAAGGAGGAAGAGTGGGTGCATTTTTAGGTATTCCTTCAAAAATTGTAAATTACAAACCTTCTTCCTATTTTGAAATTTTGCCTCGACTAGTTTGCATACTAGAGTTTTGGGTTCTTTTATCCTCAGGTGGAAACCCCTATTAGTCACCAGGAAATATGGATCAAAATCCACCATGTGATATTTTGTATCAGTTCATTTTTGGTCTTAGACTCACTTGACACATCCAATAGTTCTTTCAGATTCTTCTTTCTTGGGATCCTTTTTACAAATTCACCTAAGTGTTAGCATCATTTTGCTTCTTCCATGTGGCAACCAAGTCCTCCTCCATCTTGAAGAGGCTCTCAATTCCCTTTGATGGAGTATCAATTTAACATGTGGTAGATAAGTACTCCTTAAATCTAGTTCCTTTTGGTTCAAGCCTCAGAGTAGTGTTATACACATGCCATCACTTCGCTCCTCTTGAGCATCATGGCCATCACTAGACATTATAGTTGTGCTATATCTACCAAGATTTAGAGATCAACTTAACTCACAAGCTTGAGTCCTTCATTTAGTTTTAACAACATCATCTTAATAATGAGTACTAGGATTTTTAGGTATCACTCCCATGAGGATCTACTTTGCCTATATATTTTAAGCTCATCCTTTTTAGAAGGTGTTGGTTATCATTTATTGGTATTTTTCCATTCTTGTAAACAACCATTTGTAATAGAATAAGAATAGTAGTATCTAGCAATTTTCCATTCTATAGCCTTAATAGGTGCCCCTCATAGATTTTATTAGATGTTTTGTATTATTCCCTTGAGGCCTTATGTATTTTGTTCTCCGTATAACATGAAGAGGATTCAGTGTTATGTGCCAATTTGAGTGGAAAGTCATCTCTGTTTATTATTTATTTTCTTCTGCATCTATAATATTGATCTTTTCTTTCAATATATATATATTAATTCATGCTTTTTGGTCCTTTATGGTCTATAGTGTTTAAGGGCTCAATCTATTTTATGAAAAAAAAATGTCATGATTTGGATCTCTCAATGCATTGTCTTAGTGTTTTTTAGTTTTATTTGCATTTCCTTATTTTCCCTTTTCATCCCATGACTTAGAATGAAAAGTAAACTTTTGAAATCCTAGAGGTTGCATTAAAAACAAAAATTTGGTCCCACTCCTTTAAATCTTCCCATAGAAGGTTGTTTAACCTAAAGTGGAGGTTTTAGGCATCAAAACATACCAGTCATAATATAAAACATTTACATGTCTAAAGTACTAAAGGATCATCCCAGTAGCTTGAGTTTCCAAGTTACAAGCTAGGTCATTGTTGTACTTTATTTGCACACATTACATTATTTACACACAATCAAACACATAGGGGAGAAATAAATGAGTCTAAGGCCCTCTTCTAGAGTATTTTATATGTAGGTAAAACCCATTGATTATGGGTTATTTAAGGTTAGTTCAACACCATGTTCTCATTAACCCATTTTTCCCCAAGGTCACTATGGAGATGGAGAACTAGGGTTTTACCATTTCATAAGGAGTGGCAGTCTATGACCTAGATTTGAATGCAATAGATCAAAGGAGAAGAAAACCCTAAAATAATTTAGGTGGTCACATCTTGTTTAAAAATTATTCCATACATGAAACTTGTGTTAAACCTAGACAATATCATCGACATAACCATCCCAGGTTGATGTTAGTGTCTTTGACTCTAGAAGTTAAATATTTTGAATCCAGTGATTATTATAAAACAACCTTCCAACTTATTTTTTACTTGTTCCAAATTCATAATTGATATAACATCAGAACCAACTAAGTAATTTGTTTTCTATGTCATTTATATACATATCTTATTTGTACTTTCCATATTTAGACCATCTTAGGTTCATAATTTAGGATATGTCTATATCTAAGTTTATCTTCTAATTACTATATTATAGATTTGATTATCACCCTTGTACACTATCACTTATATATTATTAACCGTATCTACTCTAAGTAGGATCCATATCCAATTTAGGGTCAAATCTTTGGTGATCTTGATCTTTCAACATCAAACCCTAGGTTAGATAGGGTTTTCTATTTTTGATCCATTATTTTTATGAATGAAAACTTTTTTAATTCCTAAAAATTTTAATTAGTTGGGGTTTCAAATTATTTTAATTTTTCACTTCCTAATTCATAATTTTACATGAAACCTATGATATCCCTAAATTGGGATATGTTCTTATTGAACACATTGAGATTCATCCTTTTCAACCTAAGATGTCTAAATCTATTGAGGGACCTAACCCTATGGATCATGGTGATACCAATTTTGATAATTAAAAACAAGTTGAACAAGTTATCATAGAATAAGATTCTAATAATGAAAACCATGAATCTAATGACACAATTAAACATGAAGAAATATACCATGCCCAAGTGAAATCAATTGCCTTGCTTGGTGAACTTATTCATCAAAACCCTCAAGATCTTGATGAAATCCTCACAACTATATTACAAATTAAAAATGGGAAAAGCATAGATGACTAAGCAAGTCCATCTAAAAATCATGATATTGGAGCTATGGGTCATCCCCATCTACCGAAACCCCTCCCCTTGTACATGTTATCTTTTGATACATCTAATGGGGGCACAAATTATGTTTTTAAACATTTATTTCTTGAAAACTAAATTGCTACATATATCATGGAATTACCTATTGTTTCAACCCAAAAATTGGTTTTAATGCCTATCACCACTCCAACCATGTTTGCATCCCCTTTGGTTACTACTCAACTTGATAATCTAAATATCAATGGTTCTATAGTTCAAATGTTACTTCAATTAATAAATAAATTAGAGGAAAAGGTTATAAATATTAAAAAAATGCTTTAAAATCTCCTTATGCAATTTATTTTCAAGATGTGTTGCATAAACCTCTTGCACTTGACGTATCTTTTCACCCTTTTATCAACTAGTTTTGGTGAACTTAAGTTTCCATATTATGATGGCAAGGGTGATCATAAAAAACATCTTCAATACTTTCATGCAACATGTCTTGACTATGCCTCCAATGATAAACTTTTGCCCAAATTATTTTGAATAAGACTTAAAGATTATGCTTTGAGATGGTTCTATGATTTACCTATTCAACATTTGAAAGTGATCAAACCTCTTGTAGATAAAAATTTGGCACACTTTTCCATAAATATTTTTAAAAATGTTTCTCATGATCAAATTCCTAAAATCAAACAAGGAACTAATGAACTTGTCAATGAATGTCTTAAGATATAAGACAATGTTGGCTAAAATTACAAACCATAACGTAAATAAAGAGTTTCAATACATATTCAAGAAAAGTTTTCTTGCTTATTTACATGATTCTATTATTTATAAGAAGTCACAATATTTTCATGACTTATACCATGTTATACGAGACTATGAAATAAAGATTATTTCATTGAATAAGCTCAAGTTGTTGGAAATATTGTCATTTATGTCAAAGGTCTAGCATTATTGGTGATAAAGGCCCCATTGCATTTAATGATGTTTTTAATAGTAATATCTTGGATAATGTGTGTTAATATTTATTTAATATTAACAAATATATTTTTTGTTGCATAAAGTCAAAAGAAGGCCCATGGAGAAGTCAAAGATTCATGGGGTAAATAAAAAAGAAGAATGGGATGCATCTTCCCATGAAGAGTCATCTTGGGGAATTCCAAGAGTCACCAAGTGAAGACAAAAGCGGATGGGCACAATTTCTCATGAAGGGACACTTTGAGGAATATGAAAAGTCATCAAGATAAAGATAAAAGTGGAAAGGATGCTTTTACTTATGAAGGGTCACCATATGACTTTTCAAAATCAAGGATTTGAAAGGTCATGCAAGTTTGGTGCCATTTTCCATGAGGATTGAAGGGTCACAAAGGGTGAAGGCCAAAGGTCATTTGGAAAGCTATAAATAAAGGCTTGAGAAGCCATTTGTAAAATGAGAGAAATAATATGATTTGTAATTGTAATATCTATCTTAGAAGAGCAGAGAGAGGAAAGAGATATTGTAATGAACTATTATTTATTGATATAACAACATTGAGAGATAGTTGTGTGGTATACACAAAAGGGGTTGGTGCTCCTGTGGGTTGGTGCTCATGAATAGTTGTGTTGGTGCTTAACAAAGGGGTTGGTGATCCCATGGGTTGGTGCTCATAAATTTTTTTTGTGTTGGTTCTTAGCAAAGGGGTTGGTGCTCCTATGGGTTGGTGATCAACAAAGGGGTTGGTGCTCTTGTGGGTTAGTGCTCACAAATAGTTGTTGTGTTGGTGCTTAGCAAAGGGGTTGGTGCTCCTACAAGTTGGTGTTTGTGAATATTATAGTTTGATTTGGTGTTCATTCATATACTTGAGATTGTTCTCCATGGTTTTTCCCACATTAGGTTTCCACGTTAAATCTGGTGTCTCTATCTTGGGTGGTGTTTATTATTTTAGTTTTATTGCATATCTTGAATGTATGGTCAAGTGGAATTTGATGTATGGTCAAGTGGAATTTGATTAAGGAAAAAGCTTATAAGATTTATGATATACTGATTCACCCACCCCTCTCAGTATATCCCATGCTTAAAAATTGGTATCAAAGCAGGTTTCTTTTGAAAAAGTTGTACAGCTTGAAGGAAGATAAAAAAAGCATGATGGCTAGATCACATGAAATATTTTATACAAATAAGGAACCTTTGTTTGATGGTATAAATTATGTTTTTTGGAGCATAGGAATGAAGACTTATTTGATGGCCATTGGATTTGACATATGGCAAGTAGTGGTGGAGGAATATGAAGAGCCACATACACTTGTAATTACTCCAATAGAAAAGAAGGCAAGTGAAACTAATGTTAAAGCTTTAAATGCTATTTTATGTGGTTTATGTGAATTTGAATTTGTTAAAGTTATGTAATGTAAATTTGCTCATGAAACTTGGGTAAAACTTGATAATATTTACAAAGGTGATGGAAAGGTTCATCAAGCTAAGCTTCAAAATTTTATAAGATAGTTTGAGAGTTTGAAGATGGAAGAAAAATAAGATATGGCAAGTTATCTTTTACGAGTTGATAAAATAGTAAATCAGATTTAAGGTCTTGGAGAAAAGTTATAAGAGTCAACGATGGTATAAAAGGTTTTGAGATATCTGCCAATTAGATATGATGCAAAGGTTTTGGAAATTGAGGAGATGAATAATTTAGCCAAGCTAAAGATGGATGAGCTTCATGGTATACTCACAACATATGAGATGTAGACTGAACAAGATAAACCCTCAAAGAGAAGCAACTTTCAAGACATCAAAGAAAGGGAAAGCTATGATTCAAGAATCAAGTGATAGTTCCAGTGATGATGAAGATGACAATAGAGCTCTTTTCATTTGCAAGCCAAAAAGGGAAATAGGTAAATATAAAGGAAAATTACCTTTTAAATGTTTTAATTGTAGAAAGATTGGACATTTTTTAGAAAAATACCCAAATAAGGGTATGATGATAATGAATAAGGAAAGTTTACATGAAAGAATAATTTTAAAGGTAAATTAAAGAAGGGATTCAAGAAGAAGAACCTGTATTCTAAAGATCCTAGCTCAGCCAAAGATAGTGGAGTCAGTGATTCAGAAGAAGAGATTCTATTCATGGCCATACATAAAGATGTCTCTACAAGAAAAAGTATAGATGATCAAGAAGAAGAACAGGATGAAGCTGAAGTGAATCTAGAAGGAGAACTCATTTGTGCCTTAGAAGTGCTAGAAGTTGTTAAGAAGAAGAATCAAAGATTGAAGTGCTAGATTGAGAAAAATGAAAAGGAGTCAAAGAAAATAATTGATGATATAATAACACACTTTAAAGAAACTAAAAGGAATGAAAAATATCTAACAACAAAGTTTCAAAAATTAAGAAAAGAATGTGAAAGGTATGTTATTGAAATTGCCTCTTTAAAAGAAGATATTGAGAAAGCAGTCAATCATAAATTAATTAGTGATTCAAAATTTGAGGATAACACTAACATGTTGAATAAGATATTATAAATCCAAAAGGCAATATTAGATAGGATAGGTATCAGATTTGAAAAGAAAAAGAGCTATGTTGAAGCTCTTATAAAAGAGGAAACAAAAAGGGAAGAAGTGAAGAATATAGAGGACATTTCAAACAAAGAAGGTTGGAGGGAATAAATTTACAAAAGGTAATCATGTAATACACAAACAAGTCCTATTTTTATGGTTATTATTTTTATTGTAATGGATATGGTCACAAGAAATTAGAATGTCTAAAATGAGCTAACAGTTTTAGAAATAAGGAGAAGAAAAGTCATGTAGAGTCAAGCAGAAGTTACAACTCTTTTGCTCCTCTATCAAGCTTTGATGAAGAGGCCATAATCTGTTACAAGTGTAGAAAATTTAGACACATAGCTTGATAATATAGAAGCATGTTCAAGTTACTCAAGAAGGACTAAATTTTCAAGGCTCTATTCATTAAGAAGAAGGTTTAGACATGTTCATGGTAGAAGAAACAACCTGAAGATTCTATGTTGGTTCAAATAGCTTTGCATGCAAGAAATGAAGATCAACCATGGTTCATTAATGGCATATGTTTGAGGCATATGATATGTGAAAAGAATAAGTTCATAACTCTAAAGAAGATCAATGGTGGCACAGTGAAATTTAGAGATAAAACCACTGCTAAGATAGCTAGAAAAGGTACTTTGAGTTTGGATAATAGTAGAACCAAGACTAAGAATGTATTATATGTAAAAGGTCTTAAGCATAATCTATTGAGTGTAAGTCAAATTTGTGATCAAGGATACACATTAAAGTTTTATGTAGAAGGTTGTGAGATTAGAAGAAAAGATTCAAATGAGTTGATTATAGATGCTCAAAGGATAGGCAATGATTTATATGTATTATCAGATATCTTCTCAAAGGCACGATCAAAAGACACATTCAAATATCTGTAAGAGGAGTTAGGAGTAATTTATTTTACTTCTTGCCATTGAATTTTATCATCAATTAAGGGGGAGCCAAGTTTTATCTCCAGATAGGTCCTTTTCCATTGATGTTAAAGGGGGAGAATAACATGTATATGTACAAGTGTAGAAATAGGTACAGGGAATAGGTACAAGTTGCTATAGTAAGGGGGAGTTACTGTATGTTTTTTAGATAATAGTATGTATAGGTTTCAGGATGTGGTAGTTTTAGGATTGAGGTTTCCATCAATGACAAAGGTGGAGATTGTTGTAAATATTGTCATTGATGTCAAAGGTCTAGCATTATTGGTGAAAAGGCCCCATTGTTTTTAATGATGTCTTTAATAGTAATATCTTGGATAATGTGTGTTAATATTTATTTAATATTAACAAATATATTTTTGGTTGCATAAAGTCAAAAGAGGACCCATGGAGAAGTCAAAGAGTCACAGGGTAAAGACAAAAGAAGAATGGGATGCATTTTCCCATGAAGAGTCATCTTGGGGAATTCCAAGTGTCACCAAGTGAAGACAAAAGAGGAAGGAAATAATTTCTCTTGAGGGAACACTTTGAGGAATATGAAAAGTCACCAAGATAAAGACAAAAGAGGAAAGGATGCTTTTGATTATGAAGGGTCACCATATAACTTTTCAAATGCAAGGATACAAAGGGTCATGCAAGTTTGGTGCCATTTTCCATGAGGATTGAAGGGTCACAAAGGGTGAAGGCCAAAGTTCATTTGGAAATCTATAAATAAAGGCTTGAGAAGCCATTTGTAAAATGAGAGAAAGAGCATGATTTGTAATTGTAATATCTATTTTAGAATAGTAGAGAGAGAGAGGAAAGAGATATTGTAATGAACTATCATTTGTTGAGATAGTAACATTGAGAGATAGTTGTGAGATTGATATACCTTTACAGTCAGTTCCACACATGTGGTTACTACCTTTTCAATTATCCCTTTCATAGGCATCTTTGATAGGTTATTAGGAAGACCTTAGATACACACTCTTTGATCAATATATTATATGGTGCATGGGTGTTAAATGTATTCATGCTAATCAGGTAATTAAATTTTCTAGAATTTCATATGAGCATCACCTTGAACAAAATAAGCTTATACCCAAACAACTAATTATCAAAACTACTAAGGCTAGTTCAATGCATAAGGGTTAGAAACAATAAATTCCATTTACTAGGAAGCCAATACTTGAGAGACCATTACATATTAGACATATGGTGGATTCCATAGAATCATCATCTAATATGTACCATACTCAAATATCCAGAGCACCTACACATGTACATGTTGCCCATTTTTGACCCCAAGGTCATAAGGTCAACCCCTATAGAAAAAAAATTGCATTGTCATGTATTATAGTCTTGTGCATAACCATTTTATTCCTTATGTGGTCCTCAAATCATTTTTATAAAGTCTTATTAACAAACATTAAAGTTAATTTGAAAAAATTAAGGTAATGTTTTATCTTGGTCTTGTGCTAGTCCATACATGTCATGGTTTAATAAGGGTTGGTAAAAAGGTGTCATAGGTTATTATTTGTATCTAAAATTCATATTATTCCGTAATCACCTTACATAAAAATTTCTTATTTTTTTGGAAATTTTAAGTTATTTTTTAAAGTTTAAAGTAAGTGAAATTGAGGGAAAAGGTGTTTTTGGCTAACTCCAGCATTTTTCAAATCTTAAAAAGATGAATGACAAGTAAAAATACCATTATATATTTATTTCAGGAGGTATATAACTACCATGTATGTAAATATGTTAGATTAAATTAGTTTTTCAGGTTTAACCTCCAAAAAGGGGAGATTTAAGCACTTGTATAGACCAAAAAGATCCACTTTTAGGTGATAATTAATTAAAGGTGTATATTAAGATTATAAAAGTAAAATAAATTCATGTAATGAAGTTTATGTCTCATAGATGCAAAATATTCTTCCTTTCCTCTATCTCTCCCTTGGCAAGCTCGCAAAGGTCAATTTCAAGTGCTTATTCTATATGGTATAGTTAGATTTGGGACATAAAAAAATTTCAAAATGAGAGGGTCATATTGAGATTAAAATTCATGTAAATATTTATCATATTTGTGTCCCCAAATTTATGAATAATTTTTAATAAAGTACGGTGCTTAAAAACTACCTTCAAACCCCACAACCTCAATTTATCTCCTTAAAATGATAGTTTTAGATTGGTTGGATGCATAATATAAATTTTAAGGTATGTATAATGTATGTAAAATGACATTACATGTTTATCTAAGTCCCATTTGTCATGAGTAGGCTCAAGTTGACAAGATAACTCTTCCTTTGCATAAGTTGAAAGTCATGGTTTATTGAATTTCTAAATGATTATGTAAGGTTAAATGCATATAAGTGATGGTTGAATGTTTTACACATATTTTCATTATATTCAAATCTTTTTAACATGACTAGTCATTTCATACCAGTCCTCTAAATGACACTCATGTTTCCATGCTTGAAGACTATGTTTTGAAGCTACCTCTAAAAGTGGTTTGTAAATGTATAATATTGCATTTTGAATAGGTATATGAGGACCAATACCTCATAATAAACATAATTATTAAATGTGACTATGATCTTAGACTCAAAGATATCAAGTTTGCATCAATTCAAAGCCTAAAACATAAGAATGTAAACTTACAGGTCTGCATTTTAGGAAAAATGTATTGAATATACACTAAGAGTTTGATTTTAAAAACCTGAATTAGGATTATAGTGTAGTGTATCTAAATTTTTATGAGGTATAATATGAATGGATTAATAATGTTTCAAGACCTAATGCTGAAAGAAACCTAAATAGACCTATAGGCAAAATATAGGTAGAACATGTATACTTGAGAAGATATAAGATGCTAACAAGTTATAGAGAATCAAAGAAATACACTTAAATATCAACATGTGATTAGGATAACTTAATTATCTCATATATTTTTTTAAAATATTATAAAATATAAAATTTATACAAGACCCTCCAAGGAACACCTATAGTCAAAGAGTCACTACCACCTACAGGCCTCGTAGGATGATGATGGTAAGAGAAGTCATGAAGGTGTGAAGAGTGGAAATCATGTCCTTATATAATTCCAAGACCTATCATAACCTTTAAATTATTTTCAAAGTGAAATTAATAACTCTTAAAATTTGAAGAGGTCTGATTAGACCTATTAGGCCTAAACTTCCACACACAAGCATGTGTGTAAGCTTGTCAAGAAGTCATGGTTTTTATGGGAAAATGCAATCATAAAGAATATAAGAAATGGATTAAAGAAACTTTATATTATTTTAAATAACATAAAAAGTGTTTATATCTTTGTTGAAATGGTTTCCATCCCTAGAAGTGTATCTAGGCACCTAACACACACATATAGCCAAGAGTGTTTTGGCACAAACAGTGAAAAGAGATGATGCAAGGTTTTGTGAAAAAGTTGAGGTTTATGTGGGTATAAAAAGTGAATATAAAAATGGGAATCAAAATAAAATTAAAAAAAATGATCATATATGATGATTAAAATAATTCACTTCAAACCACACCCTAACCCTACAATCACATAGTCAGGTGATCCTATAGGTCTATATAGTCTTGAGAAGAAATGGGCCTATTTGTTTTGAAGATAAGAGGTTTGAGGGAGAATAATTCACTTGAAAATTTTTATAGTATTGTATTATTACTCCACATTATCCTCATAGTCAATGAAATAATGACAAGTTTTGAGAAATCCATCTAGGCATGGTAGGCTAAATATGCACACATAGACTTATGTGTAAGTTATGATGAAAGTTTGTTTAATGAAAGGTTATATGAGAACATTAATAACCTAAAAATGTGATAATTATTTCAAATAGAGACTCTATGAGGTTTTACACCTCTTCAACAAAGAGTAAAAATGTTAATACAAGTTACAAGGGTCACTTGCATCAATGGGCTTATAAACCCTAAGCATCAACCAATGGTTTTGTAGGTATAATGAATAAATAAATAAATAAAACCATGGAAAAAATTCAAGGTTGATGTTTCAAACCTATTGAGGTGATTATAATCAAAACCAAACATCAAAATATCACTTTCAAGCCTGCATTCTCTCTTGACCTCACCAAAACATAATTTACTAGTCTGAAAGGCACCAACTTTTGCTTAAATATCCTAGGAAAAGTTGCATGGTGCCCAAATATCTTATGGATGGTTATCAAGGTTTATTTCCTACAAATTTTAGGCATTGGTTTTTAGGTCAAGGTCCTTCACTTTATGAATCATCGTTAAGATGATAAAGCACTCATAGGATGCCAAGAAGGCCAAAATTGACCAGGTTAGAGAGAATAGCTTCTTAAGAACTTGAAATGAACTGGATGACCCCTAAAAACACCTAAACCTCATTATTCACTCTAGGATGACCCTCACCATGGTACTCGTCTATACATGAAATTGTACATACTCATTAAACACTATTTTGTTGTGAGATTTTTGGGATCAAAATAAGGTTTAAAAGATCCTATATTGATGTAAAATTTTGGATAATGTGGATTGATGTGTTTCCCATAGCCACAAGTATAAAAATAAATACATCTAATCTTAGAAGTGCTTAAACAAGTCTGATTCTTGAAGGCAGTATAAAAGAGCTTGTGAAAGGCTATTTTTTTTGCCATTTCTTGGTTTTCCTACATAAACACCATCTCAGGACCTCAAATTTGACATGAAGTATTGTTAAGGTATGGATAAAGTGAATTACACATTATTTTGAGTTTCACATGTGTAGGAGTTAACTTGGGCCAAATCTTGGTTTGTAGGTATGGAGGTCTAATTGAGGCCCAATTGGGGAGAGAGATCAGGTGAAAAGGAAACTTTCAGTTGGTTTTAGGTCATGAAATTTGGTATATAGATATAAATCCATACTAGGTACTCAAATACATGATTGATTTTCTAATGTCATTCATATATTATCTTACACAAGGATCTTTTCATCTTTTGAGTGTTACAAGGAATTGAAGGCTATTGAGTGTTTGATTCATTCAAATGTATTGATTCAGGTCTAATATGACTAAGAGATTCCATATATGGAGATATATTGCATTGGTAAGGGTGAAATCAAGAATTGACACTTGCAAGCAAGGATATGCGTAGTAAGGCCAAGTGGGCTTCAAGACACCTAAGAGGTGTAATCAACATTCCAATTTCATTTTTATTATTTTTGTAAATAAGTGAAAAGTGTCAAAGAGCATATAAAGATCATTTTGACATGAATTAATGATGAAGAGTTCCATTTGTCACCTCACAAGCCAAAAAAAGGGTAATTTTGAAGAATACGACAAGGTATCAAGCAAAGGAATGAAAATCCATGCCATTTAGAAGATTATGAATCTTTAATTAATCAAAACATGTCATTTTAGATACTCTAAAACTATTTCATAATTAGTTATTGATTGTAACTCCTTTTAGACACTTGTCACTCTCTCTTTCCTATGCCTTTCTCTCTTTTTCTCCCTCATTTCTCTATGAATTGAGCCTTGTTTGGATATGTATGGATCCTCCACCTAGGTATGGTTAATACCTACATATTTTTAACCCTTTTATAAATTATAAACTTCTAGTTTTACCTCCTCCTTTGACTAGTTTCAATATGTGTACATGACTAGTTAATATTGTCAAATGTTTGCTTAGTCTTCCTTGGCATGTTGGTCTTTTTTAGCATTCATATTTAGTTTGAAAGATTTTTTTTTTAGGTATTTTTAAGTGTCCAAGTGAATTTTTAAGGTTGAGTTAGTTTTGTAAGGAGGATCACAAATTTAGTCAAACATTAGTCAATAAATCTTGAAAAATGCATAGAGACATAACAAAACTTAGCCACCTTATTCCTATAGGGTTTGCTAATGAAAATAAAAGAAAGAAAATCAATTTATAAGTTCCCAAGTGAATCCAACATCCAAGAGCAGCTCGAAACATGTTTTTCCTCTCAATGTAGTATTCTTTTCTTCTTCAACAATGGTTTCCCATCAACTCAAGATCACTATGTAAAATCTAGGCTTAAGATTAAAACTCAAATATATGCCTATCAATGAAGCTATCCTATTTAAAATAATAACATTAATCAAAACACAAATGAATTTTTAATGGATTTATACATTATAATATTACACAAATGAAGCTTGAAAATGGTAGTGTGAGGCCTTCTATTTATAGATTTTGAGATCGATCAAGATCAACCGTGACTATCCATCTTAAGATTGAGATGTGTCACCATGGATTAATATAATATTTGTAATTAAATCCATAAATATACTCATCATGATTTGAGAATAAGGGGTATTGATGAGGCATGGGAGACATTCAATAGGTATGGGAGGCCATAATCGTGATATTTGTTGTAATTATGGCCTTTAGATACCACCCCATAGATGATGCAAATATTGATAAACCATTTACAATAATGAAATAATAAATAACCTCCATGGAAAATACACTTAAGCTCTTCATTTTACTTAATTAGTGATAGGACCGAAGTTCCCTAAAGCTCTGACACAACTTGTCAGATTTAATAGCACATATGATTACCAATGTATAAGCAATTAAACATGCAAAATTATACCAAAAGTACAAGTAGCTATCAATGAGAAAACACATAGAATATGAGAGGCAACACACAATTGTATTCAACTCATTATAGAAGGAAATTACAACAAAGAGATCACACTCTTTCTTCCACTTCGTGGGCTTACAGTAATCTTCCCTCAAGAGTAATCTTCTCTCACTAGGTCACAATAAACAACTCAAACACAGAGTTGTTGTTCACCTCAACTAGTCAGTATCCACTGCTAGTACACTGAGTACGAACTGGTACTCCAAGTAGATCTCACCATGATCCTGCTCCTTGATGTATTGCTGTCACCTTTGATCTTGCTCCCCCGTAGATCCACTTCTGACCCTCGCATACACACACCCCTGCAGACCAACCTAATCTTACTTATCACATGTAGATCTCCTCCATGATCTTACTACACCCTGTAGACCAAACCTAATCTTACATACCTGGAAGAACCCCTGTGATTCTTCTAGGGGAAGAACTCTCCAAGTTCTACACTTAACAATACAGCCCATGAGTCTATTATATAGATCTCATGCATACAATAATTAGACTTGTAGCTCAAGACTCGACTCAGTATTTAACATGCAAACAACCCATTCAACAAACTGACTGTCTGTCAATAGCAGTTTTGGAACTGCACAGGTGACTGACGTCAGTCCCTATTTGACTAGAGGTGATCGATGTCGGCTGATCTCTGTCGATGTTGGTTGCTCTTGCACTGATCCCTGACTGACATCAATTGTGGCCTACCGATGTCGGTGACTATAACTCAGCAACCTCCTTCCTTGTTTGCATCTGGGTGAAGCTTTTAGCTCCACAACCTAACAATTTCCCACTTGGAGATAAATAGTTGCACCTGTACCTATACCAGTACTTTGTCTAATCTGCATCCTAGCTTGTATTCCTCTTAAAGATCAATCTTGAAGACTACCCACCACACATCCTATGGTGTTAATCCTGTGCCTGAATTTCTTCATTCTCAACTTACCTTCTTCTGCCATTGCTATACTCCCACTCAAATAGAAACCCCTGTGAGTAACTTGTAATCAAAAAACCACTAACCAGATTTGGGCCATCTGTTAGTCAAACTTGCTCTGAGAATGTCCAACCTCGCTCTGATACCAATTGATAGGACCAAAGTTCCCTAAAGCTCTAACACAACTTGTCAGATTTAAGAGCACATATGATTACCAATGTATAAGCAATTAAACATGCAAAATTATACCAGAAGTACAAGTAGCTATCAATGAGAAAACACACAAAATATGAGAGGCAACACACAATTATATTCAACTCATTATAGAAGGAAATTACAACAAAGAGATCACACTCTTTCTTCCACTTCGTGGGCTTACAGTAATCTTCCCTCAAGAGTAATCTTCTCTCACTAGGTCACAACAAATAACTCAAACACAGAGCTGTTGTTCACCTCAACTAGTCAGTATCCACTGCCAGTACACTGAGTACGAACCGATACTCCAAGTAGATCTCACCATGATCCTATTTCTTGATGTATTGCTGTCACCTTTGATCTTGATCCCCTGCAGATCCACTTCTAACCCTCACATACACACACCTGTGCAGACCAACCTGATCTTACTTATCACATGTAGATCTCCTCCATGATCTTGCTACACCTTGCAGACCAAACCTGATCTTACATACCTGGAAGAACCCTTGTGATTCTTTTAGGGGAAGAACTCTCCAAGTTCTACACTTAACAATATAGCCCATGAGTCTATTATATAGATCTCATGCATACAATAATTAGACTTGCGGCTCAAGACTTGACCCAATCTTTAACATGCAAACAACCCATTCAACTAACTGACTATCCGTCAACATCAGTTTTAGAACTGCACAGGCGACCGACATTAGTCCTTGTCTGACTGGAGGTGACTGATGTCGGCCGATCCCTACCGATGTTGATTACTCTTGCACTGATCCCTGACTGATGTCGGTTGTGGCCTGTTGACATCGGTGACTATAACTCAATAACCTCCTTCCCTGTTTACATCTGGGTGAAGCTATTAGCTCCACAACCTAACAATCTCCCACTTGGAGATAAATAGTTGAACCTATACCTATACTAGTACTTTGTCTAATCTACATCTTGGCTTCTATTCCTCTTCAAGATCAATTTTGAAGACTACCCACCACACATCCTGTGGTGTTATTCCTGTGCCTAAATTTCTTCATTCTCAGCTTACCTTCTTCTGCCATTGCTATACTCCCACTCAAACAAAAACCCCTGTGAGTAACCTGTAATAAAAAAACCACTAACTAGATCTGGGCCATCTGTTAGTCAAACTCACTCTGAGAATGTCCAACCTTACTCTGATACCAATTGACAGGACCGAAGTTCCCTAAAGCTCTGACATAACTTGTCAGATTTAAGAGCACATATGATTACCAATGTATAAGCAATTAAACATGTAGAATTATACCAGAAGTACAAGTAGCTATCAATGAGAAAACACATAGAATATGAGAGGCAACACATAATTGTATTCAACTCATTATAGAAGGAAATTACAACAAAGAGATCACACTCTTTCTTCCACTTTGTGGGCTTATAGTAATCTTCCCTCAAGAGTAAAATCAGAAAGATAAGTAACTAGAATTAGAATTAGCAAGAAACAAGATATACAAGAAACCACCCTGAAAACTTGTATTAAACTCTTTACAGAAGGAATCAATTGAAGAAACTTCTTTTCTTCCACACCTCTCTTAGATGTACATATCTCTTTCTAGATCTCTTTCCTTCAAGAGTCACAATCAAATCCAACACCCTGGATTGATTCACATGTATTTTACAATACTGTTACATACCAATGTACTGTTCTATTACCAATACACTAATGAGTTATGAAAATCTATCCCAATATATAATATTAGGAAACATGAGCAATGCAATTACAACTATCAGATGCACCTATTTAAACAAGGGCTCAACTTAGTCTTACTCAAAATAGAGATGTAGAATTAAGACTATCACTTAATTCTATCATGCAAACATTCTATTCTATCCACAGAAATAGCTTTTTAGACGCATAGGTAACCGACATCGGTTCCTGCCTACTTGCCTGTGACCGACGTCAGCCAATCCCTGACTGACATCGGCATCTCCTGGTCTGCTCCTGACCGATGTCGATCACTCCTGACCCATGCCGGTGACTGTGTAGTTCTAACAACCTGAAAATTTGCTCATTTGATGAAGCTTTTAGGTCCACACCTTAACAATTAGCTTTAAACATGATTAATCACTTTTAGTGCAATTCTTTGGAAAATAGGTGCTCAATTAATCAAAATGGTCGAAAAGTCATATTACTAGGTCATAATTTGACTAGAGAAGAATTGGAGGACAATGTTAGATGCATTGAAACCATATTCCCATTTAGAATGGTGCCATCACATAATAACAACGGTACATGATGTGTACTAATGAATTAGAAGAAAAGAATGATCCAAAGCACAAAAAGGTAAAATGGTCATTTTGACTTGAAATGAATTGATCAAAGTTAGGAATCACATAAAATCCATTGCCCCATTTAGGGATACATTAGCCTAAATCAACACTTACAATGACAATCTCAAACCATTTAGCACATTTTTAGTGATTTTGGCCTAAATTGTGCATTTGAGTGCAAATTGAGTAAGATTGATAATTTCAACAGAAATGGTGTTAAGAATTAGATGTCTACATTTTCTCCTATTTAAGAAGGCATATTGAGACATTTAAGTGAATCAACATATTTTTAAAGAAAAGAGTTGTCAATAAGAAATTGGAAATGACCCATGATGCCCCCTCGAGAGGATATAATAGGATGAAGGAGAAGGATGAAATCTAAAAAAAAGAGAGAAAGTGAGATTAACCCATGGAATAAATCACATCAGATGAGTTAATGATTACATATATGGCTACCATCAATGATCAAAATATAACTAGAGTTATAATGCCCCCAAAATAAGGGGTAATGGGAAGGATTCAATCTAAACATATGAATGACACACTTTGAATGCACCCAATTTGAGAGTGCAAGCTGCATGCTTACAACATTGATCGATTTCAAGATAAGTCACACACTAAAGTAATGCCATTGTGGGCATAAGTGTAGAGAGCTTGGAATTAGAATAAAAAGGAGAATGTGGTCTCTAAAGATAAAATAAGTGATAATGTGCTCTTAGAGAGCCAATATGATCATGATAAAGTAAATTTCTCCCATTAGGTACATTTTGATCACTGATAAAGAATAAATAATGGCTTGACCCTATAGGGCTGATTTAGATTTGTTAATTGGTTCAGATGTTGTGCCCCAGCATGGCCAAATTAATAAGAAATAGTTCAAGGATATAACATATGACATAGATTAAAGATGAGTGAGCACAAACATAGATGTGATGGTGTAATGTCCATGAAATCCATAAAAATAAAGCATACTAGGATGCATAAAGTGATGAAAGAGATGAAAATAATAATGAAGATGGTCAAACTGACCCGAGATACATCATGTATCTTTGTGTTGCCTACATAGTCCACATGGACCTCAAGCTAATGTAGTTCACCCAAAATTGAGAGAGAATGGAATGAGGGATGATGAGAAATTACCAAAAGATTGATTAGACTCATGATTTATGCTAAGAGATGAATGTCCAAGCATAGAATTAGGTGCTTCATCTATTGAGCCTAGATTATGCATTATGATCTTGAGAACCATTCATCAAAGTTGTATTGATTTTTACACTTGAATCTATAACATAAAGTGATTACTATAGCAAAATAATTAGGCCTAAAAATTGTGATTAACTTATAAATACACGACATCTCAATTATGCTGAGCCAATTCAAATGTGAATACCTATAACTAAGGATAATGGTATAAAATGACTAAAACCAGAGTTACAATTATTTACATTTAAAAAAAAAAGCAAAGATAAAGAAAAAAGATAAACATAAATGAACTTAACTTAAAATCAAGATATGAACAATTGATACTTAAGTAGGAACATAAACATTTTAAAAAAAAAACAAGAACAACTTAATAACATGAGATTGAGATATAAATAATTAAGACCCATGTGAACCATCAAGATGTTCTTGAAAACAAAAAAATAAGATCAAGACCAAATAGTAACTAAAAGACCAAAGAATACAAAAAATAATACAAATAAACAAATGTTTTTGGAATTTATCAAAGTATCTTAACTCAATTGAGGATTAAGAGACACAAAATGGTCTAAGAGTGCTTGTGAAATGGTGAGAAAGTGCCAACTTAAAATGCTCAAAAGACAACAAAAGTGTATGATCAGAGGGACTGAGTTGACCTTGATGTGAATCAAACATAGCCTACATAACCCCATAATAATCCCAAGTCATAGTAATTCAACCTACACAAGAGGTGGTGAAAATTTGACCAGATCAAAATAAGTTTACAAATAAAGGCAAACAACAAGGTAAATGATGATAGTAATGACCAGATGATACGACAATGCATGATAAATAGGCATTGTACCTAATTTTCCCATAGGAGGTTATAAATAGGAAACAACATCATAATTTTGATTTGTCCAAAGGTGGTTATAATCAAAGGTAGTGAATACAATATTTATTTACCCATAGGAGGTTATAATTAGCAATAACATATAAGATGATAGATGAAAAATAACTTGCCAAATTAAATGTCACACTACTTTCATAGACTATCATTCAACATGGCATTCTAAAACTATTGAAACTAGATCATAATCCCCTTATTAAAGGTGTAGGAAGAACCAAAGGAAACAAGATCTAAATGGGGTAATTAAGATGGCTAAAAATAATCCTTGGTCAATAATAAAGATATGGTATTATAAAAATGGTAAATAGAATCGGAAGACAATTAGCTATATTGGCAAAAAAGTTTCCCCCAAGCAATGATTGGCTTAGTGTAGTCAAAAAATCAAGAGTGCATGGCTTAGGTTACTCACAAAATAACTAGTGTTTAAACTTAACAATTTATCACAAAATGGAGAGAGTGTGGCAAAGGTGATCAAGGTGACCTTAATATAAATTGAGTGTTACCTACATAGTCTTGAATGACCTCAAGTCAATGTAGTTCAAATAACATGGTAAATAGAACAAAATGGTATATTACTACCTTTAATGAAATGGTCTATAGGGTTGCCCCTAAGAGATAAGGCATGGTAATGATAAGCGAAAAATGGTTATGTTGTTCTTACTGATGTGGAGATGCACATTCTAGTCCACATGTGAGATAAATAGAAATGATCAACTATAATAATTACTACCCAACACCTCATATAAATAGCTACTTTATTAAAAACTTATTGCTAATTTGAATCTCAATAATATGTTCATGATCTTCATTGGTTGTTAATTCTACTTCCTTTAAACATTATTCCAAGATGTCTTTATAGCCTCTATAAAAGAAAGTGCTTCCCAGGATGGTAGATAATGTTAGGCACATGATAAAGGGTATTAATGGGTAATGGATAGGTGGATGATAATGGAATTTATAATGAATGGGGAATAAATTAAGATTAGGACTTTCAATCACACAATGTTTCTAATTCTTGATTGGTAGGACTGAAGACCTCTAAATTTGATCTTGATAAGACCACCAAAGTTTTTAATTGTTTGATCTTGAGAGTAGTTACCATCTGATTATGTTATAGATTGGAAGCTATAATGATTTATTTTTTGATAACGTCTTCATTAAGCAGTGAATAATTTTTGTGTTTAGCTATTAGTGCCTTTATGAGGTTTTCACCAATGAATTTGTTTTGATTATCCCATAGTGCCTCTAAGAAGGTTTCATGAAGAGATGTTAACATTTGATTTTGACTGTCTTCTAGTTCCTTCAAAAAGTTTTTGCTAAAAGATGTTGATTTTTTTCTTTGATCATCTTCTAGCACCTCTGAAAAGGTTTCACTAAGAGGTTTTTCTTATTTTGCATGAATTTGGTCTTGGTCCCTCTAATGTTCTTTAACTGATATGTCACCATGGATGAAGTTCAACAAAGTGTGATTATGTCGGTCTCATTCGATGCTTGTGGGAGGTGTAATGTCAATATAATGGTTATGTTGGATGATGATGGGATGACATAAGGAAACATAATCCTCATAAAATATACTAAGAGAACTTCTGTCGATGTTGAAGTAATCATCCTCAAAAAATATATAAGGATCACAAATATATTCAAATTGATTTTCAAGGAAATTATAACCAATGTTGTAATAACCATGACTGTACTCTATTTATGAAGTTGAGTCTATGTCAAGGGACTCTAAATTTGATATTAGTTTTGATAATGATTCTACTTCTAATGATAAATCTGATGTTGGTTCAAAAAGGGAACTTGATTTCAATCTTGTTTTTTCATGTGATGTGGATGTTTATTTAATTTTCTATTGAATGCTTGGTAGCAAAAAATTAATGTCCTATGATAGCATAATGATCTATATAAAAAGTGATTCATATAGGAAGGGTTCAACATATACTAGCTCATCTAGATGAATCCCCTTGAAGAGAGGGAACCACTCGAGGGATGACTCAACAAAAACTGGCTTGTCAAAATGAGACTCATCAACAAGTGGAAATAGATCAAGAGATAATTTTGTAGAGATTGGATTATCAAGGAGATGAGTCTCTTTAAAAATACGTAACATATGAATAGGTGATTCATCACAGGTTGAACCATCATAAATGGGTGCTTTAGAAATAACATTAGGGTTTTGGTTTACAATTGGTTTTAAAATATCAACTTTTAACACATTATGGTCCTTATAAAATGGCTCTCGAAGAGGCAATGGTTCTTATTTTGGCTCAAAGATCAGCATAAAATTTCTAAAGTGGGGAAAAATTAGCTCAGGATTAATAATGGTTTTTGGTTTGATAATGAGATCTCTAAAAAATAGACTATCAAAGAAGGGATCAATAATAATGGGTTCGTTAAACTGACATTCCTCATAAATAAGTTCAAAAAATATAGGCGATGGGCCTAAAATGGTAATGACTAGACACTTTATAGTTTGGTTTCTTATGTAAACCAAAGGAATAGGTCCTAAAATGGTAACCTTCATGTGTTGTAGATCTTGATTACAGATACAAGATAAAAGAGAATAGCCTTAAATGGTAACTTTCACATGTTAAGGAGCCTGATTACTTACACAAGTTGAAGGGGTATCACCTAAAATGGTAACCTTTGAGCGTAGTGTATAAATTGAAGGAGGCTATCCTAAAATGGTAACTTTTGAGTGTGGTACACAAATTGAAGGGGTAGGAAGAAGATGACACACAATAATCAGCATGGATTGGATTGGTATTCAATAAATAGGCTCAAAAAGGGAGACATCCTCAAAAAATATGGAGTGCTCATGCCCACCATAAAAATGCTTAACCTCATAACCAAGTCCACAATAGACCCTATTGCGAGTGTACCTTAGCATCATGTCTAAAATATTTTTCTTTATGTTTACCAAGATTTTTATAATGTTTTGAAAATTTTTAAACAAGGTATGTGCCTTTGATCTTTTCTAACAAATGGCTAAGGTATCAAAGAGACTAGAAAAAGAGGGTGGCTTGGAACCACACACAATTAGAAGAATGTGTTCATAAAATTACTCAACCTTGGTTATATTAAAATCATATGAATTATAAGAGGGTATAATAACTCAACAACCTAAAGTGTAAACTAGTACACCAAAGCCTAGATGGAGATAAGTCACTGCCGTAAAAACCTAGTTCAATTTTGATGAGTTGTTATTAGAAACTAGAAGAAAGCCCATCAGATTAGGAAGGAGAGTATACAAACTAAGAAACTCAAGATGTGAAAACACATGAGAATTCTTAAGTATAAAACTAGAACCAAATAGGAATCACAATGTTACCATATGGTAATAGGATTGGTAGTATAAAATGTGTTCTTAGAACTTAAAGCATGAGTGATACACAAGATGACTTAAGTTCTCAAATGATTAAAATGTGATAAAGAGTCTACAACAAACTTCAATCCAAATTATAAATTGAATGCAATTTCCCTCAAGTCAAGTGCAAATGGTGAACCCAATTTAACACGTCAACCTTATGAACTTATAAGAGTGTAATTTTGAATTTAAACTATTAATGAAGGACTTAATAAAATTTGGGATTTGGTCTAGACTCAAATGGGCAGCATAATGCCTCCTTGTCCAATAAATTTGAGGATAATGTGTTTAGTTTTTTTACATTTATTTCATAAGCAATTTTTTAACTCAAAATAATACCAAATAAGCTAAGACCAAAAGAGAAAAATACAACTAAGTAATAATCCTAGATCCTATCAAGGTATGGTAAAGTGGGGTTGACTAAAACTATAATTTTTGAGTGTTTTATATGGATCTCATATATACCAACTTTCACATTATACATACACATGGAAAGTAACATGTCAATTAGAACTGCATCAATCAACTTGTTATGAAAAGGTCTTGTCCTTTATGCAACCACTACATCTATCACTTTCTCAGTGTAGTACATTGTTTGAATTGCCCATATGGCTCAAGTTTGATATCATTAATGGAGATGGTTTAACCACTCAAACTACCATCCCAATGAGTTTCCCCTAATTTATATACCCCTCATGTAGAGGGGTTAAAGACAATGTTGGGTGGTGAAACCCTAGGTCAAAGCTTCCCTAAAGAACTTATGGGAGGTGATGAAATACCCCTCATAATCCCAAATACATGAAAATAAAACAAGTAGAAAGACTTTAGGGTTTCTTTTAGATCACCCAAACCATATGGGTCTTGGGGAGAGCCTACGCAATTTTCTTTTTACACCTTGGACTAGGAACAATTGCAATGAAAAAGGAACTTTTGGTCACTTGATTTCCCTATAGAGGACGAAGGGAGAGCATATATGCATTATTTCCTTTTTCTTAAACAATTCTAATAAAATAAATGATAAGTGACTTACATAAAACAAAACTTTGAAATGAGTTAGGTTTTAATCACTAAATTAAAATGTTTGGTGATGTTCTTTGGCCCCTTAGCCTTAAGTTGAAAAGGCTTTTAAAAATCAACCACAAAAACATTCAAAAAAACCAAGAAATTTTTGTCTTAAAACACCAAAGGAAACTTCCTAGTTCTTTTTAAGCACCAAAAAGAGGTTTAAAAAGACTTAATGTGGCTTAAATGATTTGTTTCCTTGTGGATCATGCATAAAAAATTAGATAATCCCATTTAACTTTGAAGAACTTTACTTTTTGAAACAAGAAAACTTAGTTTAATTTCTCTCAGGTCTATGTTTTTGTGAAAACACATTGACCATCAATGGTCACTATTTGATCATTGCTAGTTCTGAAAGACCATTGCCGATTGATGTTTTACCAATCATGGTTGGTCAAAAATTGATTACCATCGGTTACCTGTCAACCCAAAGGCATCAACATTATTGTTAAAAGGCACTTGTTAACTATTAGAAAAAAAATATCTAAAAGGAAACCTTCTATATCATGAAATAAAATCAAATCAGAGACTTGAAATTCAATTTTAACTAATATAAACTTGAATTTGCTAAAAATGTTTAGGTAAGAAATAATTTTCCATAAAAACTTTGCTCAACCTAAGATAGAATAAAAAATCCAAAAGACACCTTCTGTATCATGTTTTGGTTCAAACCAAAGACTTAAGACATCCAACTTGTTAGCAAAAAATTAAATAAAATCTCAAAAATGAATATTTTTAAATGTATTTACCCTATACCCCAACCATCGCCAGTTAGCTCTAAGCGTCAGCGGTCATCATGTAACCTATAGGGGCTTAAAGAACACTAAAAAATAAGCATAAAATTGATGATAAAGGAATTTTTAATGACCCAAATGAAATTCTAAAAATTCCAAAGTGTCTTCCTTGTATAGAGAGGGATGCGTGGTCCCATCAGGCATGCCAAAATGTAAGGAGGATTACAAAAAATTTAATCAAACATTAGTCAAGAAATCATGAAAAATGCATAAAGACAATAAAACTTAGCCATATTATTCCTATAGGTTTTTCTAATGACAATGAAATATAAATGAAATAAATCAAAGAAAGTTATATCTTCCTAAGTGAATCTACCATCCAAGAGTAGTTCAAAACGCGTTTTTCCCCTCAATGTAGTGTTCTTCTCTTCTTATATAATGGCTTTCCATCATCTCAAGATCACTATGTAAAATCTAGGCTCAAGATTAAAACTCAGATCTATGCTTATCAATGAAGTTATCCTATTGAAAATAATAACATTAATCAAAACACAAATGAATTATGAAGGGATTTCTACATTATAAGATTACACAAATAAAGCTCAAAAATGGTAGTGTGAGGCCTTCTATTTATAGATATTTGAGATTGATCAGGATCAAACATGACCATCCATCTCAAGATTGAGATGTGTGGCCATTGATTAATCTAATATTTTTAATTAAAGCCATAATTATTCTCATGATGATTGGGGAAGAAGGGGCATTGATGAGGCATGGGAGGCCATAATCTTGATATTTTTTATAATTATGGATTTTAGATGCCACCCTATAGATGATGTCATTAGGTGATGCAAATATATAGAAACCATTTCCAATAATTAAATAATCATTAAACTACATGTAAAATCCGCTTAAGCTCTTCATTTAGCTTAATTAGCCTTAAACATGATTAATCAATTTTAGTGCAATTCTTTGGAAAATAGGTGCTCATTTAATCAAAATAGTCAGAAAGTCATATTAGTGGGTCATAATTTGAATCGATAAGATCTGGATGGTGATGTTAGATGTGTTGGAACTATATTACCATTTAGGATGTTTTCAACACATAATAATAAGGGTACGTGACATGTATTAATGAATTAGAAGAAAAGAGTGATCCAGAGAACATAAAGGCAAAATGGTCATTTTAAATTGAAATGAATTGATCAAAGTTAGGAATAACATAAAATTCATTGCCACATTTAAGGATACATTAGCCTAAATTAGTCCTTTCAATGACAAGCTTGAATCATTTAGTGTTTTTTTAGTGATTTTGGCCTAAATTGTGCATTTGAGTACAAATTGAGTAAGATTGACATTTCAACATAAATGGTGTTATGAATTATATGTCTACAAGTTTTCTATTCATTAGTGTCATTATATGACCTCTTTATTAGTCCTCCTATCCCAAACATATATCATAACCTTCATATGAAGTGTTGATATAGAGAGGCAGATTATGAGTAGTGTTTGTTTCATGTTAGTCTCATGGTTGATGTGCATATGTAGCTAGTAGGTAGTGGTCAAATTTTTTTGGTGCATCACCTCCATTAGAGTAGGTTTCTCTCCCTTTTCTTAACAAGTTTATATATTAGTAAATGAGACTAAGTGATACATCAAGGGGAGCTATCCCTTTAACCTAGAGAATCAATCCATCTAAAGGTTACCCACAACCTAGGATTATCTCCATGTCACCCCAAATTTGGAAGGCTTGAACAATATTCTAAGGGTGAAAATTTGGAATATAATAGTACCTATTATTGATATTCAAAATAAAACATAAAACACTCAATGATGGATTCTAGGAACCCCTACTCCCAATACTTCTATTGTTTTTTCTACACCATAGAGTCCAATTTTACATGCATAGAGCATTACAAATATCACAATTATAGATATTACACCCACACATGTTCCTTGGAAATGAAAATGGATTATTATACTAGGTTCATAGTGGGGAGATATATATGACCATCCATTAGATGGCATCATAGGATGATGTTTCCATTTCAAACATATCATAAATACCATAAAAATAAACAAATAAAAAATATCCAAGAAAATTTTTGGCACCTCCATGTTCTATTAGATCCTTAGCATCTATATGTTAGTTCCATGTTAATGGATGGAATATTATGATACTTATACATACAAACATATGTCATGCTTATAATTGAAGTGTGATACAGGTATACACAGATACATAACCTAATCCTAATTCTAATTTTGGGCCTTCCCTTTACTCATGTCATGTATACATTAGTGACATCCACCATATATGATCATGATATATATAGGTTATATCAATCTATGATCATATTTCATTATAATTTTTGAGATCATATGTACGTACACATGCCTTTATCCATGATTATATATTACATGGGTTACTAGATATACTATGCACTTGACATTTTTTACTAACACATTTGATCCATGGGCTACTATGACATGTTTATACTAGTTACTTATGCTTTCCATTATACACTTCCTTGAGTGTCTTGCCTTACTATTGTATTACTTATTCAAGCATTTGAATATGCTCTTTTATTTTTAGTGCCTATGCCTATGCCTATGTATGCATTCTTTGACATTTTCTTAATGTCATTATTTGTGGTATGGATATTTGAATATGTCATTATTGATTTCATTGACATTTGAATAAGTCATGTCCCTTCGATTGTTCCACATTTGAACATGCCCTTTTTTTTGGTCTCTTTAGACCATTGTATTTTTAATTTCTTTTGAGTGATCTTGTGTACGTGCTTATTTACTTATTGAGATTATTTTGTTACTACTTTGACATTTCCATGATCTTTATCATGTAGCTTAAGACATCATGTGAACACATTGGTTCTATGCACTTGAATTCTATAATACTACATGGTTACATTCATATATTATACATTTGCCTTACCATTTTGAGGTTAACTAACTATCGGTTCCTTATTTTTCCCTCATCTCAAAGGGAGGCATACCAATGGGGGTATGCTTTGGAAGCATGTTCTCCACACCTATTTAGTATTTATCATTTTCAGTTTATAGTGGGAGAATGTTTTGGGAACATGTTCTTCACATTGATACTTATATCAGTTTCATATTTCTCCATATATAGTGGAAGCATGCTCTGGAAGCATGTTCTCCACACTTAAATAGTTTTCAAAATTGGCCAAAGCACATAGTTATATGATTCAGATTCATAGTTGTGGTAGAATTATATACATTGGTACCAAATGCTGTTATACATAGTTTCAACATGATACATTTCTAAGGTTCATATGCTATTAAACATGTTCCTAATATTGTAAAACCTAAATCAGTTTTAGATTCCAAAAATCCTTCACATACTGATACCCTAAGAACACTTTTATGGACTTTATTGATCCAATCTATTGTAGTAGTTGGTTCACATTTTTGGAATGATTGAAGTGATTAAATCACTCAATCTTTCCATTTTTTATGTTGGAATTGATTTTATCATCTAGACTCACCAAGTTATAAGTATCATTAGGTTATACAATTAAGCTAATCTCAACTACAAGGTGGAAACTCAACATTATCCTAAGTTTGGGGGTATAGTACCTCTAATCTCTCTCTCAACCTCCTTGGATATATACACATTCCATATTTTTATATATTTGTCCTAATCTCCATTTAAGATCTTTACAATGATACATATTTTTCAAATCAACTTGCCAATAGGTAAGGCAGTTACATCAACACATAGGTGTAATCCTAGACCTTGCTCTTTCAATCTCAATCTTTCCTAGTACATTTAATTCTATATTATATACAGTGATTTTAAATTGTAATAATCACTTGGTTAGAGGTCAGTCACTAGTAAATCACTCAAGCTAAGCCCATGTAAATACAAGGTGTACATACACACCTAGGTAAGAATTCCTTTCTTGTAAACTAGTAATTCCATTACTAGATTAAAGGGGGAGGGTATATGTAGAGACTATTTTATGATTATATAAAACCAAAATATTTTACACTTGGAAAAATCAGACCTTGGATGTTACTCTCAATCCTAGACCTTTCCCACTTATACAATTATCACATCTAATCTATATTATGTCCCTTGGCATATCTCTTATTTTGACCAGTCTCATATAAATGACACGTTTATTATATCCTTCCCATAGTTCTTAAAATATACTTATATTACACCTTTGCAAGTTTTAATCTTGTACCTAATTTCCTACTCTCTACACACTAATGTTTGGGGTATTAGTAACATTAATGTTACTTTCAATCCTTAATGTAAGTTTTTAGTACCATAAAGTCATCTAATTTTTGAATGAAACATATTTCAATGGTCAACTTAAGTAATTTAATGTGAGTGATCTTCTATAAGATTGATATAAATACAAGATCAACCCTCATTCATTCCTCACCTAGAAAAATACCAAAGAAACCAAGGAAAATTATAAAAATAATGTTATCAAGAATTTAATTAATCAAATATTCCTTATTTCCACACCATTCATAGGTACAACACATCTATAGGTTTGAAGTACTAAAGGAGTATCCCAAGAGCCCAATTTTCAAAGTTAAAAGCTAGGTCATTATTTTACTTTACACACATTTCATGATTCACAAAGAAATCAACATGTAAGATAGAACTACAAGAGTTTGAGGCCCTATTTTTGGTGTGTTAGCTATGTAGGCAATTCCCATTGATAATGAGGTCTTTGGGGTCATCTCGACACTATATGCCCACTAACCCATTTTCCCTCAAGGTCATTATGGATATGGAGAATTGGGGTTTTGACATTTCACAAGGAGTGATAGTCCATGACCTAGATATCAATGTAGTAGACTAAAGGTGAAGCCAAACACAAAAGCATCTAGGTGGTCGCATCCTATTTTAATAAGTATTATGTATAGGACACTTGTATTGAACCTATAAAATAGAGTTAACACAACCATCCCAGACTGACATTAGTGTTCATATCTCCATAAATCAAATATCCATAGTCAAGTGACTATTCTAGAATCACCTTCCATCCTAATATATACATGTTCTATACATAGAACTATTATAGCATCAAAACTAGCTAAGTATTTTATTTTCTATGTCATTTTTACACATAAATTAGTTATACTTTTCATATTTAGACTATCTAAGTTTTATAAATTTAAAATATGTCAATATCTAAGTTTATAATATAATTGGCCTACTATAAATTTGATTATCACCCTTGTTCATTATAACTTATATATTATTAACCCTATCTACATTTAGTATGATTCAAATCTCATTTAGGGTTAAACATAATTGTAGGAGTTGATGATCTACCTCTACCACTCATAGTTCACCCATGCAAATTTCATTCCATTTTTTCCCTTAAGTACATGAAGGTTATATTAAGGGATGCATCCAACCATGTGAAGCTAACTAATATGGGGATTTAAAAATGGTAGTTGAATACCATTCATGTGTTTAAACACCCATTTAGATGCATCTCCAAAGTCAGTTCATTGATTGGGATATCAATTCAAGAGATATGTTTTATAATGAACAAATTTTGGTCCCCAAAACAAGATTTTATTGCGAAATAAAACATGTCATCATTTATCCCTTGTCACAAATGGAAATCAATCTTCTAAGGGGTTCTTATCGGACTCACCCATACAACTATATGAGCTGAAAATTTATCTTTACCATTCATGGTTCACCTGAAATGCTTACGCATAGTTCAATCCATTTTTCCACTTAAGAACAAGAGAATTATCTTAAGGGATACACCTGATTGCATGTAAATTTCAACTTAGGGCCCAAACATGGTAGATTAATGTTATTAATGCATTTATATTCCCCTCTAAATGAATAAAAAAGATGATTCATTGATTGAGGTGCTAATTCAAAAGATACACATTCTAGTGACTAAATTTTGGTCCATAAAGTGATATTTAGATTCAAGATAAACCGTTCCACCATTCCTCCCTCATCCCAAATGGTATAGAGTCCTTAATAGAGTGACCATCAGACTTTATCATGCAGTTATAGGAGTTGATAGTTCATATCTATTCATCTTAGTTCACCTAAAACACCTGTGTAAAGTTCATTTTTTCCCCTTAATAACAATAATATTATCTTAAGGGATTCATTTATACATGTGAAATTTCAATTTTGAGTCCTAAAAAATGGTGTTAATGCTATTCTAAAATTTATATGCCCATTTAGGTGTGTCTATGAAGAAGGTTTGTCAATTGGGATATTGAGTCAAGGGATACACATTTTATTGATCAACATTTGGTCCTTAAAGTGAGATTTACCTATGAGATGAGACATGTCATTGTTTCTGCATCATCTTGAGTGGTAGATAATCTCCGTCAAGGTGATCTTAGGACTAACCCATGGAACTATTGGAGGTGATAGTTTATTTCTACCACTTACAGTTCTATAATGCCCACACAAAGTTTATTTTAGTTTTGTCCTTAAGAATGATAATATTATCTTAAGGGATGCATATATCCATGAGATAATTTTGACTCTATGGTATGATATATGGAATAATAATGTCATTCCAATGTTTATAAGCTCATCTAGACACATATGTGAAGATGGACCGTCAATTAAGCTAGCAAGTCAAGAGATACACATTCTACTAACTAACCTTTGGTCCCTAAAGTGAGATTTAACTACAACATAAAAATGTGTCCCTATTTATCCCTCATCCCTAGTGGAACATAATCTTATATGGGGTGATCATAGGATGCATAAATACAACTGTAGGAGATGATGGTTCATATCTAACACTCACATTTTATCTGCAATGCCTGAATAAATTTCATCCCATTTTTCCTTAAGGATGAAAAGATTCTCTTGATGGATGCATGTGAACATGTGAAAATTTTGAATCTAGGTCCTGATGGATAGTGAATGAAAACCATTAAAATATTATATACCCATATAGACATGTCCATGAAGAAGGTTCATCGATTGGGTTAGTGAGTCAAGAGATGTGTTATATTGACTAAATTTTAGTCCCTCAAGGTAGATTTGGCTATGAGAGAAAATGTGTTTAAGTTTATCTCTCATTTTGAGTGATAAAGAATCCTCTAATGTGTTTTTATATGATTCATCCATGTAACTATAGGATATTATATTTTCTCTACCATTCATAATTCACCTGCAATGATTTTTAAAAAAATGTTCTATTTTCCCTTAAGGACAAGAATATTATATTGAGAAATACGTCTAGCTATGATAAAATTTTAACTTTGGTGCCTGATGAATGGTATAAAAAATACTTATAGTTTTTATACTCCCATATGAATGTGTCTATAAAAAATATGGTTTATTGATTGGGCTAGTGAGTCAAGAGATATGTGTTCTACTAATAAAATTTTAGTCCCTAAAGCAAAATTTGACTATAAGAAAAAAATGTAATTATTTCTCTCTCATCCCTAGTGGTAGATAATCCTATGGGGTGACATAGAGGATTTTACCGTTAAACTGTATGAGTTTATGGTTCATCTCCATCCCTCATAGTTCACCTACAACACCTATACAAAGTTTGTTCTATTTTTCCCCTTAAAGATGATAATATTATCTTAATAGATGCATCTGAAGCATAAAAATTTATAATCTAGTGCATGATAGATGGAATATTAATTCCATTATATAATTTATACACCTATCCAAATGCTTCCAAAAATATAGTTCATTGATTGGGGTAGCGAGTTAAGAGATACACATTCTACCGACCAATTTTTGGTCCCTAAAGTGAGATTTGGATGTGAGAAAAAATTACATTAATTTATCCCTTATCCTGAGTGGTATAGAATCCTCTATGGGGTTATCATAAGACTTTCCATTGCAATTTCAGGCCTGATGGTTCATCTCTACCACTCAAAGTTCACCTACAATTCCTGCACAAAGTTAGTTTCATTTTTCCCCTTAAGGACAAGAAGATTATCTTGAGCGATGTCTTTGGCTGGGTGAAAATCTCACCCTTGGGGATAAATGGATAATGGATTTAGGCAATTATTTAATTTATACTCCCATCTATACACATCTAAAAATATGGTTCTCTAATCAAGATACAAACTCAAGAGATACATGCTTTACTAACAAACTTTTGGTCACTAAAGTGAAATTTTATTGTGAGAGAAAACATGCCACCATTTATCCCTCATATGAAGTGGAAAATAATCCTCTATGGGGTAATAAAAGGACTCTCTTTTGAAATAATACGAGTTGATGGTTCATCTCTAGTAGTAATGGTTCACCTATAATGTTTACATAAATTTCATTATGTTTTTAATATTACAAAAGAGAATATTCTCTTAAGGGATGCATCTGAATCCATGTGACTTTTGACTCCATGTCATAATAGATTATGGATAGAGTCAATTAAAACATTTATACACCCATTTAGATGCATTTGTGAATATGTTTCATCAATTGGGATAGTGATTCAATAGATACACATTATACTTACCAAATTTTGATCCCTAAAGTGAGATTTGAATGTGAGCAAAAATTTCATGTTATTTATTATTCATATTAAGTAGTAGATAATCCTCTTATGGATGATTATAATACTTGTGAATTTAATTATAGGATATGTTGGTTGGTCTCTACCAATCACAGCTCACCTGAAACACCTAAGAATAGTTATTTTCACTTTTACCTTTATAAATGAGAAGACTATCTTAAGTGATGCAATAAATCACATGAAAATTTCAACTTAAATGATAAATAGATGAAAAATAATGGTCATTATAACTATTATATGTTGATATAGATGTGTTTAAAAATATGGTTCATCGATTGGGCTATTAAGTCAAGAGATACACATTCTACTAACCAATGTTTGGTCCCTAAAGAGATATTTTGATTCGAGATAAAATGTGTTTCTATTTATCCCTTGTATTTATTGGAATATAATCCTTCAATTAGTGTTCATAAGGATCACATGTGAAACTATAGGAGCTAATGGTTTGTCTCTTCCATTAATGGTTCACCTGTAATGCTTATGTAAACTTATTCTCTTTTTCCCCTTAAGGATGAAAAATATTATCTTAAGAGATGCATCTAGTCACATGAAAATTTTGACTCTAGGACCTAATGGATTGTATAAAAATGTCATTCCAGTGTTTATACACCCATCCTTATGAGTCCATGAAGATGGTTCTTCTATTGGGCTAGTGAGTCAAGAGATATGCATTCTGATGACAAAATTTTGGTCTCTAAAGTGAGATTTGACTATGAGATAAAATGTGTCATTATTTTTCCATCATATACATTGGAATATAATCATCCAAGGTGTACTCAAATAAATTTCTCATTAAAATTTAATATTTGATGGTTTGTCTCTACCACTTACAATTAGCCTAAAATGCTTGCACAAAGTTCATTTTATTTTTCCACTTAAAGACATGAAGATTATCTTAAGGGATAAATTTTTCCTCATGTAAACATTGATTATAATGCCTGATAGATGGTATAAAAAGGCCATTCTAATGTTTATATTCCCATATGGATGCATCTACAAATACAGATTGTTGATTGGGCTAGTGCGTCAAGAGATACACATTCTACTGGTAAAATTTTGGTCCATAAAGAGATATTTAGCTATGATATAAAATGTTCCACTATTTATAAATAATATTGAGTTTTAGATATTCCTCTAGGGTGTGATTATAGGACTCTCCCATGAAACTGTAGGAGCTAATAGTTCATCTCTATCCCTCATGGTTCACCTAGATTGCCTACACAAAGTTCATTCCAATTTTCCCCTTAAGGATGAGAAGATTATATTAAGGGATTCATCAAAACACATGGAAATTTTGAATCTAGTGCTTAATTAATGGAATAAAAATGGAATTCTATTATTTATATGCCTATCCATATGCATCTGTAAAGATGATTCATCAATTGCGCTAGCAAGTCAAGAGATATGTGTTCTACTAACTAAATGTTGGTTCCTAAAATGAGATTTGGCTGAGAGAGAAAATGTTTCATAATTTATACCTAATATTAAGTCATAAATAATTCTCTAGGGGGTACTCATAGGACTCACCCATAAAATTTTAGGATTTGATGGTTTATATTGCCACTCACGGTTTATTTGTAATGCATGTATAAAATTCATTCCATTTATTCCTTAAGGATGAGAAGAATATAAAAATATATGTGTCCATCCACATTAAATTTTAATATCTAGATCCTGATGGATTCTATAAAAATTGCATTCCATTATTTATATGTTCATCTAGATGTGTCTGTGAAAATGGTTTATCAATTAGGATAGCAATTCAAGAGATACGAGTTTTACTGACTAACATTTTTTTCCATAAAAATGGATTTAGATACGATATAAAATGTAATCATGTTTTCCACTCATATTTAATGTAATATAATACTCTATGGGTACTTAGATAACTCTTCCATATAATTATAGGAGCTGACATTTTGTCACTACCACTAAGGGTTCACCTACAATGCCTACACAAAGTTCATTCCATTTTTTACCTTAAACATGATATTATTATCTTAAGGGATAAATTTTTCCATGTGTAAATTTTGAATATAAGTGTGGATGGATGGTATAAAAAGGCCATTTCAGCATTTATACACCTATCTAGATCATATGTTAAGATGGTTGGTTGATTGGGCTAGCGAGTCAAGAGATACACATTTTACTAACCAAATTTTAGTCCCTAAAGTGAGATTTGGATACCATAAAAAAATACCATCATTTTTAAATTTTACCAAGTGTAATATAATCCTCTATGGGTGTGTACTCATAGGACTCACTTGTGCAGTTGTAGGAGGTGATGATTCATCTATATCACTCAGGTTCACCTACAATGCCTACATAAAGTTCTTTCCATTTTCCCCTTTAAGAATAGGAATATTATATTAAATGATGAATATAGACATAAAAAATATTGAATATAATCCAAAAAAATTGTTAATAAATTCCATTCATGATTTTATGTGTTGATTTATATATGTCCATGAAGATAGTTTGTCAATTGGGGTAGTGATTCAATAGATACACATTCTAGTGACCAAAGTTTGGTCTATAAAGTGAGATTTGACTAAAAAAAAGTGATGTAATTAATCATTCATATACATTGGAATATAATAATCCATAATTGATTAGAGGAATATCTCATATAATTATAGGAGTTGACAGTTCATCTCTACCACTCATGGTTCACCTGTAAAACCTATGCAAAGTTTGTTTCAGTTTTACCCTTAAGGACAAGGAGATTATACTAAGGGATGCATATGTAAGTGTGAAAATTTATACTATGGGTCCTAAAAGATGGTGAAAAATTCCATTCTAGAATTTATACACCCACCAAGATGCATCTGTAAAGATAGTTCATCTATTAGGTGAGTAAATCAAGATATATGCATTCTAATAACTAAGTTTTAGTCCCTAAAGTAATATTTAGATATGATAAAAAACATGATGAAATCTAATCCTCATACTTAGTGGAAAATAATCCTCTATGGGGTGATCATAATAATTTCCCTTGAAACTATAGGAGTTGAAGGCTTGTCTCTACCACTCATGGTTCGTTTGAAATTTATATGCAAAGTTTGTTCCATTTTCCCTCTTACAGATGATAAGA
Organism: Torreya grandis; assembly: GCA_037957365.1. Classification (NCBI taxonomy): domain Eukaryota; kingdom Viridiplantae; phylum Streptophyta; class Pinopsida; order Cupressales; family Taxaceae; genus Torreya; species Torreya grandis. The sequence continues at coordinate 8,440,597 of JARHVA010000042.1, forward strand.
TTATCTTAAGGGATACACCTAACCACATGAGAATTTTAACTTTGGGTCATTATTAATGGTATATTAAGGCCATTATAGTGTTTATATGCCCATATATATAATTTTACTAAAATAGTTTGTTAATTGGGTTAGCAAGTCAAGGGATATGCGTTCTACTAAAAAACTTTTGGTCACTAATGTGAGATTTGGATATGAGAGAAAATGTGCAATAATTTATTCCTATTATCAAGTGGAAGATAATAATCTAATGTTTTATCATAGGACTTGCCTTTTCAATCGTATGAGATAATGATTCATCTAACCCATCATGGTTTTCCTACAATGCTTGTGCAAAGTTCATTATATTTTTTCCATTAAGGATGAGAAGATTATCTTAGGGGATACATATACATGCCTAAAAATTTAGAATATTGGGATATAAATATGGTATATAAAGGATATTATAATTTTTATGTGTCTATCCAGATGCATCTAAAAATATGTGTCATCTATTAAGCTTAGTGAGTCAAGAGATACCCATTCTACTGACCAACTTTTGGTCCCTAAAGTGAGATTTGACTATGAGATAAAACATGTTGATATTTATCCCTCATCATAAATGGTAAATAATCATATGATGGGTGCACATAGGACCTATTATATCATCTATATGAGATGATAGTTCATCTCTACCATTCATAATTCACCTAAAAAGCCTATGCAAAATTCATTCCATTTTCCCCTTAAGAATGAGATATTCTCTTGAGGGATGTGTCATAATAATTTAAAATTTAGGGATAAATGGATGGTGTAAAAATGCAATTATAATGTTTATATGCCCATCCAAACACATTCATAAATATAGTTCTTTGATTGGTTGAGTGAGTCAAGAGATACACATTCTATTGACTAACTTTTGGTCCCTAAAGTGAGATTTGGCTACAAGAGAAAACATATCATCATTTTTTCCTTGTCTTGAGTGGGAGAGAATCCTCTAAGGGATAATTAGAGGACTTTCATGTGTAAATCTAGGAGTTGATAGTTAATCTCTACCACTCACAATTCACCTACAATTCCTATCCAAGTTAGTAAGAGAGACAAATAGGTTGGTTTGGGAGAGAGTTCTAACTATAGGAGAGCACACTAATGGAAAATTGAGTTTAGTTGAGAGAGAGGGAAAGATATATATAAATTAATGTAGGATTTATATATATTAATTAAATACACTCATGAGATTGAGTTTAATGTGTTATTCATATGTAGTAGGGGAAAGGTGTGTGTGAGATATTTAAAGTGTTTTTATTTCGATGTTGAGTTATTTTTTTGTGTGTGTCCTTTATAAAGTTAGTGTAACATCCATAGGGGAGTAATTTTGTGATTCTCATAGCCCCCTTATTCTCATTTTCATCAATTATTCTCCTCTTAAACTCTAAAAATTATACACCCCAAACAAGTTTTATGAAATGTTATCAAGAAGAGAAGTTTCCTAAGCTATGCCGACATTGTAAAGCTTTTACTACTATCTTAATTTTTTTATCTATAATTTTCTCACACAACATTATCATTTGTGTAATTTATCTAAATTGGCATAAGTTTAATTTATCTAAACCTCTTTCATGTCCCATTAATATCATTATTCATTCCACTATATGCCACTCTACAACTAATCACCTTATGTTTTGGAGGACATAATAATCAATAGATTTATTTCACTCCACAACTAATTTTATTATAACTAGACTTATTCTCACTATCCCAACTCATTTTTTGATTGTATATTGAATTTAAATGGTGGTTTAAAATTATAGTGCCATAGTAAGTGCTTGGTCCTTCATTTTGTAATTGTTTCACCTCTAAATCAAAGCAACATGGACATCCATAAAATATATGTTTGTTAAAAATAAAAAATAAAATGAAATTTTTATTTTCATAAATTAGTTGGATATATATTTTATGCCCATAAATGTCCTTACCAACTCCTCCACCTTGAAATACAAGCAATGTGATGTAATCATAGGATCTATGTTTGTCAAGCTAAAACTAAAAATGAAATTTTTTAGTTTTTCAAAATGATTAGATATATGTTTTATCCCCAAAATATTATTTTTCAAATTATAAAACATGAAAGGGTGTTTTATTTGATTAAATGCATTTTAATCTTAATTGCCTCCATTTTGATCTTAATTGTCTACATTGTGATCGTTATTCATCCGCATGAATTTAAATCACATTCAAATTTATTTGGTTTTCAAGATACATGTCACAACAATAATCACAAATAAATTATCTAATTTATCAAAGTATGTTATAATAATTCTCTTTTTATATACATAGTTTGTAAACAACAACCATGAAAGGTAAACATTAGTTATCCATTCATTGACACAACCATGCTTGAATTGTTTTATCATTTATGAATAATTTAAAGAAGTATAATGTATGTAAAAATAAATAAATAAATAATAACGACATATAATAAGTAAATATGTATACATAAATTATAACATTGTATGATTCACATAGACATGTCAGATAGTATGCATGTGTATCCAAAAAATCCATAATGACATAAAAAATGGGCCATATTAGGTTACAATATAAACCATATACATATATAAAATTATACATATATGAATAAAAATTTGGTACTATCGACATAAAAAATAAATTATGCTACAACTACCCTTAAAAAATATCTCTCCAATTGTTCATTTCCTCCAAATAAATTGCAACTCATCACCATAGATGTATAATATTGGGTATTATATGTCTCATTATGGGGATAAAATATTCTCTTAATTTATGAAGGATAAAATTTCTATGACACAACCTCAAAAAATTGTAGCACCTACAAAATATAAAAATTAGAAAATTTAATGAATTAAATTGATGTATGGAAAATGAAAGAGTTTCCAATAACACAATTTTAGAGCAAGGTGATTCTAGACTCACAAAATGCCACTTAAAGGGTGTTAGAGGTACAATCACTAATGGTCGGGGGGGGGGGGGGGTGAATTAGTGAACCCAAATAATCTAACCTCAATTTTAATACTTTCAAGCTCTTAATCAATTACAATAAACATTCATGAAGCACACACATAATTTATAGAAATGAACAAGAAAGATAACCAAGATCATACACATAACATAAGATCTATGTGGAAAACCCTATTGGGGAGTAAAATCTACTCTCAATCTTGAAACACATGGACTACTATCCTATAATAAATTACAACAAGAGACTGGTCAAGTCCTTTAGACTAGAAACCTTGATTAAGTCCTTTAGACCAAGAGCCTTTAGTGAAACACCTATTTCACAAGCAGAAACAACCCCTAAGGAATATCAATTCATTTAGACCCTACTTTAAGTGAACCTTTCCAACTTAGTAATGATGTCTTCAACACCTAGTGATTTATCTCTAAATATCTGACTTTTTCATAAAATCCCTCTCTATTTAATACAAGCCTCTCACATAGGCATGCCACAATCTCTCTCCTTCAAACAAACTATCCTCATACACACACTCAAATCTCTTTGCACATACACAAACTACAAGATAACTATTCTTATGACCTACAATTCATACACACAATCAACAAATTATTCTTCTCGTTTAATAAGCACTCAACCTCTCCTTCATTTCTTTACTTTAATGAATACTCCTCTTGCTCAAGCCTCTCAAATATTTTTTAAAATATTAAAACCAACCCATTTTATTTCACTATGTATATATATAATTCATGAATTAATAAGTCTACAATCCTTATCAGCCACAGTACATGCCTTCACCTTTAAGGCATATCACATGCATCACACTTAAGTACAGTCCACTTTCAAATAGACTTAAGTCACTTTTAGGTCCTAACAAGACCCATTTAGCTCTTTGACACTTTTTTAAGAAGACTAGGAAAAACAAGAATACTTTCCAAGTGCATGGACACATTCTACATGATCTATAGGTCCTCCTTAAATTCCAATAACCATCATAGTGCCCTTTTGCTTAAGCACAATTTACTCAAACAACATTCTATGTACACATTCACCATGAATGAATACATAATCACCTTATTAATGATTGATAATACTTAATATGCATTGATCATGCCTCTAAATACCACATGGATCATTTCCATGGAGTCTAAAACACTCCAATATAGTTAATTCATCAAGAGACATTGAAATACTATTAGAATAAGATCAAAGTCCCTTCTTGGGTTACTTGCAGAACATGCACAAACATAAATTCAAATTATAGGATCAATATATTTGACTCTACTAATAATTATACCTTTAAATTAATATTTCCAAATGTACCTTGAAGTTCTCTACAAATTTAATTTTTATAGCACCAACAAATTTGTTATAGATCAAAGGATATAGCTCAAACATTATAGATTAGTTTTTCCCTTTGTTAAATTCAAATATTCAAATGCCAATCATCACAGTTAAACATCAATCACCTTTCCTTCATCTCTTTTTCTTATGCTTAGCTCATTAAAATCACTTCATTTATCTTTAACTCACATTGTGCCACTATCCAATCATTACACCTTGAACAAGTTGACCCCATCTTATGCATCCTAGAAACATCGACTCAACATGCATCATTGATCTCTATGGATCAGCCAAGTCTTTAAACTCATATTGCTCACCTTTAGATTTTGCTTAGGACCTGCATGATTATGACACTTGGCACCCTTATATGCCTTTTAAGAACTTAACTAACATTCCATGTGTACCATTGATATCTATTTGTATGATCACTTGCTCATCATTGATATTTTGAACAAAACATGCTATTTATCTCTACATACTATTAAAATTTTAACACTTATCCTCATCTGGTTGCAATTCGGAATCTTTGAATACATGTGCTACATCAATCTTCTATATGTAGAATAGATGTTAAATTCATTAAGCTCTAGACGCTTTGACATCTTTGACTTTACACACATCATTGATCTACAAGTATGAATTCCCATGAACTATTAGATCTCCATCTAGTCCTGATCATTAACTTCTTGTAAAAAGACTAATTATGGGGACCTTTGCTTAATTGCATAGAAGGCCAACTTTACACCTCCATACCTTTTGCTTCTTTTAACTACATTTTCTCAAATTAGGACTATATGATATCCTCACATAAGATAATCCAACCATGTGAAAAAATACTCCTATAACCCTCACAAGTATGAGATATACCACCATTAAAATTCCTACTAGCTTTTCTTACCACCTTGAAAATTTGGCTAAGTATGGGAAAATACTGACAAAAATCTTGAGATCCCAACTTTTCACTTGCATATATTATGTTACAATTCATCGCATGAACTAAAATTTATCACATAACAACTAAGCATAAATGAAATCACAACCATATGATCAAATCCCTCTGACACATCTATATGTGGCAATGGTGATGTCAGTAAATTGCATACTCAAATTGTCTGCCACTAGACCCAAAATGTCTAGATGAAAATAATGGACTACCAAATGAAATCACTCATGCACACAAGTACGTAAAGTATAAAAAACCTCTTATAGGACTCCTTGCACATGATCAATACTCCAAACTCATCCCTAATAATCTATAAACATGCCAATCCTTGAAGATAAACCAGTCCTAATTCAAGCATACTAAGACAAGAACATTATATAGTTTATCATTGTTACTTAGGCTATTAAGGCACTTCATTCACTCATTTAGACACCTTCAATACATCACTAAAAACTCTCCAACAAAGGGCTACCTAAGGTTATGTGATCTCAAATATATTAATGATGGAGAATCTTGTAAAACATACATATAAGGTTAGATCTATATGTGTATACATACATATATAACATATAATATCTTTACTTGAAGTTAAAAATATAGTTTTAAAATGTGTTCTCACCAATATCTATCTCTAAATTAGGTGGTGTTAGGGAGATATTGGATCTTCGAACACTATTATAGTGTTATTAATAGGTTTATACAATCCATGTGGGCTACCCATAACATCTCTCATCATCCATAAAATCAAAAAAATAAATAGGTTAATTATGAATCAATTATATTTTAAGATAAATATAAATTATTCCTTCTACATAAATAGAGATAGACAATAGCAGTGAATTGTAATTCTAATTCTAATTTTATGATCATATTATTATAGTCTAGATGGAGTAATAACAAAGTTTACCATCATTTATATAAACAAATAATAAAATAAAAAAAAATACATAACCTATTTTAGATATATAAAAATTAATCCTTTTATACATAAATAAAGAGTGAGAAGGATAGAAAGAGAGAAATAGTAAGAACAAGAGGGAGTGAGAGAGGGTGAGAGGGAGAGAAATAAAGATAGCAAGATAAAATGCAATGTTCTCCCTCTTTCTTCCTATGTCTCTATCACTTGAAAGAGGAGGGGAAGACCAAGAAAGTAAACATAATAAAACTATGGTTTATATAAAATATTCAAACAAGAAAGAATTTCTAAATTTTAATTTCCCAGCTTGAGTGTATGCTACTAATTTGATAATCATAACATCAAAAATAAAATTCAAACTAGGTGGAGTACCTAAAATATCAATTATCATGTATACAATGAAAAAATGGAAGAATTTAAATATTAATAAATCAAGTAAACATATATTAAAATATAAATTTAATATTCCTTTACATACTTAAATAAACTATAATTAATTAAACATGTATGAATATATATGGTGAAGAAGATAATTCCTACATATCTAGTTGTGGGGTGACCTAATGTGGAAGCAAGTGAATATGGAATATACTCTAATGTGATAGTGTCCTAAGATGTTGAACCAACTATAGATGGAATATATCATTTTATGCTAGTGTGTGAAGGTGATGAAGTAACTACATATGACATATATTGATGTATAATAATGCATTAAACAAATTTATGTCTAGTCTCTATAGGTGTACCAATTGGGTTTGTAGATTTAATCTTTGTATGTCTAACCTAAAAATGTGGTCCAATAAATTTACTCCACATGATGTGTAATGATGTACAAGAACTATAGAATTCATGCTAGTTATTCCACCATGGGAGGTAATCATAGTATAAGGGACACTACTAGGTGTACCACCACCTATAACTTGTGTATAAACCCTTAATGTATGCATCCCATGGTCAATCATAACCTTTGTGATACTAATAGGTTCCTTAAGGGTGTCCATATATGTAATATAATACAAATGTTTTGGGATGGAAGTATGTGTTATTGTCCTTATATTTCTTTGTTGGTGGTTTTGGTCTCGCTTGGCACTAGAGATATCAAATGAGAACACACCTCCCCTACCTTGGGAGGATTTCATGTATAAATAATTCAAAAATCAGTAAATTTTTAACAAAAAATATAATATACCCTCATTATTATTTCACAGAGGCTCATCAAACATTATCCACCACATATCCCAAAAGTTTTTATAATCTCGGTATAAACATACCAATCAATGCTAATGTGTTTTTGACTCATTAGTTCTATGCATAAGAAACAAGTCACACACTTATTATTTTCTTATCTTTTTTTAATGTCTTCATATGATAATTTATTATAATAATATTATTTGATGAAACATTGCATCGAGTTGGGAAGTGACATGTACCACTTCATTGTAAATGGCCTCCAATGCATCAACAAGTAAATTGTGTGCACTATGACTTGAAGAGTCAAAAAAACTATTGATGATAATTTTTTATTGTTCCTAACTTGAATTATATTGTTCATATAATTTACCTTCTTATTTTATGAAATCAAAATGTTGGGGGTTTTTATCAGGGTTTTATTTAGACAATGGGTCCATTAAATTAAGTATCTAATTTATAAAAATAAACATTTATATTAGATATTTGAAAATTTTCATGAGAGAAATGTAACTTTAATTTCAACACCCTCTTACCTTGTGATTAATATTAAAAATGCATCATAAAAAATACATTACAAACACTAAGAATGTCCTAGAGGAAAATAAACATACCTAGGACTATGATGCAAGGGATGCAAGGAGACAAATAACACACATGCCCTCCTTTTTCTTCTTCAAAATTATGAGAAACAAGTTCAAATGAAATGAAATGTTTTTTATGGTTTTTTCTTTTTTCTTTTTTTGACTTATCAAGGGTGTACACCTTTTTGGGCCCCAAAAAGGGCATATGCACTTTGTCATAAAAGCCATACATCTTTTAGGGTCAGGAATGACCCACCTTTTGTTTGGAATGGTTTTTTTTCGAAGGGCATACACCATTATAAAAAGGGCATAAAAACTTTGCATAAAATGATATTTTTTTGTAGGAATGGCCTCTTTTTTATCTCCCCAACTTTGTGCATCCACCCTTTATCATTATTCCTATATTAAATATGAGAACTCTTATAGATTTTAATAATTGAGGAATCTTATACAACTCCCATGAGAAAGTTTGTTTCTTTTAATTTGATATGATATGATATGATATGATATGTGTTAGTGAACACATCAAAATTTGGAATTATGTAGACACCTACATTTGGTCTAGAGGTAACTTTAATTGTAAATTTTCATAGTTCATGAGTACTTGTGTGTTTATCAAGTATTGGTTCATATTAGGATTTTATTGGCATCTTTTATCTTGTATTTTTACCATCTTCTTCTATGTCATATTACTCCTTATTTTTCTCTCTCCTCCCCCTATATCTTATTTGTATATAACTTTTTCAAAAAATGTAGCATTATGGTTTTAGTCTACCAAGATTGTAACACTATAATTCTAGTACCCTTCTATTTTCTTGGCCCTCTAACCCTTTTTTAGGATCCTTCATGTTGTGTTCCTCTATTGTCAACATTTTCACAACATATTGTTCTAGATTGCATGAAAATATGGTCTTAATTTAAATTTTTATAAGTCTATAAATACACAGGAGCATTAGTGCATATAACACGTAAAAAAGTATGAAACATAAATTGATATAAAGACTTTAAGATTTATCAAAGAGTAGAATTTGGGTGTTTACAGAAAAATTTGATTCAATATTGAAGTTTTTATTTTTATTTTTCCAGTTTTCATACTATTATGAAAGCTATACACAGATTAAGGATTAAATCCATGAATTTATTTCTAAATTCCATTAATGTTTTATTCCAAACATGTTCCAAAATAGGGTCCTATAATAATGGATGGATGACACAAGGAACCAATAACTACCTCTAATTTTTTATAGGTTTTCTAGGGATTGCGAGATGATTAGGGTTCTAAGGAAGGAGATTCATTTCCCAATGAGTCAAAATGGATAATTGAAAAATGAGAAAGGTTTTCAAAGAATAGTAACATAGTCATCACAAAAATTCACATTATTTGAAAGTTTATAAAAACATACATCTATGGTTCTCAATGTGAAAATAAAGGAGTGCTACAATTTTTATTGTCTAGGAAAAGTTTTATGTTTGTCTTGAGTTTTCTAGGTTTTGTTTGCCTCACCTTTTAGACCTATTTTTTTGAGCTTTTTTCTCCCAAGACTATCTTTAGATTCATGAAAAACATATATATTATTATATAACCATCTCTTTATAATTTTGAATTATTATAGTATATTCTTTACTAAAATTAGGTCTAATTTTACTATTTTATTAGGGTAAATTTGGTTAGATCTATTTTTAAAGTACTATAGGGGAATGTAATGAATTTTCATGTAAAACCACTTTTATTATACCACAAGTATACTTTATAAAGTTACATAATTTTAAATATAGCATAATATAAGTGACATTAAAACTAAAGGGTATAAAAATCATGTAATACCATTTGATTCACAAAAATGTATTATGAATATATGGGTTACACCTAGATATAAACAATTAACCTAATTATTTTTTAACTAAGTATAATTGTGTGAAAAATAATAACTATGCTTAACTAATAATTCTCAATAAAAAAATTGGCCATTAACATAGGGATTAGAGGTATATCTATTTTATTTCAAGATCTAGTGACAACGTTCTCAATTTGATAGTGGAAACATGCAATCAAAAGTGATAGAGATATTTCCTAGAAATATTAAAATGGTCAAGATTATATGCAGAGCACCATGGGTACTCTTAATAAGTACATAATGTTGTGTGAAATCCTAAAAAATGATAGGAAGTCCTAAAATTTAATTAGTGGTTATGTTATCTTGGTTTGGATTTTAGATTCCTTCACTCTTATTTTTACGATGAAACACTTCTATCCAATAAAATATACTTTCTTCTCCTTACCCTAGATTGATAAAACTATATGAAACATAAGGAAAATAATAGTTATTTTTTTTATGTTGTGAATTAGATATGGTTTTGAGCATTCTATGATTATTAAATCCTAAAAATAAATATATAAAAAAAACAATTTAAACTCCATAATTAAAAACATTTCCAATGACATAAAAAAACTAGGTTGTCTGTTAAAAGTGCTCCATGAAAAATACTAGATTCAAACAAAATATTAAATAATCTAATGATGTATTGATATCTCTATAATGTTAGTCAATGCCTAATATAATTCAAAAAATATCATTGATGAGCTCAAAATATGGCTCATTATTGACATGTTATTTCCCTCAATTCATCTCTCGAAGGATATTATCATATGCAAATCTTAGATTGTTAGATAGCTATTACATGGAAAATAGATATTTGTCTTGTTTATATTGAACCAAAGATTAAACCTTTAATTTGTCATTAATGTCTAATACATATCATGTTATACTTATTTTTATTGTGAAGAATGCTCAGAAAGAAGACACAGGTGATGTGTAGCGAACATTCAATTTTGATCTCCATCCAACAGAACTATGGACTCTACAGGCTTACTATTATGGACTCTACAAGCTTGTTTCTATGGACTCTATAGGCTTGTTTCTTTGAACTCTATAGGCTTGTTTTTACGAACTCCATAGGCTTGTTTTTATAGACTCTACAGGTTCATTCTTCCCAACTCTGCAGGGATAATTCTGTGGATTATGTAAGGATGAAGCTATAAATGGGGAAGCTGGCAGCTAGATAGGATAAGAGAGACTCATTATAGTTAGAATCAAATAAGAAGATAATTGCCTACTATTTTTTAGGATTTTATTTCAATAAATTTGTATATATATTTGGAACTTAGGACTATTATAAGATAAGATATCTATTTCATCAGAATAATTAGATCTCTTAGAAATCCGATCTCCTATCTTTGGATCAATGGATCGACCAATGAATCCTATTTCTTTGCATCCTATTTTGAGTTGATTATGTTAATATAAAATGTAAGATTTTTATATATAATATATATTAGATATCATATGATAGAGAGTAGATAATAAAGGAAAAGATTTGTACAACCATATTAAAGGTTTTAGCCAGATTGTAATCATTTTAGTTTTATGAATTATCACTTCAGTTTCTAGTATTGATTAATCTTTGTTCCTGAGTTAGAGAGAAGCAAGGGCCCACTCTCCTTAGAATTGGGAACTATGTATGATATTTATGTTATGTTTTATTAATTCATTTTTATAAATAATTAGAATCTTGTTAATGTTTACATTTATTCATAAAAACATCAAAATAAATTCACAATTTCAAAGGCATTTTCTTATTCCAAAATCATTTCCTTTCTAATCAAAAGTGTGTTTTATTTTATAGTAGACATGTGAGGAAAATTTCCTTTTGTTAAATAGGAGTGTGAATTTACTTTCTACACAAGTGTAAATAGGAGTGTGATTTTTACTTTCAAGCAAAAGAGTGGATTGATTTAATTTCTTTCTTTAAAAAAAAGAGTGAATCACGTAGTTTAAGACACATTTTTTTCTTTAGTCAAAGTTAGAATAGGACAATCAAACACCCCCATAAGCAACCTTCTAGATCTACCATCTTATACCTTACTACAGACAGCTTTAGACATCAGAGCTGGTTGATAAGACATCAATTGAATATTGATTAAATGACGAGTTAATGACACTTATCATTTTTGGCACCGTTTCTAGGGAACATAAGGTGTTATTAAGGTAATAATTATTGGTCTAGAGTGAAAAATAGAAAACATTGTAAAAACCCATAAAATACCATAAAAATTCAATAAATTGATGTACCATCCTAGAGATTCTAAATGATGATTCATCCCAAAATTTCCACCAAGAACACAAGTTGACACTCCTTCAACATATGAGTAGTGAACCAAAAGTTACAAGTGAAACCTATCTATAAGAATCTTCTAAAACTTGGATAGAAACCCAGCCATTGCCACAAGCAAGCCCCATAGGACAAATTCTTCAAGATCAATCTCTTGCAGGAAGACACTATTTAGAAATTGCTAAGGATTTAGAAGAAGCATTTCAAAAATCCATAACTAAAGAAAATTTTGAGAATTTAGAACAACCCATAATAATACCACAAATATTCAGTGGGAAGATCATCTCGACTTTGAAACATCATCAAAAGAAGAAATGGCTCTCCAACAAAATCAACAACTTGCACAACCTAGGAGGACTTTTTCCTTTTTTATTGTTGTAGATCCTAATGATCAAACCCCCATGAAAAATATTTCACTAGCTAATCTACCAAATTTCTAGGGAAGATCTACAAAAGATCCTGATCAATTCTTATTTGAGTTTAAGGTGTTATGTCAAACCTATGACTACATAATAGATAGCCAGAAGTTAAAACTATTTCCCTCTACACTTAAATATGTAGCTATGAGATGGTTCATGGGTTTACCTAGTGATTCTATTCAAACATGTGATGATATGGAAATATAATTCTTAAACAAATACCAAGATTATTGTCGAGTATGAGAAAGAAAAGAGGATTTCTTTAAAATCAAATAGAATGAGGATGAATCTTTAGAAGATTATTTGGATAGATCAATGTTCACTCATAAAGAAGAAATTATCCACTCACTAAAGACATTCAGAAATTGGTTTTCTTGAAAAGGTTAGATGAAGATACTAGAGATGCCTTAAATCTGATGGGAGGTGGAGATATAAATAAGTTGGCTTTTAATCAAAATTTTGAGATTTGTACCAACTACTCTCAAACAAAACCTGGAATTAGGAAAGGAAGGTTTGAGAAATCTAATGAAGTGGGTAAGTTAATGGAAGAATTTGCTAATCTAAAGACATATATCCTGGTTACACTAAATAGTATTTTGGATGGCCTTTAAGCTAAGGCAAATGCAATAAAACCCTTAGTAATCTACTATCCTAATTACAGATAGAAACATGCCCTTAGAGACTACCCCTAGGTAGAACTAATATTTTATCATGTGGGATCTGTGATGTAACAGATCATGATAACAAATATTGCACCCTTCTACTTATTTTAAAGAATCAAATGAAAACATAAGTCTAATCCATTTAAGAAGTAAATTATATCTAAAGACAAAACTTTGCCGCACAAAACTAGGCTCAAGGATAGTTTAATGCAAAAAACCTAGTTAATCCATGGATAACACCATTAAATATTTCAATTCCTTCACCTTTTTGGAATCAACCCCAGGTTCTATCAATCTAAAATCCATGGGTAAGACAAGATTGGATGCCAACACCCCCATGGATGATGTTGTAGCCATAACAATAATGGGTACCACAACAACAATAGATACCACAACTATATCAATAATGGAATCAGACATGGAACCCATAGTCACAATTTACCCAACCAAGAAGACCACTTCAATAGAAAACTATTATGCCACCCTCAATTATTCAGTAATAAGGACAAATCAATCAACCCTCAATGCCTGCATAACTAATAACAAATCTAAAAAATAAACAACCAACACCTGCTTATGTTAATGAACATGAAGAGACAATCAATGTTGAAGCTATTGAGTATTCAAACATACACTTAAGATCAAGAAAAACCATACAAAAACCTTCAATTCTCATTTTTGAGATACCTAATGAAAAAGAAAAAATAGACTCATCTCAATTAAACATTAGAGAGGCCGAAATCAAAATGAGCCCTGAAGCAATCAAAAAAAAACTACTACCCCAATAGTTCCTTTTCCCAAAAGTTTAAAATAAATTGGTATTAAACTAGAATCAAACTTGGTCCATGAGTTGCAAAAGATCAATATTGAGGTACCCCTTCTACAAGCTATTAGGGATATACCTAAATTAAATAAGATCATCAAAAACCTTTGTATCAAGACACCTAGGAGGAAAGCAAAATATCTAGGAACCATTCATGTTGATGGAAAACTTATTGATTTATTAGCAAGAAAACTATTAGTTCTAAAATATGTAGATCTAAGAAGCCCAATGATCACAGTCACAATCAGAGGAAAAGAAATTCCCAATGTCTTGGTAGATTTGGGAGAAACAATTAATGTTATGACAATTGTGTGATGTCCCTTACTTAGGGGCTCCTTTTTCCCATCAAAAGCTCTGATACCACTGTAATATCCCCTCCAAATAGGAATATAGCAACACAAAAGCTCTGAACAAAGATACGAATTTGCAAAATAAATTCAAATAACAAGAAACCACAGTAAATCTCTTAATTGGCAAATCACTAATCTTATTATTGTCTAGATGGTTACAATAAATGTCCTCAGTCATGCATAAAAGGAATATTCAAATACGGCCTTAAAACCCTGATTAACTTTTGCAAATCTGGCAATTGAGCTTGAATCTGTATGTCTCGACTTGTTGTGTCGAACACACAATCACTGACATTGGTCGATATATTGCCGATGTTTGTCTATGTCGGTCCTTAACTGCTGACGTCGGTCTCCAGTCGGTCGATGTCGATCACTGGGGATCTCTTTCTGCTGTGGTCGGTCTCTGCCTAGATCTGTACGGACCTGTACAGACTTTGTACCGCTACCAAATAAGCACAACCTGTCTGTTTTCACCCCTGATCTGAAGATATACAATTCTAATATAGAATATCTCTATCTGTATAATTTATTGAATAACAACTAATAAAATAAATACTTGAATTACTGTGATAACTTCTATGTGAAGTTATCTCTCAAAATCCCATTAATACTATGATAACTTCTGTGTGAATTTATCTCTCAAATTTGTACCTCTGTGATACTTCTGGATGAAGCTATCTCTCAATTTGACAATAGATCAGCTGATATTTCACAGCCTCTGAATTGCACACAATGAAGAGTTGACATTCTCCACTGCAATGGAATCCTGAAACCCTTGGCTCAGTCTTCACAGAAGAATTTCTTCAAAATCAATATCAATAATCAAATGCATGAATCAATAATGGCCTCCATGAGAAACCCTTATACCCTCAAAAAGATATGCTTGCCCTAATTAGGGTTTCTTAAATTAGAATTAGGGTTTCTAATTAAAATTAGGCTAAATAATTAATATTTGATTAAATCAATCAAATATTAATATCTCCCTCAATACATGTCAGATCCTCAAACCGTTCGAAGCTGGTGAACTAGGGAGTGATTCCACACATGACCATACCAAAATAAAGGTGCTCTACTGCATGTCAAATATCCCTAAATAATAGGAGCTCAGGCCTAATGTGTCTGAAATAATCTGAATGAAAGCCAAATGTAGAAATCTTGTGAATCAAAGTCAAGCCAAGCTCCATTATGACCCTCTATCCATCCTATTAGCCTACGAAGGTCGCATGATAGGCTAATCATAAACTCTAAGCAGTGTCACCTAAAAAGGGGACATGACAATCTGCCCCTCCTGAAATTGCTTATCCCCAAGCAATGTCAAAACAAGGGACCACTCGATCCACCTGGATCCCAAGGAAAAAGTTGTGTAACATCCATCATGTCACAAATCAATCGCTGTGAAGAAATCATCAACATCAACAGCATCAATAGTATCAAAATTAGCAACTGAAAAACTGCACTCGACACCCAAACAACTATCTGAAGACCAACTGTAGATGCCGATAGAAGAAACCACTCTATGGAACTCAAGCCAACTAAAACATCCACTCTATCAAAATTCAAGTCCCTGTCTAACTGATACCCACACCCAACTGGACCATGGATATGACAATCATTGGTACCTGAGTCATTAACACCAAAACTAATCTCTAGATGCAAAGAAAAATAAGAAGCATACCTCACCATATGATGCTAGTAAGAACCCCCAAACTCTGCTACTGGCTCACTATTGCCAAACTAGGATTCAATGGATGGCTCCAATCTCGGCTCAACAAACCCCACCTCAACATCCCTGTAAGGTAACATAGTAGAAAGGGTCACTAAAATCTCCTCACCCAATCTGCGAATAACACTAGTACCTCGGATGAGAACACCTTCTGTCATCTTATGTGAGTCCAGACGAACACCTGCACTATCCAGCAAATACTCCATGAATGATTCAGTGCAGTAAAAATTATATGTGGAAGCATCAACATACTCCCCCACACACCCCAACTGATCTCTCTGTAAAGGTGGCACAACCAACTGTACCACACTGTCATTTGTGTGAGAATAATCAATCTGGAGACTCGACTCCACTGGTATCCCAAACTCATCAAGACCAAATAATCCCAAATCTTGAACATGTGTGTCAGCCTCAACAACATGTTCCTCAGTAACAACTGCAGGAATGTAGTCACCACCAACCACCTCAATATACAAATGATCATCCATACTCTATAAATCAACTCCAAAGCTCATATCAACATACGAAGTATCAACAACTGTAGCATCACTATCTAACTCTTCCATAAAAAAAGAAACAACTGATGAAACTAAGTCCTCAAAACTGTCCACTGCATTCTCCTGGGTGTCATCTGTAATAATCGGATCCTGGGACTCTTCTACAATCTCTGCCATAGCTGAGAGATCATCAACCCTCAGTGCACTAACATCTAAGCACACCTCTACACTCTGAGTACAAGCATCAAACTCATCCTCATCTTCACTATCTCCTATCTCATAATAATCATAATAATCATGGGACATGCTGCTCTCTTGTCTAAGTGATCTGTAGTGCTCTCTCCTCAGCTAAACAAAGCGATCAAAAGACAACCTCCCCTGAACTTGTGGAGTTAATAACTCCCACTCATCCTTCACTGTCATATACCATGTGGGTTTGTCTTTGAATGTAGGGTATGAAAGAATTTCATTCATCCTCCTCTGGGTTTCATTCAACTGCTTCAAACTGTGTTCTAGCTTCTTCATATCATTGTCCCACTGTTTCTGAGTATATGAAGGCATCATGATACTTTGATGATTCAATCTACCCAAACTACCCAACAGGATGGAAAGACATTAGCTCTAATACCACTATGATGTCCCTTACTTAGGGGCTCCTTTTTCTCATCAAAAGCTCTGATACCATTGTAATATCCCCTCCAAACAGGGAATATAGCAACACAAAAGCTCTGAACAAAGATACGAATTTGCAGAATAAATTCAAATAACAAGAAACCACAGTAAATCTCTTAACTGGCAAATCACTAATCTTATTATTGTCCAAATGGTTACAATAGATTTCCTCAGTCATGCATAAAAGGAATATTCAGATACGGCCTTAAAACCCTGATTAACTTTTGCAAATCTGGCAATTGAGCTTGAATCTGTATGTCTTGGCTTGCTGTGTCGAACACACAGTCACCGATGTCGGTCGATATACTACCAACGTCAGTCTATGTCGGTCCTTAACTACCGACGTCGGTCTCCAGTCGGCCAATGTCGGTCACTGGGGATCTCTTTTTGCTGTGGTCAGTCTCTGCCTGGATCTGTACGGACCTATACGGACTTCGTACGGTCGCCACCAAATAAGCACAACCTATCTGTTTTCACCCCTGATCTGAAGATATACAATTCTAATATAGAATATCTCTATCTATATAATTTATTGAATAACAACTAATAAAATAAATACCTAAATTACTGTGATAACTTCTGTGTGAAGTTATCTCTCAAAATCCCATTAATACTGTGATAACTTTTGTGTGAAGTTATCTCTCAAATCTGTACCTCTGTGATAACTTTTGGATGAAGCTATCTCTCAATTTGGCAATAGATCAGCTGATATTTCATAGCCTCTAAATTGCACACAATGAAGAGTTGACGTTCTCCACTGCAATGGAATCCTGGAACCCTTGGCTCAGTCTTCACAGAAGAATTTCTTCAAAATCAATATCAATAATCAAATGCATGAATCAATAATGGCCTCCATGAGAAACCCTTATACCCTCAAAAAGATATGCTTGCCCTAATTAGGGTTTATTAAATTAGAATTAGGGTTTTTAATTAAAATTAGGCTAAATAATTAATATTTGATTAAATCAATCAAATATTAATATCTCCCTCAATACATGTCGGATCCTCGAACTGTTTGAAGCTGGTGAACCAGGGAGTGATTCCGCACATGACCATACCAAAATAAAGGCACTCCGCTGCATGTCAAATATCCCTAAATAATAGGAGCTCAGGCTTAATGTGTCTGAAATAACCTGAATGAAAGCCAAATGTAGAAATCTTGTGAATCAAAGTCAAGCCAAGCTCCATTATGACCCTCTATCCATCCTATTAGCCTACGAAGGTCGCATGATAGGCTAATCATAAACTCTGAGTGGTGTCACCTAAAAAGGGGACATGACAAATTGATACTCTCCATACATTATCTATTATGAGAATGCAACCCATAAATACCATTTTTTAAATGGTGGACCAATATGTAACTAAACCAGAAGGGATTATAGAAAATGTTGAAGTATTAATAGAGTCTTGGGAGTATCTAGTAAATTTCATGATCTTGCAACCCAAAACAAAAAATATAGGATATCCCATAATTCTAGGTAGACCATGGTTGGATAATGTAGCAACATTAATTGATTACAGGTCAGGAGACATGACCATTTCTAATAGGTTAAAATCCAAATGCATCTTTTTGTATCCTCCTACAAAACTATCAACAAATTTCATACAAGAACTTTGGGTGGATGAATTAGACAACACATTAAACAACAATTCCTTATTAGCTATGATCACAAATAAAAAACACTTGGAATAATTGAATAGAGATATATACCCAAAATCTATGGAATCTATCAGTTTGAAGTCTATGGACTCTACCAGTTTGAAAGCTATAGACTCTTCTAGTCTAAAAGTTACAAACTTGACCAGTCCAGAAACTATGAACTACCTTAGTTTAGGATTCTTGGGTCAGATAGAATATTCTAAAACCTCCAATTCTAATTTTTATATTGTTTCTTCATCATATGATCATGGATTGATTTAAGAAAGTGTGTAGAAATTGCTAGAACAACAACAAATTCATTTCTTATATGCATTCCATTGTTCTTTAGCAAGACTGATTCCTCTTGGAAAAAAGTTTGTTGATAATGTAACCATGTTTCATAAGTTACTTCATCATCCATGTCCTTTGAACTCATTGATTAGTGAATTCAAGCAAATAGAATCTAACTACCTAGGTATGAAACCAATCATGGTATTACCTGGAAATATTTTGAACATCAATACTTGGTTAACAAATAAAAAGGAAAATCAACTCTTTGATGTACTGGAAAAACATACCAAGGCTTTTGCTTGGGATTATACTGATATAAAGGGAATTCACCCTAGCATATGCACTCATCACATTTACATATAATCTATCAAACTGGTCAGACAACCATAAAGAAGAATAAACCCAACAATAAAGGAGATAGTCAAAGTAGAGATCCAAAAGTTGATGGAAGTTGGGTTTATTTACCCCATCTAAGACAACCATTGGGTTTCACCTCTGGTAACTGTACCCAATAAAAATGGAAAATTAAGTGTATGTGTAGATTATAGAGAACTGAACAAAGCAACACTAAAAGATTACTTACCTTTACCTTTCATTGATCAAGTTCTTGACAACTTGGCAAGAAAAAGATATTTTTATTTCCTATATGGGTTTAGTGGGTATAACCAGATAATGGTAGCAGCTAAATATCAAGATAAAACCACATTTACCTACCCTTTGAGAAATTTTTCTTACCGATTAATTCCATTTAAACTCTATAATACTCCAGCAACCTTCTAAAGAGCAATTTTGACAATATTATGTAACCTTACAAGTGATTGTGTTGAAGTATATATGGATGATTTCATCATTTATGGTGGAAATTATGAAGAGGCTCTTACCAACTTGAAGAGAGTATTGATCAGATGTGAGGAACATCAATTATCTTTAAGCCATGAGAAATGTTTGTTGATGATGGATGAAGAAATAGTGCTGGGACACCATATTTATACAAAAGACATTAAATTAGATCTAAAGAAAGTCAAAATAATCTTCAGCTTACCCATTCCACAAACACAAACTGAAATTAATTTTTTTTGGGACATGTTAGTTACTGCAAATGCTTCATAGATCATTTTAGGCAAATAGCTGCCCCTATGTTTGCTTTGCTTAAAAAAGATAGTGCATTCAAATGGAGTGATAGTTGCCAACATGACTTTGAGACCATTAAAGTTAAACTTGTTATTGCTCCAGTATTGAGAGGACCAGATTAGACTAAGCCATTCCATATATACATAGATACTTCCAATACAACACTAAGAGCAGTCCTTGGACAAAAGGATGAAGAGGGTAACATGTATGCTATATATTATATTAGCAAAAACATGATACCTACTAAAATAAATTACACCACAACTAAGAGGGAATTCCAAGCTATAGTCTATGCAATTAACAAATTTAGACACTACATAATAGGCTACAAGATATTTGTCTATTTAGATCATTCATCTATTAGATATCTTACCAACAAACTAATTGTGGGAGGTAAGATTATCATATAGTTGTTGCTCTTACAAGAATTTGATATTACTATTATAGATAAACCAAGGAAGTCTAATGTAGTTGTTGATTTCTTGTCAAGAATGAACACTACAGATGAAAAAGAACTAGTGGAAGATAACTTTTTAGATGAATAATTATTTGCTATTTCATTAAATCCTTCATGGTTTTCTAATATAACCAATCACCTCACCATAGAAAAGTTTCTTATGTAATTTTCACAAAAAGAAAATAAATGTTTAATCAAAGAAAGTTCTTTTAAATAGATTAATGGAATGTTATTTAAACTTGGACCTGACCATGTGTTTTTTAGGTGTGTGACAAATGGTAAAGCTTATGATATCATCATAGCTTGTCATGATAAACCAAGAGGAGGTCATTACTCAGCTCAAAGAACCATACATAAAATCTTAGGAGTAGGATACTATTAGCCTCACCTTCACCAGCAAGTAAAAAGATATGTCAAACACTGTGATACTTGTTAGAGAATTGGATAGCCTACTCTTTCAACAGAGATGCCTCTGCACCCTCATCCTCAATTAGTTTTAGAACTATTTGAGAAATTGGGAATTGATTTTATAGGTCTTATAGATCCTCCTTCCAGAGTAAAAGAATATCTCTTAGTATGTATAGACTATGTGACCAAGTGGGCAAAAGTGGAAGTATTAACTCATGCAAGAGAAGAGATGGTAGCTAATTTCTTATATTTCAAAATCATGCAAATATTTGGTGCTCCAAGAGAGATAGTCTCAAATCAAGGACCACAGTTCATGTCAAATATGATAAATAAGTTCATGCAAGTATATCAAACTCAACACAAAAAAACATCTCCATACCACCCACAGGCTAATGGGCAAGTTGAAATCACCAACAGAGAACTAGAAACCATTTTAACCAAGGCTGTTAATTCTAACAGAAAGGATTGGGTAGATAAGGTACCAGAAGCTATTTGGGCCTATAATACTACTTAGAAAACAACAAATGGATTTCACCTTATGAATTGATTTATTGTAAGAAGCCTTTATTCTCTATTGAATTTGAATTACAAACTTTGAAAATAGTTGTATAAGTAGGAATTGAATTAGAAAAAATATAGAAAGAAAGACTCTTATAGTTTAATAAAATTGATGAAATGAGGATGGAAGAACTAAAAAGAATTGAATTGGTACAACATCAAAGAAAATTTTGGCATGATTCACAAATCAAGCAATGGAAGTTTTAGAAAGGAGATTGGGCAATGTTGTTTGATTCTTAATTTCAACAGTTTAAAGGAAAATTAAAAACAAGGTGGTTGGAACCTTATCAGATTGAGGAGGTCTATGAAAATGGTTCTGTTAAGGTAATACCTATTTATGATAGTAGAAGAGATCTATTAGTCAATGGATATAGATATCAACTTTATCAAAAACCTCTTGGTAAAGAAGAATTTAATCAAAAGGTAAAAGATCAAGTAGCTATTCTGGAGAGCTCTGCTTCTTTCAGAGAACATGATCCTTGATAATCCTCCAGTAAATAAACAAATAAATAAATAAATAAATATCAATATTGAAAATCCTTCCAGGGACACTATTGACAATACATGCCTTGAAAACTAGCTTGTTGGCTGGCTATGCATTGCTAAAAGGGCTTTGGCTAGAAAACCAGTAATGACTAGCCAAAGGGCAAAAAAAAAATTATAAGAAAAATAGAGAATCTCATCATGTCACTATGATTAGTCATGTTGACTAATCCATGTAAAATTATTTGTAAAAGACAAATGGTGAGCAAAGGATAAATATAAGGCCAAAGTAAGTAAGACATATTTTATTTATCTATGTTTGGTTAACTAATTATCTTCAATTTAATTAAGACTTATTCTATGGAGATGACCCAAATTTGAATCTTCTGAAATAAAATGACATGACACATGCCATAATGAAAAATCATGCAACTGAGCCACCAAAGGTGTATGGATAAGAGTGCAGCTTTGATATAATCAATTGAGTCATCAATCATAATAATGTTGAGATGTCATAAAAGGGGTTTTAAATGAAGTAATGAATTGATGTCACCGTCAAAGTGACACATCATCATTTCACCCAATTTCTAATAATGGACAAAATAGATGGCACACTCCATAGAAATGTGTGGTGCTTAATTGTATCAAGTCATCATATCAAACCATAGACTCATGCAGTTGTAGCATTTCATATGAACCATTTCATTTCTACAAACTTCAACATAAGCTGGTCTATAAATCCTTAGTGACTATTGCCTACCAATTTCAATAAAAGACTAGTCTAAACCCTAATCATAGTTAAAGGAGCAAAGTTGACTATAAATCCACATAGAAATGGGACAGAAGATGAGATCAATGCTGAAGAATGCAATAAAGTTTCTTAAAGACAAAGCTTTTGTGGTAGTGTTTAGAGCTAATGGTTGGATACCTTTCATTGAAAACTTCCAAGGTTTTGATGAAACAAAGGTAAGTGAATTCATCACTAATCTCACCCCTAAATTTTCAATTGTGAAAGGAATTATTATTCCTATTACAACTCAAATTATAAGCCAAATTATACAAGTTCTAGAAGAGGGAATGAGAGCTACAAGCAAAATTTCATTTAGTGATTTAATTAGTCAGTTTAATGGTAATGAGTAGACTAGGACTTCATGTCTAGTAGATTCCAAAGGAAAATCAAAAGGGATTAATAGAAATTCACTTCATGAACCATTGAAATTTGTAGCCAAGTGGGTACTCAAGTATATCATTTATGAGGGGAAACACAGTCTTTTAGAGGGAGATGCCATAAAAATGTTAATACACCTTAAGCATGGAAGACAAAATCCTCAGTACAAAATCAACCTCTCATCCTTCTTATATGGTGCTCTGTAAATTATGTCTACAACCCCTAATACTGCTCTTAGGCATCATGGCCTTATTCATCTCATTATCCAACATCACTTCCTTCAGCAAGGACAAAAGGTCTAGGAGGAATTTTAGAGAAGTATAGCATAACAAATTCCAAATTTGCCTATGCAAGAAACCTCAAATTCACCATAGGAATGTTCATCTCCACCTACTACATTAGTTGAGAAAACAAAACCAAGTAAGAAATCATAGACTGTAGTCCCAATAGAAATCCCTTCTATTTCTTCAAGAAGAATCACAAGGTCTCAAAACCCTGAAGTTTCAAGGTCCCCACAAGAACCTCATGAACATGTAGTGCAACCAATTCCCTTGTTAAGAAGAAGAAAATTGATATGAAATGTTTCTACAAAACTTGAGAAGACCAAGGGTTTGATGGTTATGAAGGAAATCCAACCAAGTGTAGCTCAAAGAGTGACTAAAAGAAAGACAAGGCTCATTTTAATAGATGAAGATGAATAAGAAGATATAAATATTTTAGATAGTTTTAAAATAGTATCTCATTCCCCCATACATCAAAATATCCCTACATCTGTAGATGTTGAAAGAATTCCTTTCGAAAGGAAATTTCCAATCATAATGGAGGAACCAATTTCAAAGGAAGAGTCACACATGGTAGAGGAATCAAATATGGTGGAACAACCACTTATTCCCATTAAAATTATAATGGATAAAAGGAAAACTGTATGTATCAATGAGAAAGGTGAATCATCTAATATAAATGATCCTATTATGTAGTTAATTTTGCATCTTTCTCAATTTCAAGCTCTTAAACAATAAAAAATAGTTGACATTGTTGACTTGATTAGTCAATTATAGAATAAGGATCATCTCAACTCATTATTGGTGTAGAAATTAGACACAACATCTATTGATCATGCAATAGAAATTCAAAAATTAGAAGAAACAATAAAGGAACATGAAAGTGAACAAATAGATCTTTGGATATATGTAAAAAATTTGAAGAAGGAAAATAGGAGATTGTAGAGTTTGGTAAACTCTTCCAAAGAACCTGATGTTACACCTTCTCCTCTTAAGGTATTTGTTGACCACAGTTGTCAAACAAGTGATCCAGGTATTCCTCCCTTAAAAATGTTACATCAAATTGAAGAAGAATATTCCATACTTAAATAGAAAAATAAAGATGCAACTTCTTCAAACAAACTCTTGGAAAATGAAAAGAAAGAATTAGAGGCAAAAGTCCAAGATTTAGAAGAAAATTTATAAGATGCATGCAAATTAGGGGAATCTCTTTTGGCATGTAGGAATCCTTCTCCTACATACAATTTGTTTTTATTTAAACAATTTTATAGATGGCAGATTTTGAGGATCTCTTGTCATCTTCCTTACAAAATTTTATAGCTAACAACATTTTTAGAAATTTTCTGTAGTGCTGAACCTGATCAGTAGGATTTACTTTGTGAGTTTTATTTACGTGAGTTGATTCTAGGAGACCATGAGCACAACAAATTTTTTATAAAACTTCATCTAGGAGAAGTTTAACTGAGGGCATTACATTCTACATTTAAAAATCAAATAGCATGGAAAATTAGATTTGAGGACTATACAAATCATGCTAAGACTATAGGATTGTGTGTTAGACCAGCCTTTCCTATTCCTAGATTGATCAAATACAATTTTAATTATGCTTTGTTAAGTGATGAGGTTAAAACACATTATTTATAGGCTTTATATGATTGTGTTGTTTCTTTTGACTTATTTTCAAGACAGAGTTTTGATTTAGTGGTGACTATAAGTGTAAATAGATGGGACCAAATTTTAGTGCCTCTTAAAAGATGAGAGGTCATGTCCCCAAATAAAATAAGATGGAGTATGAGGAGAGTGTCCTCAATTTTAGAAATCTTAATAGAGTTAATAAACTCTGGGGGAGAGCAAAAATGGATTGGCATGAGATATATACCCCCTTTTTTGATCATACCTATTCTAGGATGGCAGAGTTGGGCTCCACAATCAGAGGAGCAATTCAATATATAGAAACAAATGATTCAAGCACATCAAGGATTTACAAGTAATTTAGACAAGCATATAATAGATGAATTTGATGAATATGATTTGAGTTAGAGTGTGGAAAGTAGATGCCAAAGATATGAATGCTAATAAATGTTTACAATAGGACTTACAAAAGGTAAAGCTTGGGGGAGATGATGAGCTCAAAATATGGCTCATTATTGACATGTTATTTCTCTCAATTCATCTCTCGAAGGATATTATCTTATGAATATCTTAGATTGTTAGATAGCTATTACATGGAAAATAGATATTTATCTTGTTTATATTGAACCAAAGATTAAACCTTTACTTTCTCATTAATGTCTAATACATATCATGTTTTAGTGATTTTTACTACGAAGAATGCTCAGGAAGAAGACACAAGTGATGTATAGTGAACGTTCAATTTTGATCTCCATCCAACATAACTATAGACTCCACAAACTTGCTATTATTGACTCTGTAGGCTTATTTCTATGGACTCTACAGGCTTGTTTCTATGGAATTCATAGGCTTGTTTCTATGGAATTCATAGGCTTGTTTCTATGGACTCCACAAGCTTGTTTCTATGGGATCTGTAGGTTCATTCCTCCCAACTCTATAGGGTTAATTTTATGGATTATGTAAGGATGAAGCTACAAATGGGGAAGCTAGCAGCCAAATAGGATAAGAGAGAATCATTCTAGCTAGAATCAAATAAGGAAATAACCACCTACTATTTTGTAAGATTTGCTTTTGATAAAGTTGTATATATATTTGGATCTTAGGACTATTATAGGATAGGATATCTATTTCATTAGAATAATTAGATCTCTTGGAAATCCAGTCTCCTATCTTTGGATGAATGGATCGACCAAGGAATCCTATTTCTTTTCATCCTATTTTGAGTTGATTATATTAGTATAAAATATAATAATTTCATATATAATATATATTAGATATCAAATGATAGATAACAGATAATAGAGGAAATATTTGGACAAGAATATTATAAGTTTTAGTTAGATTGTAATCATTTTAGTTTTATAAATTATCACTTTAGTTTCCAGTATTGATTAATCTTTGTTCCTGAGTTCGAGAGGACAAAGGGCCCACTCTCCTTGAAACTAGAAACTGTAAATGGTATTTATGTTATGTTTTATTAATTCATTATTATAACTAATTAGAATCTTGTTAATGTTTACATTTATTCATAAAAATATCAAAACAAATTCATAGATTTAATGGCATTTTCTTATTCAAAAATCATTTCCTTTCTAATCAAAAGTGTGTTTTCTTTTACAGCAGATGTGTGAGGCAAATTTCCTTTTGTTAAACAGGAGTGTGAATTTACTTTCCACACAAGCATAAATAGGAGTGTGATTTTTAATTTCAAGCAAAAGAGTAGATTGATTTGATTTCTTTCTTTTTAGAAAAAGAGTGAATCACATAGTTTAAGACACATTTATTTCTTTAGTCAAAGTTAGAATAAGACAATAAAAAACCCCCATAAGTAGCCTCTTAGATCTACCATCTTATAACTTATTGTAGACAGCTTTGGACACTAGCCTTGGTTGATAAGATATCAATTGAATATTGATTAAATGAAGAGTTAAACGACACTCATCAATCATGTATAGTGTGTGGATGTTGTATGTATCCTTCATGTTAAATGAACTACAATGCTCATGTATTTAAAGACAAATTAAATTAAATTTAGTATCCTATTGGTATATAAACTAACATCCAATGATTAAAAGGTTAAAAATGTTAGACCCAAAAGGTGAGTGCACTTTTAATTATATGGACCCAAAATGCATGCCTAAGAACATAGTGGGTGCTCTAGAGGGACCTAGGAGCATCATTGTCACTCCAAATATTGTGTTTGGAACTTTAAATTAAGAGAGAAGAAATAAATGCAACTAGAATAAGAGGAGAACAAAACAAAACCCAAGAGATGCCAATAACACCTAGTTTAGACCAATTATTGACAAAAAGATAAGTACACTAAAATCATCTAATTGAATGACTAATAATACATTGGGTCTATTTTATTTTATGGTCTATGCAAATTTAATATTATTATTTATTAAACCTTTTACATGATCAAACATTTAATGATGGTCAAGATTATAAAACATTATTAGTATATGATTTATCTCTAGAATAATGAGTTTTAGTAATAATATTTAATAACTTGATATACATGCATATATTATCATGAAAAAATAAATTACTCTCCATTTAAGTGTAAATTTTTAATCCTAAATTCTAGATTGGGGGAATGTATGGTTAAATGGGTAGAGATAGCCCAAGGCACAAGGATGGTAGACTATCTCTATAGTAGTTCAATTAATTACAAAACTCAGATAAATTTATACTAAATTTATTATGTTGAGATGTGTTAAAAATAAAAAGTAAAAATTTGATAGATATTACAATGATAATGAAAAAAAGATACTTATCTAGTTTTGAAGCTATCATAGATATAGATTTTGGATACTAAAAAAGTAGACTATATCTAGATTCTAGATCAGTTGCATGATTGTAAAAATTGTACCTTTATAGTCGTAGACACTTACATTGACTTGAGATGGTTACATCAATGCTACTATCTAATACAAATTTAGTTGTTCAATATGGAATACCTAATAAAAATGAATGTGACCACCTAGATGATTTTGGGTCTATGTCACTTTTGATCTTGTGCATTCAAATATGGGTTATGGAATGTAATTCCTTATCAAATATAAAAACCTTAGTTTTTCATCTTCATAGTGGATTTGGAAAAAGTAGGTTATTAGGCACATGATTTTGATCTACCCTAAATAACCCTCTATAAATGAGCATTTCTTACATATCTAATTCTCCAAAAAGGGCCTCAGACTTATGTAGTTATACCTTACGTGTTGGCTTGTGTGTGATAATGTAATGTGTGATTATCAAGTATAATAGTGACCTATCTTATAACCTAAAAAATGTGGCTCATAAAATGATCCTTGAGTACTTTAAACTTTTACATGTGTTTTACCTATGAATGATATGTAAATAGGAGAAAATAAGGACAACTTGCTCACTTTAGTGCTTGATTGAGTGTTTTTTAGTATGTTCTAGGTCACCTTGTGAGTAGGTAATGATTTTATAGGTGAGGAATGAAATTAGGGTTGAATTTGTATATATAAAAATCCATTTAGATAATATCTCTAATTAAATCCCATAGGATAACCATAGTAATATATTTCATTTATAAATTGGATGACTTTAGGAAAGTGGATACTTTTGTTGGAATAAGACACTTGTATCGATGCATGCATTTAACTGAAACACAAGTCTTTAGGTAGTTAAAAAATAGGTGTAGGTCCATAAATTTTAGATATATAAGATAAGTAGGTTTATAACATTTTAGGTAAGATAGAAGGTCTGAGTCATCATACTAACATTGGTCAGGCTAAGAGATAAGCAATGAGGCACACAAAAATAGTGTATGTAAGCCTTTTGGTAGTGGGAAAGGTATATAATTTGAAGGTACATCCATGATATGTATCTATCAAATATATAAGATTGTGGTGTTATGTAATTTAGAAATATTGTCTACATTTTCTCCCCCTTTAATCTATTAATGAAATTTATAGTTTAAAGAAAAATGAATGTGTACTTGGGTGTGTATAAAACACCTTACATTTACTTGATTATAAATTGAGTGCTTTACTGGTGATTGACCTACAACCAATAACATTTTATAGTATATAATTTATGCATATAATCTAAAATTGAAAGCATTGAAATCATTGAAATTGAAAGAGATAAAGGTTTATGAGTACACATGTCTATTAATTTAATCATCTTGCCTTTTAAAAATTTGATTTGAAAATATATAAAATTATGAACATAGATATGATATTAGGAAAAATGTAAAACTTGAAGAGGTGCATATATATAGAGGGATCAACAAATTTTGGAGGACACATGACCCCAACATTAGAGAAAAATGTGAGTTTCTACCTAATAGTTGACACTAACTCAACCATGCACAGCCAATAATTCTTATAACCTAGTGAGTGTGAGTGAACCAAATTAATTCACACTATAAATCTAGTGAGGTTAGATGATGTAATAAAGTACAACCTATAGACTTGTTAATATTGAGTGATTTAATCACCTCAACCATACCATAAAGTGAACCAACTACTATAGTAGATTATTTCAATATAGTCTATAATAGTCCAACTTGGTGGGTGATGACAGTCCATAAAAGTGTTTTTAAATTTAAAAATTATTTTGATTTTTCAATAATAGGTGCACATTGCATAGCATATTCACCTTAGATATGTCTCATGATGAAACTATGTTTAATAATGGTACCAATGCATTAACTTCTACCATAAATGTGTATTTGAATCATATAGCTATGAATTTGATCAATTTTATATTTGAATAAGTGTGTATGACATGCATATCATAACAATCCCCCATTATATATGGAGAGATCTATAAACTAATATAAGTGTAAATGTGAAGCGCAGGTTTCCAAAACATGCCCCCAATGTAATATGGGTATGTTAAATATTAAATAAGTGTGGAGAACATGTTTCTAAAACAAGCCCCTATTAAATCTAAAACTATGAAAAATGTGGAGAACATGTTTTCAAAACATTCCCCCATGGAAATCTTAATATGTGAAGAAATGTAGAAGTCATACCTCTATGGCATGCCCCCACTAATATGCCCCACCCCTTTTAAGGTGAGGTAAGTAGAAACTAGTAGTTACCTAACCTCAAAATCATAATATAATCATGTAAAATATGATTGTACCATGTAACAAATAGAAGGAACATGTCTAGGTAGATATATCATGCAAATGTGCATAATGTGATCACATCAAAGCCTAAGATGCATGTTATACATCATGGAAACATGTAGAGAGTAACAATACGAGATCAAAAATCAACTAATCACACACACAAGATCATTCAAAATATAATGGTCTAAGGAGACCTCATGCAAGGGGCATGTTCACATGTCACACAATGAAAGGGACATGACTTAATCAAATGTCCACAAAAGCAATAATGAAATATTCAAATGTAAACATATAACAAAGGATGACATATTCAAATTTCAACATGGAAAACAAAGTAATGGGTTATGTAAATAATGGAGCATGTTCAAATATAAAAAAATCAAAAATAAACACTCAAGGAAGTGTATAAATGTAAGTATAAACAACTAGCGTAAACATGTCATACTAGTCCCTATATATGTGTTAAAAAATTCGTTAATTACATAGCATGTCAAGTACACTTAAAATGGCATAATCATGGATAAAGACATGCATAATTATATAATCTAAAACATAATAATTGAAAATGATCAAAAAATGATATAACTTGGGTGTATCATGATCAAAGAAGTGGATGCCCTTAATTTCCATATGACACTAGTAAAGGAAGGGCCCAACATCTAAAAGTGTTGATCATATTCCTGGGTGTGCCTATTTCACACTCAAAACATGTGTGAAACACATGTTTATATATAAATTAATGATATGATATCCACTAACATGAAACTAACAATATATATGACAAGGAACTAATAAAACTTGTAAAATAATAAAAGTGTTTTTATAGTTTTCAAGTTTTTTTTTCATATTTTTGGAATATGCCAAAGAATGAATTATCCTATAATTTCATCCAATGAATTAGAATCATCGAGGAGTGTTTAACCAAATATTTAACCCTAAAATCTAGATTAGGGGAATCTAGGGTTAAATGGGTAAAGATAACCTAGGGCATAAGGATGGTAGACTATCTATATAACATGGTAATTAATTGTAAAAATTAGATAAACATATATTGAATTTATTATGCTGAGATATGTAAAAATGGAAAGTATAGATATGATATATATTATTATGATAATGAAATCAATATAATTATCTAGTTCTAATGCTAACATATGTATAGATCTAGAACAAGTGGAAAGTAGACTAGATCTGACATTTGGATCAATTATCTAATCTATAAATTGTACCTCTATAGTTGTAGACACTTGTGTCAACCTGATACAGTTGCATTGATGCTACTATCTGACTCAGATTTAACTATTTATAAAAAATATTAGCTAAAACTAGATGTGACCACCTAGATGCTTCTTGGTTGTATATCATCTTCACTCTAGTGCATTTAGATTTAGGTCATGAATTGTCACTCCTTATCAAATATTAAAAAACCTAGTTATTCATATTTGTAATGGTTATGGTAAAAATGGGTTAGTGATAACATGATGTCAAGTTTCCACAAATACCCCTCTATCAATCATCATTTTTAATAGGGTATTATACGTATGTAGTTATCCCCTATGTTTTGGTTTATATGTGAATAATGCAATGTGTGATAAGTAAGTACAATAATAACCTAGCTTGTAACTTAGAAAATTTGGATTATAGAATGATTCTTGAGTACTTCAAACTTGTAGCTGTGTTGTCCCTATAATGGTTATAAAAATAGGATAAAATAGGGAAGCTTTACTCACTTGAGTGCTTTATTGAGTGTTTTTTGGATTGTGGTAGGTTGCCTTATGAGTAGGTAAGAAGTTGGTAGGTGATGAATGAATGAGGGTTGATCTTGTATATATACCAATCCCTTCAGTGAATATCTTGAGTTAAATCCATTAGGCTGACCATAATAATACATTTTATTTGTAAATTAGATGAATTTAAGGTACTTTACACTTATGTTGGAATTAGACACTTGTGTTGATGAAGGTGTCTTACTAGGATGCAAGTGTTTAGGAAGTTGAAAAATATGTGCATATCTAAAACTTTTAGAGATGGAAGATAAGCAAGTTTATAATATTTTATGCAATATATAAGGTTTGATTCATCATAATAACATTATTTTTACTAAGAGTTAAGCAATGAGGAAGAAAGAGATAATGGATGCAAGCCTTTTGGCAAAAGGAAAGGTCTAGGATCTGAAGGTACATCTATGATATGTATTTGCCAAGTGTATAAGACTAAGGTGTTATATAATTTATAAATATTGTCTATAGTAAAATAAATCCTTATTTAATTTTTTATAAGATAAAATTTGAGAAAAATGGAAAGTAGGATATAGGTGGAATCACTAAAAAATAAACCATATATTGATGATTAGAATTATAATCAAAGAAGCAAAAGCACACAAGTGTAAGATTTATTATTATTCTATTTATTTTTTAAATTTATTTTATATTATTCCCTAATTTTTTTAATCCAATGTATTTTAAGATATTTAAATTACATAACATGTGGGTGTTCATGTGCTGACACTTTATGAGAAGGTGGTGGTTAGGTCCAAGTTCGTGTTGGTTTGACAAAATATATCAATAATAATGATCTAGGGCCCAAGATGAGGCCTATGAAAAACCTAATTAAATGGATTTAAGAGGGCTATTAATGGAATATAATTTTTGAATGAAAAATATTTTTAAATTGAAATGCATTTAATAATAAGTAAAATAACGAAGTTGAATAAAAATAACGTATAAGTGTAATATCAAGGTTTTAATATGCTAAGTTCTATATAAATCTAAGAGATTAAATTTTTGGTATATTAATTTCTAAATTTGTTCTTGTCTAAATCTATATTCTAAAAATAATTTAATTTTACATTATTATACAATGGAAGAATATGAAGTGTTGGTTGAGCTATTACAATAGTTGACCTAACAACTACTTCATAGCAGAAGAATGCAGTTACATCATTGATAGTTGTTACTGACACATTGAGGTCCATAGTGTTAAAAATACATGAGATGAGTGATAATTATAAGTGTAATTCAATATTAAAAATTAAGACATATGTGGATAGCTTATTGTTGGTGTTGTTGACATTAGTATAAGGTTGTATATGCAACAAAAGTAAACTATGGTAAGATCTAGTGACCTAGATCCTCCTAGAGTATTTGCCCCTCCTTGAAGATAAATTATCCTCATTGAATTTATTTATGGTAAAATATGTCAAAAAAATGGTAACATGCACTTTTGTATACCATTTTCGCTTAGAAGGCATTTTCCCTATTTTGATGATTTGAAAGAGAGTGATATCTTGTTGGTATGTCTATGTTACTCAAGTGTCAATGACTTTATTTGATTTTATTGGGATGCTACAATATAACTAATATTTGTCTATTGAATATTCACTAAATCATATGACATGTCAAACAAAGGTGGAAAGTAGTGGTGCAATATTTATGCATTGAATATTGGATACAACCCAAATTAATATTGAATATTAAGATTGAAAACATTCTCTCCTAATTTCTTGGTGATGGTATAGGGTATGTATTGAAGTGGAAGAATATTTTACTAAGGTTTTGTCAATATTTTATTCTACATGTGTAGCTAAATTTGATAACTAACCAAGGTGTGTGGTATCTAATGATTTTCATGGTGTTGATTGTATTTTACTTTAGCCTATTGCATAATAGTTTGCACTTATTATTAAATGTGTTGGATGTGTTCAATGAATTGAAAAACAAAATCAATTTTCTTTTGAGATGGATTTTATACCATTGATGGTAGAATACGATAAGCTACATTGATGGGTGCCAAAGGTTAGAAACCCAATAAAATTTTAAAAAGGGTTATATGTGATAGAGTTTTGAGAGATCTATTATAGCTATGTTGAATGAAAGGTAGATTTTTTTTCCAAGTGTATTTAATCATTACAATGATTGGTATTAGGGTAGCCTCAAATAAAATCCATGGAAATGTATTCCAACTATCTAGTTAAAACCCACAAAAGTGTGTATAATCTTTTCTTCAAATTGATTGACTTAGAAAGTGCACATGTGGTACAAGACTTGAAATATTTAGATACATAAAACCTAAGATGTGTCAAGAAGAAGTAATATTACAACAATGCAAGAGTCTATTCAACTCCAAAATGTCCTAAAACTTTGATAAAATGAGAGTCCTATATTAGTTTCTTCCTCTTTGCCTTGCAAAGAATGCATAATTACCCAAGGTGATATAGGAGTCCATCCTACAAGTAAAAATATGGAATTTAATTATTGAAAATAAGGTTCTAATATATAGCCATAAAATCTATGTTAGATGGATATAATTATGACCATGTGATAACTTCATATATATGTGTGTCAAGTACATAAATGATATCTTAAACTAATGGATGGTTCAATTAATTTATGACTAGATTGGCACTTCCCTTATTGTGCTTGATGTTCAAATGGATTTGTTAAAGATAAGAAAACCATTAATGATGTCACTATAGGTGAAACTTATAATGAGTCTAAAATAACTAAAGTTACTTATGATCTATGTGGATCATAATGCTTCCAATTCTTGCATTCTTAAACATTAGCATAAATATCATAATCATAAGTTGGGTAGTTTTTGTAGTTATATAAAATGTCACTTTAGTGAAATAAGTGCTACTTGAGACCACCCTATCCCTAGATTATCCCTAGACCTATCTTAGGGCCTCTTTTGATCTTTATCTAGATTTTTTATGGGTCTATCCCATCCCTAGATATATCAAGATCCATCCCAGATAATCTTTTGGGGGGCATCCAAGTCCCTAGTGCACCAAATTATACCACTTGGGAACTAGTGTAGCCCTTTGGACATTAGCACATTATGACAGTGACCAAGGGATCATGATATTATCCCTTAGCTCTTTTTTCCTCCAATAGACATATTTACACTTATAAGGACACCTTAGGGTCAACCTATACCTATTCCATATCTTGATAAGCACCAAATCAATAAATATACACTACTTTTATCCCTTTACTCACCATATGAAAATCAAATGTAAATACTCATGAATAAACACAAAAATAATTGTGTAAATCAAGGTCATTAATCTCTATTCTACCTTAATTCCACATATAGCCATCTTCAACATTCCTAGGCTTAGATTACTCATATTTATAGTCTCAATTAATACTTAAATAACTCAAGATAACACTCATATTAGCATCACTTGCACTTGTAAAAACATTTAAATTAGGAGAACTAGATTGGGCTTGATCCCCTCGTGAGATATTGGTATGTATGCAACTCTCAACATAGTGGGGTGTTGAGGTCATGTACAACTTATCCAACTTATGTTACACTTTTATACTTGTTATCCTCAAATACTCTAAAAATATGGAGATCTAGGGTTTTGCTTCCATATCAATCAAATATAGTGATCTAACACTAAGGCACATAAGCATAAGAATCTCGAACTTAGGCAAAGGCATATCTAGAAACTCATAGTCCCTCCCTACAAGGGATACTATCATGTCCCTGAGGACACTAATGTAATACACTACTATCTAGAGGACTATGTTACTATTCAAGATGAGTTTTGAGTCTTGTTTCCAGTTTATGATGATCTAAATAAAAATTATACTATTTTTTAGCCTCTAATTCATTCGTCTCAATCAGTTTTTAGCTAAGTACATACTTGTGTGATTTATTTCTATTATTATAATAATTATATTAGTTCAATTTTTTATAAATCAGTGGCTATATTTATTGGATATTTATTTCTTGATTTATTGTTCCAACCCTTTAATAATTTTACATTCCATAAATCCATTAAAATTTAAACCATTTGGTGAACATGACTTACTTCAAATATTGCTTTACAACCCTAGGTCCATACTAGGGTTTTCCTTCTCCATTTTTTTGTGTAAAAAACTAGGGTTTATAAATTATAATTTTTTCCAAATTTTTACACATCATAACTAATCCATATCAGTCCTCTATTAGGGTTTCATTGATTAAATATTTCAAATTTTTTTTTAAAGCCCTTTAAACCCTAAATCCATATACTATGTCCTTATACATCGAAACATTAGTCCTTAGGGTTTCAAGTCAATTTTTTTTACTTTGGGTTGACTATATAGAATATTTTCAAATATATTTATGTTGGATTATCTTATACCCATTGTTTATTATTGTTCATTTATTACATTCTCTTTTGTGGTAAATTTAAAGTGACCTCTAGGGAACCTCTTCCCCCCTCACCCAATTGATCAATTTTTAAACTTTTCACATAATTATACAAACAAATGGACCAATTTTAAAATTTATACACTAGAACATGATAATGAGCATGATTTAAT
The DNA here is from genome assembly GCA_037957365.1 of Torreya grandis. Taxonomy (NCBI): domain Eukaryota; kingdom Viridiplantae; phylum Streptophyta; class Pinopsida; order Cupressales; family Taxaceae; genus Torreya; species Torreya grandis. The sequence continues at coordinate 8,477,343 of JARHVA010000042.1, forward strand.
TTATAATTATGATGATGATGATGATGATGATGATGATGAGTATTTTAATGATGGATATGGTGATTAATATGAGCATCATTAGGGTAGTGAAAATAAAGATAGAGTAGATGCATCTTATTCTCCTTCTTCTCCCTCTTCCCCTAATTCTCAAAATAAACTTAATAAAATAAGGCCAAATATACCCTACTAGGTATTTATTTATTTGAACAAGATCTTATCTTTTCAATGACTTTTGTTACATCCTTCTTCTAATTGAACCAATATAAGAGTAGTAAAATAAATTTAATTTTTCATGATTCAAGCAATATTATTCCTCCACATGATGTTATTAAAATATAAAATGAAAATTCACTTTCTTCACCTTTCTTAATTCAATTCAAAAAACCATACAATTGATCCTACACCTTTTACAATTTTACAAGCTAAAGTAGATGATATTGTGTTGTCACCTTCTTTTACCTTTCAATCTCAACATATGGGTTCCATGAAAAATTTAGATAATTTAAATATCTCTAACCCTTCTCTTACGTGTCATCATGTGCCAACTAAAAATATGATTGATACTTCTCATACCCTTGACTCCAATATTGAAAATAATGATAACATGTGCATTCCACTCATATCTACACATTGCATTCCACCTATGCATGATGATATGTTGCATAGTAGTAAAATGTTAAAATCTTCTTCTACTCCTCTTATTGAGCATGAAAATATAGTTATTATTCTCTTACATCTACAAGTGAAGTAAATTATGATTTTGATGAATTTTGTAACAACAATGATTACTATGAGTTTAGTGAAGAATAAATTGAGTCTAGTCCTCTCTCTACTACACCCATTCTCATGTCTAAATTAATTTATTATTAAATGCAAATTCAATAAATAATTTGTCTTTAGATACAAATGTACTAACCTACACTCATGTTGTAAGTTTACATACTTTATATTTTCATAACAATGATATGTCTTCTATTCCATTAATATGTGATACTTATTTACCAATTAAAAATATAAGAGATACAAATGAATCTCCCATACCCCTCCTTACTATACAAGAACTTTTTTCTCATCCTAACCTCCATGAGTTTGATATCCAACTTTCCTTGCACCACGTCCAAGATATCAACCCTCTGAAGGTTATGGTGAGCAAACCCACTATCTCTACCAATGTTTTCTGATGCAGTGTATGAATGTCTAAAATAAATAATAAGATTTAAGTTTTAAACAAACCTCTTGATGATGTTAATACACCTTCACAAGAAGTAATCTCATTGATGCATGATGTGAGTAGTTTAAAAAAATAAGTACACCAATTCACCTTGGAAATTAAAGCATACTAATCTTGGGTTGATTCCAATGCTATCCATAGAAATCCTATCCCACACAAAAATTTCAATATAAAATTACCAAAGTTGTTTTAGATACCAATATTATTTAAGTTTAATGGACATGGAGATCCATACTTGCACCTAAAATCTTATAGAATGGATATGTAACATGTCACTCTCAAGTTGATTCTATTATAGTTATTTCCAAAAAATTTAGAGGGTGAGACCTTAAACTGGTTCCATCATTCACTCCCTATTTGTTCAATACATACATATGATAAGTTATAAGAAGTCTTTCTCATGCAGAATATTAAGAATAAGGATCCTCGAGTCACATATGAGACATTGCCTTTACTACACTAAGGTGAGTTAGAAATAATAAATGATTACATCTTATAATTCAAATCATGTATGCAGTATTTGATCTAACAACTACCAAATTTAGAGACATAATACATATTTTTTAGAGGCCCAATATTCCCTCTTAAAGAGAAATTATTATATGAGACATCCAAATCATTCTAATATCTATGTTACAAATCTATGATACTAGAGAATCAGTTGGGACTAGTTGAGACACATTATGAGTCAGATTTAGATTTAAATATCTCACAATCATAGTCATACATATGGTACAAAGACCTAATCCACCCATGATTAATGAAAAAGTGAAGCAAAAATAATAAATCATGATACCCAACAAAGTTAAAGAACCACTTCACAAATAATCTCTCATAGTGATAGAGCACATGACACTAGAAGAAGGATTATGTAGTTTTTAGATAGAGATAGGCCTTATGATATCTTATTTACATTATTAGACAAGAGGATTCTCACACTTGATCTCACTCATCATCATCCATCACATAATTTTCACATAATAATTAACAAACCATAATGGAATTATCATCAAATCAATGGGCATTGGGATAGTAATCATTATGTACTTAGAGATCATATTGACCAGTATGTCAATAGAGGAATTATAACATTCACATAGGGGGAATAAATATCTTATTCTCTTTATTTGATCAAATCACATTCCTCTATGAGTGAGTTATCCTAGGATATTCATTTCAAGGATTCATTGGTTACTCATTGTATGAGCCATGTGGTTTCTAGGACACCTACTTATGTGAGGTCCCATGCACCATAGACTCAAAATATATGACAACCTATTTAGAGAGATCAATCTACTTATGGTAGCATGGTGACAAAATGGAAAACAACTCATTCACCATTCTCAGTATGACAACCAATTGAAATATCTGGTAGATATCACAGAGATTAGAGCATAGTCTTAGTACAAGAAATAATTAAGATATTTGGCATAGATCACAAGGATCATATTATAGTCTTAGTATGAAAATAAATTAATATATTTGGAAGAGATCAGAGTAGAATATTAATACAATAATTGATTAATATATTTGGTAGAGATCACAAAGATCAAAGCACAATTTCAACAAGATAACCAATTAAGATATTTGGTATAGAGTCTACAAATATATCTACCAATATTACACCATGATTATTATCAATTCTAAGGGATATTTATAAACCTAAAAATCATGATCAGTATGGCCACTTTTTTACTCTATCATTAGGATTCATATAGTACATGACATAGTACATAGTCTAGTTTAGTTAGTTTCATATATTCATAGCCCCATTCCATAATAAATTTCAGCTATAGATTACTTAGTACATATAATTCACATATCTCAAATACTTCCTCACACAACACATGTGGTCAATTTTCATTTATTTGATATGGGCCATATTAATAGTGAGACTTTTATGAGAATCATCAATTAGTATCTTGCTCTTTACTTATACATAGTTTATCTTACATTGCTGCTTCTATATAGTTTCATTTTCATTTTTCTTTTACATAACTCTTATAATTAGAAAACACAAAAAAAAATATGTTCATAAAAATAAAAAACATTCAAATATTTCTCATAATATACAAAATTTTAGATTATATGCATTTGCCTATTTATATTCCTTCTATTTTCCATGTACTACATATGTTATCTATGTTAGTATAGTCAATTTTATCATACATACATGATTCACTTGGTATCTTCTAGTGTTTATAGATAATTTTATGACTCGGGTCCTCTACATAGATATAAATTTTATATAATATACCCATTGGGGGAAAATATATAGACACATAGATTAAACATTGATAGATTTGCCCATTAGGGGCATTATAATACACAGATTCCAGTTTTCTAGGTTACATCTTTATATACTCTATATCATAGATATAACATTGATTATATAATGATATTGATGATCCTATACTACTCAATTTTTTTTACTAACTATTATTAATATAGACTCAACTTATGTACATCTTTTCTATTATATGGATTTGTACCACATCTTCATGCATACTTTCATTTCTAGCTTTCCTAGTTTTATATCTGATTGTGTCTCTTTTATTCTACTCTATTTGAGGGTATTTTAATATGACATTATTCTATGACTCTATGCCAATTCCTTTCATTATGTGTATTCTTTGGACATGTTCCCATGTCCTTGTGTTTTCCTTCTTGATTATGTATGCAAACATTTAAACATGTCCTACCATGTGGATCTAATCTAACCTTACTTTTTCTAAGCCTATGTGGACATTTTAAAATATCCTTGTATGTATTGATTTATTATGTTTAGTGACATGTGCCCATGTCCCTTGTATTGTGTCCCCTTGGCCTACTTTGTGTGACTCATGTGTTTATATGCATGCTTTTAGGTAAGCATCATGGCCATGACACTGATCTTTTGCTTGTTTCTCTCACACTTAAGTTTTGATGCCATGAAGGATTTCATGCATCTACTCCTTCATTATTTTGTGCCTTGATGGACATCATTCCCCATCCCCCTAGGTAATTCACACATATTATTAAACATATTGTTCATGCATATGCTTACATTTTTATATCTATCTTGACAGCCTTGTGAATGCTATATCAAATATACATTGCACATTACCAACTTATGGTTAGATTATTTTCCATTCCAATGTCAATTATACACATTATATTGGTTTATTACATAGATATAATATATTATCAAGATAACATATAGGTTACATATTTTTTATTTTGAGGACAATTATTACATAGGTTTCATAACTCCCCTCAAAATAGGGGCATTCATAATGGTTTTTCATAGAGATCAGGCTATATGATTTCACTCATAATATATTTTTAGCATAAAAACATAGAATACAGAGCTCAAAATTAGGAAAACATAGTGGAAAATATTAAGACAGATTAGTTTCAACTTGGCATAGAAATAGTAAATAATGACACTAACATGACCTAATGTACACTAGCACAATGCACTATTATCCAAGGGAACACACTAATATCTAATAGCTTCAAAAATAGGATATTATATAATGGACAAAAAAGATATAATAGTTACAATTCAAGTTTGCACAATATCAATAATAGATTATCATATATGTTTAATTTATACTCGAGTTTTCACAGAATCATACCACTTTGCTCAGATTGGGGAAATCATGCATGACATGATCATTTCCACTTTCAATTTAGACATGCTCAAATACATATTACTATAACTTAGTCTAGAATCCATATGCATATATATTTTAATTTGGGCCATGTGCACAAACATTATTTCTATATGCTCACTTTTGTACCAATTGATAAGATGTAATGGAAAAATATATCATTCTCCACATTGTTAAACAAGACAACATTTTCATTATTTTTACACCAAATTGATTCCTTAATTCATATAAATAAATTCTTATTATTGAGTAGTACTTGATCTACATACCTGAGTGTCTGAGAAGCCCCTAATCCATTTTTCATTTCAAAGTTTCTAAGTGGCCCCAAGGCCATCCTAAATAATTCTAATTAAATCACAAATCTATAGTTACATCACACAAATTCAATTACATTATGTATTTTAACTAACATATGATTCTACTAGATATGGGTAGGCAATGATGGAATCATATACTACTTGATTTCTTGAGCTACATATATAGGATGGTTGGATAAGACATCAATCCAATGAAAGTTATTCATAGTTTATGATCCACTAAACCAAGGGTGGGAAATGATGGATTCAAGGATATATTGAGTTATTTATCCACCCACGCATGGGTTTTGAGAAAGCCATCAAATTATTCTAAGTTATTAACCATTTGATTACCATCTATGCATAGGATGTCATCAAGTTCTTGAATTGGTTCATGTACCCAATGAGGTGTATTCATTCCTTTCCTCCCTCTCATCTCTTACTTATTTTTGCCTTTTTTAATTGACATTTCCTAATTAGGGATCGATTCATTCATTTTTTATTTACAAAAAATATAATGGATCATGCTTTGCATACTCAGACCTAGGTTCATGGGTTTCACCTCTTAGGTAAGTCTGGGTACACTTCTTTTTCCTTTATCCTAGTCATTTCCCTTTATTGAATTTATATAATAAATAGGAGATAAGTATGTTTATAAAATTCTAGGTAAGATAGAAGATAAGTAGGTTTATAACATTCTAGGTAAGATAAAAGTTCTAAGCCATCATAATAACATTGGTTAGACTAGGAGATGAGCAATGAGGCATATAGAGATAGTGTATGTAAGACTTTTAGTAGCGGGAAAGGTATATAATATTAAGGTACATCCATGATATGTATTTATAAAATGTAAAATATTAAGGTGCTATATAATTTATAAATACTATCTATATTTGCACCCCCTCAATCTATTAACAAAATTTATAGTTTAAAGGAAAAGAAATGTGTACTTGGGTGTGTATAGCACACCTTACCTTTGCTTGTTTATAAATTAAGTGATTTACCTAAAACCAAGATCATGTTAAGTATATAATCAGTGCATATAATCTAAAATTGAAAGCATTGAAATGATTAAAATTGAAAGAGAGCAAGGTTTATGAGTACACACATGTATCGATGTAATCATCTTTCCTTTTGGAAATTTTATTTGAAAATATATAACATTATGAACATAGAGCTGAGATTAGGACAAATGTAAATATTTAAGAGGTGCATATATATATATATATATATATATATATATATATATATATATATATATATATATATATATATATATATATATATATATATCAAGGGATAGAGTAATATTGGAGGACACATGCCCCTGTCATTGGATAAAAATGTGAGTTTCCACTTGACAGTTGAGATTAGATCAATCATGTAACCCAATCATTATTATAACCTAGTGAGTGTGAGTGAACCAAATTAGCTCACACTATAATCCTGGTGAGGCTAAATGATGTAATCAAGTAAAACCTATAAATTTATTAATATTGAGTGATTTAATCAGCGCAACCATACTAAAAATTGAACCAATAACTATATTAGATTAGTTTAATATAGTCTGTAATAGTGTAACCTGGTGGGTGATGATAGTCCATAAAAGTTTTTTTAAAATTTAAAAATTATTTTCATTTTTAAATATTAGGTACACATTTCATAGAATATTCACCTTATGTATGTCTCATGAAGAAACTGTGTATAATAATGGTACCAATGCATTTAATTTTACCATAACTGTGTATCTAAATCATATAACTATGAATTTGGTCAATTTGGAATTTGAAAAAGTGTGTATGACATGCTTATCATAATAATCCCCCATTCTATATGGAGATATGTGAAAAATAATGTAAGTGTAAATGTGGAGGTCATGTTTTCAACATGCCCCCAATGTAATTTGGGTATGCTAAATATTAAATAAGTGTGGAGAACATGTTTTCAAACCATGCCCCCATTGAAATATTAATATGTGAAGACATGTGTAAGTCATACCTCTATGGCATGCCCCCACTAATATTCCCCCCTTTTGAGGTGAGGGAAGTATAGATTGGTAGTTACCTAATCTCAAAAGGATAATATAATCATGTAAAATATGAATGTACCATGTAACATATAGAAGGAACATGTTCAAGTATATGTATCATGGAAATGTGCATAATTTGATCACATCAAAGCCTAAGATGCATGATATACATCATGAAAACATGTAAAGAGTAACAATACAAGATCAAAAATAAACTAAGCACACACATAAGAGAATTCAAAATATAATTTTCCAAGGAGACCTTAGGCAAGGGGCATGTTCACATGTCAAATAATCAAAGGGACGTGACTTAATAAAATGTCCACAAAATCAAGAATGACATATTCAAATGTCAACATACTACAAAGGATGACATATTCAAATTTTCAAAGTGGAAAATAAAGGCATGAGTAATGAAAACAATGGATCATAATCAAATGATAAAAAATGTGAAAATGGACACTTAAATAAGTGTATAAATGCAAGTATAATCAACTAGCATAAACATGTCATACTAGTACCTATATATGTGTGTTATCAAAAAAATAGTAAGTACATATCATGTTAAGACCTATTAATATGATATAAGCATGGATAAAGGCATGTGTAATTATATAAGATAAAACATGATAATTGAAAATGATCATAAAATGATATAATCTAGGTTTATCATGATCAAAGAAGTAGATGCCCCCAATGTCCATATGACATTAGTAGATGGAAGGCCCAACATCCAAAAGTGTAGATCATATTCCTAGGTATGCCTATTTCACACTCAAAACATGTTTGCAACATATGTTTATGTATAAATCAATTATATGGTATCCACTAACATGTAACTAATAATACAGATGCCAAGGAGCTAATAAAACTTGTAAAATGCTAAAGTGTTTGTATAGTTTTAGAGTTTTTTTAATTTTAATTTTTTTCATATTTTTTGAATATGCCAAAGAAATAATTATCCTATGATCTCATCCAATGAATGAGAATAATTAAGGAGAGTTTAACCAAATATTTAACCCTAAAATATAGATTAGGGGAATCTAGGGTTAAATGGGTTAAGATAACCTAGGGCACAAAGATGGTAGACTATCTATATAATAGGGTGATTAATTTTAAAAATTAGATAAACATATATTGAGTTTATTACACTGAGATATGCAAAAATTAAAAGTATAGATATGATATATATTTTAATGATAATGAAAACAAGATAGCTAGATAGTTCTAATGCTAACATATATATGGATCTAGAACAAGCAAAAAGAATTCTTGTCTGGCATTTGGATCAATTATATGATTCTATAAATTATACCTCTATAATGATAGACTCTTGTGTCAATCTAGTATGGTCACATTAATGCTAATATCTAACTCAAATGTAACTCTCTAGTAAAAAATACTTGCTAAAACTAGATGTGACCACCTAGGTGCTTCTAGGGTCTATGTCAACTTCGCTCTAGTGCATTCAGATTTAGGTCATGAACTATTGTTCCTTATCAAATAGAAAAAACCTAGTTATTCATATTTATAATGGTTGTGGGAAAAATGGGTTAGTGGGAACATGATTTCAATCTACCCCAAATACCCCTCTATCAATCATCATTTCCTACATATATAATACTTTGAATAGGGTATTATACTTTTGTAGTTATCTCCTACATTTTGGCTTGTGTGAGAATCATGCAATGCATGATAAGTACAATAGTGACCTAGATTATAACTTAGAAAAGGTGGTTTATGGAATGAACCTTGATTAATTAAAAATTTTATATGTGTTATCCCTATATTTGATATGGAAATAGGAGAAATATAGAAGCTTTACTCACTTGAGTGCTTGATTAAGTGTTTTTTGGTCTGTGTTAGGTTGTCTTGTGAGTATGTAACAAGTTGATAGCTGAGGAATGAATGAGGGTTGATATTGTATATATACCAATGCTTTTGGATAATATATTTAGTTAAATTATTTAAGCTTACCATAAGAATACATTGAATTTGTAAATTAGATGAATATAGGGTACTGGACACTTACATCAAAATAAGACACTTGTGTTGATGAAGGTGTCTTACTAGGATGCAAGTGTTTGGGCAGTTGAAAAATATGTACAGGTCTAAAAATTTTAGAGATGGAAGATAAGCAAGTTTATAACATTTTATGCAAGATAAAAGGTCCGAGTCATCAAAATAAAATTTTTTTACTAAGAGATAAGCAATGAGGAACAAAGAGATAATGGATGTGAGCCTTTTGGCAAAAGGAAAGGTCTATAAGCTAAATGTACATTTATGATATGATTTTCCAAGTGTACAATACTAAGGTGATATATATTTTAGAAATAGTGTGTATAGTAACATAAATCCTTATTTAATTTTTTCAAACATAAAATTTTAGAAAAATGGAAAGTAGGTTTTAAGTGGAACCACTAAAAAATAAACCATATATTAATGATTATAATTATAATCAAAGAAGAAAGAGCACACAAGTGTAAGATTTATTATTGTTTTATTTATTTTTGAAATTTATTTGATATTATTCCCTAAAAAATTATATTCTAATGGATTTGAAGATATTTAAATTCCATAACATGTGGGTGTTCATGTGATGACACTTTATGAGAAGGTGGTTTGTTAGGTCCAAGCTTGTGTTGGTTTTAAAATATATATCAATAACAATGATCTAGGGCCTAAGATGAGGCCTACAAAAAACCCAATTTAAATGGATTTAAGAAGGTTATGAATGGAATATAATTTTTGAATGAAAATAATTTGAAATTGAAATGCATTGAATAACAAGAAAATAGCGAAGTTGAATAAAAACAAGGTAGAAGTGTAATATCAAGGTTTTACTATGCTAAGTTCTATATAAATCCAAGAGATTAGATTTTTGGTCTATTACTTCCTAATTTTATTCTTGTCTAAGTCTCTATTCTAAAAATAATTTAAGTGTACATTATTACACAATGGGAGAATATGAAGTGTCAATTTAACTATTACAATAGTTAACCTAAAAACTACTTCATAATGAAAGAATGCAATTACATCACCGATAGGTTTTATTGATGCCTTGAGGTCCATAGTGTTGACACTAAATGAGATGAGTGATAATGTATAAGTGTAATTTGATCTTAAAAATTGAGACGTATGTGGATAACCTATTTTTTATGTTGTTAACATTAATATAAGACTAGATATAAAACAAAGGTAAACTATGGTAAGATCTAGTGACCTAGATCCTCCTAGAGTAGTTGCCCCTACTTGAAGATAAATTATCCTCATTGAATTTAGTTGAGGTAAAATATGTCAAAAAAATGGTAACATGTAATTTTGTATACGATTTTACTTTAAAAGTCACTTAACCTATTTTGATGATTTGGAAGAGAGGGATATATTATTGGCATGTATGTGTGACTCAAGTGTCAATGACTTTATCTGATTTTGTTAGGATACTAAATATTTTGTTAGGATAGTGTCAAGTGTCTAGTGTTAAGTGTAAAGTGTCAAAGGTGGAAAGTAACAGTGAAATATTTATACATTGAATATTGGATACAATTGAAGGTAATGTGGAATATTGAGATTGAAAACATTCTCTCCTAATTGATTAGTGATGGTATAGGGTCTGTATTGAAGTGGAAGATGATTTTTATAAGGTCTTGTCAATATTTTCTTCTACATGTGTAGCCAGATTTGATAACAAACTAGGAAGGTGTGTGGTGGTGGATAATTTTCATGGTGATGATTGTATTTTACGTTATATTATTTCATAATAGTTTATACATACTATTAAATTTGTTGAATGTGTTCAATGAATTGAAAAAAAAAATCAACTTCATTTTGAGATGGAATTTCTACTATTGATGGTAGAATAGGATAAGCTACATTGATGGGTGCCAAAGGTTATAAACCCAAAAAACTTGAAAAAGGGCTATATGTGATAGAGTTTTGAGAGCTATGTTATAGCTATGTTGAATTAAATGTAGAAATTTTTCCCAAGTGTGTTTCATCATTGAATTGTACACTCTTAGAATGTATACTATTATCTTATTTACCAATTTCATTTTCCCATTATTTTTTGGATGAAAGGCAGAGAATTTGTTGAACTTTGTGTCTAACATATACCAAAGTGCTTTCCAAAATTTTCTTAAGAACCTTGTATCCATATCAAATAGTATATTTTATATGATTCCAAATTGGATCCAAACATGTTAAAATTATAATTAAACTATTTATAGAGATGATATTTATTTATTATAGGGTATGAGAATTGCCATATTTGAGAATCTATCAACTATTACATAAACACAATCATTACAATGATTGGTAGTAGGAAAGCCTCAGACAAAATCCATAGAAATGGATTCCAATTGTCTAGTTGGAACTCACAAAGGTGTGTATAATCCTTTCTTTTAATTTATTGACTTAGAAATTACACATGCAGTACAAGACTTGAAATATTTGGATACATCAAACTTGAGATATGGCAAGAAGAGGTAATTTTACAATAATGCAAGATTATGTTCAACTCAAAACTATCCTAAAACTTTGATAAAATGATATTCCCAAATTATTTTCTCTCTCTACCTCAAAAGGAATGAAAAAGTGCCCAAGGTGATATAGGAATCAATACTACAATAAAAACATGGAATTATATTATCAAAAATAAAGTTCTAATATATATTCATAAAATACATGTCAAATGGATATAATTATGACCATGTGCTAACTTCATATATATGTGTGTCAAGTACATAAATGATTTTTTAAACTGATGGATGGCTTAGTTAATCTACAACTAGATTGACACTTCCCTTCTTATGCTTGATGTTCAGATAGACTTGTTAAAAATAAGAAGACCATTAATGATGTCACTCTAAGTGAAACTTATAATGAGTCTAAAAGAACTGAAGTTACTTTTGATCTATGCGGATCATAATGCTTCCAATTCTTACATTCTAAAACATTAACATAAACATTATAATCATAATTTGGGTAGTTTTTGTAGTCATATAAAATGTAACTTTAGTGAAATGAGTGTTACTTGAGACCACCCTATCCCTAGCTTAGACCTAGACCTATTTTAGGGCCTCTTTAGATCCTTAGCTAGCTTTTGTGTAGGTATAAACCATCCCTAGATGTACTAAGATCCATCCTATACAATCTCTTAGGGATCCAGGCCCTAGTGCACTAGATTCTATCACTTAGGCTCTAGTGCATCCCTTTGGATAGTAGTACACCGCACTAGTGACCAAGGGACTATGGTACTATCCCTTAGCTCTTTTATCTTCCAACATACATTTTTATAATTTTCAAGACACCTTAGAGTCAGCCTATACTTATTCCATATCTTGATAAATACTAAATTAATATGTATACACTACTTTTATCCCTTTACTCACCATATGGAAATTAGATGCAAATACTCTAAAATAAAATCAAAAATAGTTATGAAAATCAAGGTCATTAATCTTTATTGTACCCTAATTCTAAATATAGCCATATACAACATTCCTAAGTTCATATTACTTAGATGTATAGTATCGATTCATACTCAAAGCACTCAAGATATCACTCATATTAGCATCAATTGCACTTGCACCAACACTTAAATAATGAGAAATACATTGGGCTTGATCCCCTCTCAAGATATTGGTATGTATATGTTACCTTTTGAGCCACCCATATTTAATTTTTTTTTAATTTTCCTTAAGCAAGAGTCAACTTATCATTTCCCCCTTATTGGTCATATCTTTGTTTATTAAGTTAGCTCTTTATTTTTAAAGTTCACCTTCCTATCGTCTTTTGTGTGTGAAATTTATAAAGAATTGAACCTTTGAACTTGAAATATTTTCAAATTTTAATGAGTTCAATGGTTTAATGGGTTCAATGATTCAATGTTTCTCAAAGTGAAATGTTTGTCCCTTTGTGTATTTCAATTATGTCTTTGAACCTTTTGATTGAACTTGAACCCTTTTTTGAGGTTCAAGAGTTCAATACTCGATGTTTTGTAAGGAGTCATGTTCACTCAGTTTCCTTGTATAAATTAATGTATCATTGAACCTACCGCTTGAACCTCATAGCAGAGTTCAATGGTTCACTTTTTCAAAGTTCAAAGTTTCTTGAAAATTCATGTGACTATTAGTCGGTCTGTGTAGTTCATCTCGTATCTTTGAAACTTTGGGTTGAACCACATTCCAAATGTTTAATGGTTTAATGGTTCAAAGGTTCAGTGACTATACTCTCATCTCACCCCGAGGCTTTTTCTAAGTCAAAATTAGCAAGAGATTTAGGGGAGAATATATCTGAAACTCATTATGAAGTGGAAATTTTTAACTTTTTACAAGATTATGGATAATCATTATGCATCAAGGTCACACATGAAGAATGTTTGCCATTAATGAATATGTCAGATTTCATGTCTTATCAAGCATTTTTATCATGTATTATTTTAGATTAATAATTATTCAACCTAGTTAATGTCTGTATCAAGAGAGAACAAGCCAAATTTAGCAAACAAACATATTGGATGATGTAAAAGAAAATAGCACAAGTGGTATAAGATTTTTGTTGCCCAAATTCATAGTGATTTTAGATACATTAAAGGTGATTTCTACTCTTCCTATAAGCTATTTCCATTTCTTAACTAGAAAGAAAAATCTTTTTGAGTTTCTGTCATTATTTAAGATGATGGAAGCATTCTTTTTCATTATATCTTCCAGTCTGTAGCTATGAATTCAGCTTGTCTTGGTTATAAGCATGGTTATGGTCTCATTGGTTGTCTTCCTAAATTTGGGGACACCTCTTTGGTTCAATATGACTTAGAAGATTTAGAGAAAGGGTTAAAAATCATGTACTAAATCCTATGATGGAAAAGATAGTAAAAAGTTGTTTAGTCGAATCTAAAACCTTTCCCATGGTTGTACAGTGCCATGAATTAGTTATAGAGTGCATGAATAGATATGAAATCCAAAATAGGTGCATCAAAACTATAGATGGTAATGTTTTAATTCATATCAGTAGACAAACCCTAATGTTTATGATGATAATTTTTCCCAAGGAACCATATTCTGAACTCAATTTTACTTCTTCCTATGGGTATTTCTCATTAAAAAATTAATTACAAGAGCATGATTGTAAGGAATTGGTTATTAAAATTCCAAAAAGGGGGTTCAAAACTTCCCAGAACATTAACAAGAAATCACATGATTCTAGAAGTAAAATATATTATGGTGTTACTACATAGGCTAAAGGGCAACACTCAGGGATATTATTGGGAAGACTGGATGTGATTTTTTATACAGGTGATCCTCCAAGGAGAGCAATATTTGGACTGGGTGGAAATTGTAGATAAATATTTACATCTGAGTCAAAGTAATTATTTAAAGAATAAATACTTTTATGTCTTCGTACCTCTTCTATTTCCTAGCATCTATAAGACAATGGGTAGGGCTACCTCATGCGCCCTTGGTTGAGGACAAAAAAATTTATGACTATTATTCACAATTACAAATGCATAATTGCTATGAGAATTATAGGAGGGTTAATGATGTTTTTACCAAGAGAATAACCTATGAATTAGCAAACAACATCAATAAGATGATGTCTGATGAGGCTATGTAGTTGATCAACATTTATGGTAGTTTCTTTGTTTAGTTTTCCAAGTTCACTTATATCAGAATTGGGGGTTTTGAAAATGAACCTCTGAAGTCACCCAAGTATGTTTTTGACCATTTTGTGTTGATAGAAGTCTACAAACAATTAGTACATGTGGATAAAAAATTTCCAATGAAAGAGAAATGGTATATCTTTTCCTATTAAACTTGGATGTTATTCATGCCAATTAGTATTTGATTATTTGAATTTAGAAGTGGATCTTAAAAAATTCAATTTTCAATACTTCACTTCTAGATCTTAATTTGATAGCAAAGGCTTTATCAGGGATAACTTGGATTTTGGAATAGGGTTTTCACATATTCCTCAATTAGAAGATTATTGAGAGGATTGTTCAGGAAAATTTGAGGTTAGAAGAAGACTATGGTGTAGGTTCTCCCTAGGATAAATACATTACCTTTAATTTAAACATGGATATTATATAATTTTTGATAATGAAGAACAGATGATTGATCCACAATTTGAATAGATAAAACAATCACCTATTCCAAAAATTGATTGGGATAAAGATGAAGAAGATAGGATTGAGGTTAAGACCCATCCAATGATAAGAATAATTGAGAAATGGTTGAAGGAACAAAAATTGGAGGGAGTTTAAAATAAAGTTTCTCAGAAATGCACATCAATGGTTGAATTACCATCCTTAATAAGCTCCTTTAACCAGCGTATTGATATCTGTGGTGCAGGTAGTTTAAGTCAAAAATTAGAAGGGGTCCTATCATCAAAGAATCCAAGAAGGACCTTAACACTATTTTGCCTCCTCATACCACTAGATCAAAGACTAAAAGTAGGATAAAGAGATAGATTTCTAAAAAAATAATTGTGGATTTAAATTCTAAAGAGGATTCAAGAGAAGTAATAGGTGATAAAGAGTATGATTCACCAATGATAGAGGAGGTTAGTACAAAATAATAGACAAAGATTGCTTCTAATTTTACTGACTTGATGATGATTTCAAATGTGTCTTCTGATCAGTTAAATCTTGGTAAAGAAGTCTTGACCTCTGCACCCAAATGGCTAGAAAGCTTGATCAATGACAAAAGAAAAATAGTCCCATTTTCATTGCCATTGGAGGACATGGATTTCTATTGGTAGATTTTGTTATCCATCGGAGAGAAACAAATTGAATAATATGTTGATTAGGTATAACAATGTCTTTGCTTGGTGTTATGATGACCTCAAGGATTTTAGGCATGGGTAATTTTAACATCATATTCCTTTGAAAATAAATATAACCCCATTAAGGTAGAAGTTGAGAAATTATAATCTAAAGGTTACCAAGGCCATCGTTAATGAGATTAACAAAATGTTGAAGGCTAGGATTATTTATCCCATTCATCATTCTAGTTGGGTGGCAAAGATTGTCCCAATATGTAAAAAAAAATGGAGACATAAGAATCTATGTTGATTTTAAGAACCTAAACCAAGCTAGTTGGAAGGATAATTATCCTTTACCTATGATGGATCACATCTTGCAAATAGTTGTTAGGTCAGAAATGATTTCCATGCTAGATAGATTCTCAGTTATAATCAAATAAGTGTAGTTGCAACTGATCAACATAAAATTTGTTTTACTACACCTCGAGGAACTTTTGTTTATAACCAACCATATGCCCTTTGGTTTAATCAATGCTGGTGCAACTTTTCAATGAGTGATGGATTCATCTTTTAGAGATCTAAAAGATAGAATTATTTTCATTTATCTTAATGATCTGACTATTTTCTCAAAAAAAGAGAAGATCATTTGAAGGATCTAGAAATCATTTTGCAAAGGCATCACAGTCATGGCATATCTCTTAACCCTAAGAAGTCAATTTTTTGTGTAACACAGGGTAAGTTATTGGGACACTTGGTTTCAAAGGATGTAATCAAGATTGATTTAGAAATGGTTATAACAATACAATAGCTAAGCCTTTCTTTAAATAGGACTGGAGTTAAGTCGTTCTTTGGCTAGATCAACTTCCTCAGGAGGTTCATTCTTGATTTTGCTGAAATTACAAAACATATTGTGGGAATGATGAGTGAAAAATAGGATTTTTGATGGAATGAGACTACTAAGAAAGCATTTGAGGATATTAAAGAGGTGATTGTGCAAACACATACTTTGGTAAACCCTAATTTCCAAAAATATTTTCTTATTTACTGTTATGCTTCAGAACATACCATGTCTGGTATCTTGTTACAGAAAATTGAATTAAATGGTGAAACCCCCATAGACTTTATGGGTGTTCCACTCAAGAAAAATGAACTTAAATATTCTTGGCTAAAAAACAAGATTTCACTATAGTAAAGGTTGTTAAACAATTTAGATATTATATACTTCATTCTCATTCAGTTTTATTTGTTCCTAGTTTGGCTGTGAAAAGTATTCTGACTCAACAAGATGTTGGGATGAATAATAGAGCAACATGGGTTGCTAAAATTTAAGAATATGACTTGGATGTTAGGCCAATGAAATTGGTTAGAGGTTAAGGTTTGTGTAAATTGATTGTTGTAAGTAATGAAGAAGAAGAAGAAGAACTTCTTACTATCCTATTAGTGAGTTTACAAGATCCATGGTTCCTAAACATGGCACACTATCTTACTTATGGAGACTATCCTAGTCACTTATCCCTGAAGGAGAAAAGGAATCTGAAGTTAAAAGTAGGAAAACATATTATTTGGGGTGATGTCCTATACAAAAAGGCACTAGATGGAACCTTTTTGAGGTGTGTAGATAAGGAAAAATAATACAAATTGTTGGAAGTTTTTCATAATGAATCCTATGGTGGACATTTATCTTATTAAATCACAACATTCAAAATCCTTAGAAATTGTTATTATTGGTTGGATATGTTCAAAGATGCATATAAATGGGTGGCTAACTATAAAAAATGCAAAATGTTTTCAGGAAGGCCATAATTTGCAACATTGCCTCTGAGACCTATCGTTATTGAATAACCTTTCAGACTTCATTGGGCCTCTTTCACCTCCTTCGAGTGCTGGACATACACATATTTTAATAGCTATAGACTATTTTATGAAATGGGTTGAGGCAGCCCCTGTGAAGAGAACCACTTCAAAAGTGGTATGTAATTTTCTCAAAACAAATATACTGGTATATTTTGGTGTTCCATAAAAACTTGTGGTAGATAACACTACCAATTTTTCTTCAATTGAACTTACTTCATTCTACTATGAGCATAGTATCTCTCTTTCTCACTCATCAAATTATTACCCTCAAGGGAATGGACAAGCAAAGTCTAGTAATAAAAATCTAATAGCCATCATGAAGAAATTGGTGAGTGATAACCCTAAATATTGGAATAAGAGGCTATAAGAAGCAATCTAAGCTGACAGGGTAACCCCAAAAAGAGCAATAGGAATGGCACCTTTTGAGCTGGTTTATGTGATAGGAACACAATTATCATTACCTCTAGAATTATCTATGGATAAATTACAAAATGTTATTGAAGATTAGTACTTTCAAGATTCTTTATAGAAAAGAGTTATGTACTTAACTAAGATTGAGGAGGAGAGGAATGAACTAGTTGATCAGATTACTACTCATCAAGCTATGGCTAAAAATATTTTTGATCATAAAACTAGACCTAGAAAGTTCATGGAAGGAGATGAATTATTGCTATGGGATATAAGGAGAGAACCTAAAGGAGCACATGGAAATTTTGATTCACTTTAGAAAGTGACTTTCAAAATTCATTAGGTACTGGGTCCTAATTCTTTTAATTTGGAATATCTAGATGGAGATTTGTTACCCGTATCCTATAATAGACAGGATCTTAAGTTGTATCGACTGTGAAATAGGTGTCCCCTATTTTGTATATAGCCTTTCCTTTTTTATCATGTGTTGTGTTTTCTTTTCCCAGTTTTTGTTTCTCTTACTTCTTTTCTTCTATCTCTATGTTTTACTTTATATGTAACCAGAGTTTTTTAGTTCTCTGCATTTTTCCATAAAATGCAATCCCTAGTTAGAGCCAATGTTACCTTTTGAGTCACTCTTATTAAATTTTTCATGAATTTTCTTTAATCATGAGTTGAATTATCAATTTTCCCTTATTGGTAATATCTTTGTTTATTAAGTCAGCTCTTTATTTTTAAATTTCACTCACTTATCCTCTTTTGTGCGTGAAATTTCTAAAGAATTGAAACTTTGAACTTGAACCATTTTCAAAGTTCAATGAGTTCAATGGTTCAATGGGTTCAATTATTTGATGTTTCTCAAAGCAAAATGTTTATCCCTTTGTGTATTTCAATTATGTCTTTGAACCTTCTGGTTGAACTTAAACCCTTTTTCAAGGTTCAAGATTTCAATGGTTCAATACTCAATGTTTTATAAGGAGTTGTGTTCACTCAATTTTATTGTATAAATTAATGTATCATTGAACCTACCGCTTAAACCTCGTAACAGAGTTCAATAGTTCAATGGTTCAACTGTTCACTTTTTCAAAGTTCAAACTTTCTTGAAAAGTTGTTTGACTATTGGTCAGTTTGTGTAGTTCATCTCATATCTTTGAAACTTTGGGTTGAACCACATTCCAAAAGTTCAATGGTTCAATGGTTTAGTGACTATACTCTCATCTCACCCCGAGGCTTACTCTAAGTCAATATTAGTGAGAGATTTAGGGGAGAATACATCCAAAACTCATTATGAAGTAGAAAGTTTTAATTTTTTTCAAGATTATGGATAATCAGTATGCCTCAAGGTCGTGCGTGAAGAATGCTTGCCATTAATGCATATGTCAGAGTTCATGTTTTATCAAGCATGTTTAGCACATATTGTTTTAGATTAATAATTATTTGCCCTGATTAATGTCTGTATCAAGAGAGAAAAGCCAAAGTTAGCAAATAAACATACTGGGTGATGCAAAGGAGAATAGTGTAGGTGGTATAATATTTTTATTACCCATATTTGTATTGATTTCAGATACATTGAAGGTGAGTTCTACTCTTCCTATAAGTTGTTTCCATTTCTTAATTGGAAAGAAAAATCATTTTGAATTTTTGACATTATTTAAGAAGATCAAAGCATTCTTTTTCATTATATTCTCCAATTTGTAGTTATGAAATCAGCTTATCTTGGTTATGATCATGGTTCTAGTATCATCTATTCTCTTAGGGAATTTAGGGAGACCTCTCTGGTTCAATATGACTTAGAAGATTTTAGGGAAAGGATTAAAAATCTTGTACTAAATTCTATGATGGAGAAGATAGTAGAAAGTGGTTTAGTCAAAGCTGCAACCTTTTCGATGGCTATACAGTGCCCTAAATTAGTTCTAGAGTGCATGAATAGATATGAACCCCAAAATAGGTGCATCAAAACTATAGATGGTAATGTTTTAATTTATATCAATAAATAAACCCTAATGTTTGTGATGAGAATTTTGCTCAAGGAACCATATTTTGACCTCAATATTACTTCTTCTTATGGGTATTTATCATTAAAAAAATGAATTACAAGAGCATGATCACAAGGAATTGGTTATTCAAATTCCAAAAAGAGGTTTCAAGACTGCCTAGACCATTGACAAGAAATCACATGATTCTAGAAGTAAAAGATATTATGATGTTACTACATAGGCTAAAGGGCAATACTCAGGCATATTATTGGGAAGACTGGATATACTTTTTCATATAGGTGATCCTCTAAGGAGAGCAATATTTGGACAGGGTAGAACTTGTAGTTAAATGTTTGCATCTGAGTCTAAGTAATTGTTTGGGGAATAAAGACTTTTATATGTATTTGTACCTCTTTTATTTCCTAGTGTCTACAAGATAATGGGTAGGGATACCTCATGCACCCTTGGTTTAGGACATCAAAATTTATGACTATTATTCACAATTACAAATGCATAATTGCTATGAGAATTACAGGAAGGTTAATAATGTTTTTACCAAGAGAATGACTTATAAATTAGCAAACAACATCAATAAGAAGATGTCTGATAAGGCTATGCATCTGATCAACATTTATGGTAGTTTATTAATTTAGTTTTTCAAGTTCACTTATATTAGAATTGGGGGTTTTGATGGTGAACCTTTGAAGTTACTCAGGTATGTTTTTAACCATTTTGTGTTGATAGAAGTCTATAGAAAATTAGCACATATGGATAAAAAATTCCCAATGAAAGAGAAATTTGGTATATCTTTTCCTATTGAACTTAGATGTTATTCATACCAGTCAGTATTTGATGCTTTGAATTTAAAAGTGGATCTTAAAAATTTATTTTTTAGTACTTCACTACCAGATCCCAATTTGATAGCAAAGGCTTTGCTAGGGATAACTTGGGTTTTGGAATAGGGTTTTCAAATATTCCTTAATTAGAGGAATATTTGGAGGATTTTTGATCCAGGCAATAATTTAGGTGACAGTTCCACCCCAATTGATGATGGAACTTCTGAGAGCCATAACTTTTGCACCGTAGCTCCAATTGACTCACCATTTGAACCGTTGGAAAGCTAAGAATGAGGAGAATGTCTTGAGATGGAATTGAGATCTACTTAATGAATTTTGACCCTAAAAACCCAATATAAGTGCCCCAAATTTCAATTTTAGTAGTGCAATCTAAAAATAGTAAGTTTCTTAAAATAGTAATTCCTCAAATTTTGTATTGTTTTAAATCTCAGAAGTCAAACCACTTAATCTCCCTTGAGATTGGTGACCTTCCACATCCTCCCCATGATTTAAAAATGTGTATAAATTAATAGGTAACCCAAAATGTGAAGACAAACATCTCTTCCTAGAGATAAGCATATATTTGTATTGCGATCTTGAGTAATACTACATCTCTTCTCAGAGAATTCATTATTACTGTGTTATTTCTATGATATTGAAATATTTATCAACCAAAAATTTTGATTTTTGGATCAATTGTTTAGACGATTTTGAGGTTAGAATAAAACTATAGTGTAAGTTCTCCCTAAGACAAATAATTACCCTTAACTTAAATATAGATATTCATATAATTTTTGATAATGAAGAACAGGTGATTGATCCATAATTTGAATAGATAAAACAATCACCTATTCCAAAAATTTATTGGGATAAAGATGAAGAAGATAGGATTTAGGTTAAGATACTCCTGGTGATAAGAAGAACCAAGAAATGGTTGAAGGAACAAAAATTGGAGGGAGTTCAAAATAAAGTTTCCCAGCAATGTGCATCAATGGTTGAATTACCATCTCTAATAAGCTCTTCTAACTAGCTTATTACTATCTATGGTGTAGGCACTTCTAAGTCAAAAATTAGAAGGGGTCCTAACATCAAAGAATCTAAGAAGGCCCTTATAACTATTATGCCTCCTCATACCACCATATCAAGGAATAAAAGTAGGAGAAAGAGACAAATTTCTAAAAAAATAATTATGGGTTTAAATTTTGAAGAGGATTTAGGAGAAGCAATAAAGAGTCTGATTCACCAAGATTCTAATTCACCAATGGTAGAGGAGGTTAGTGTAAAACAATAGATAGATATTGATTCTAATTTTATTGACCTAATGATGATTTAAAATGTGCTTTATGATCAGTTAAATCTCAGTAAAGAAGTCTCAACCTCTACACCTAAATGGATGGAAAGCTCAATCAGTGACAAAAGAAAAATAGTCCCATTTTCTTTACCATTGGAGGACATGGTGAGTAAATATTTTGGAAAAACTTCTAAATCTAAGAAACTAAAAACAACATCTAGGGTAGATGTCGACCCTAACATAGGGAATTGGAGTACAAAAATAGCCAAGCCAATAACTAATGAGGAAATTCAAGATCATATAGTTCAATATTTTATAATTGAAAAAATAGATCTTAGGATTGTATCACGTGTTGTGTATGTGCATCACCTCAAAGCATCCACCAAAAGGATAGTCAACCAAACCTAAAAAGATGAGAAAGATAAAAAGGAGTTGAAATAGACCTTGCAGTCAATGGCAGAGTACATCAATGCCATTCATAACCCAAATCCACAACCTATTATCCAACTGCCCCTATCTTTTGATCCAAAATCACTAGTTAATCAAAATATGTTGGAATAGATACATAGAAACAAAATAGTTTCCAGTGTATTTGATGATTGGTTGGATGGCATCATCTAGAAAGGTATGGAATACATTCATAAATTGAAGAATATATATGATCAAACCAAAACTACCATTAAAGACTTGAAGACACAAAATGCTCTATGGATAAAAGATGAAGGCAAATCAATGAATGTGATAAACCAAATTGATGAGGTACAAAAGTATGGGATAGCAAAGTTTTTTTCAAAAAAGAATTTGACAAGTCTAGATGAGGATTTACTATATGTAAGAAAAACATCAAATGGAGGAATTCAATATCCTGGTAAGGGTGAATTGAACTCATAAAAATTATCAAATAAATAACTAAATTTACTCAATAATTTTAGCATGATCTATAGTATATTGATGTAAAATATATAAATAATGATGGAAAACTAGAAAAGGACATCGATACTATGATTCAATCCTTCAACAAAAAGATCAGCTTCATTAAAGAAAGTGACAACTTATTAACCAAAAATTTCTCATAGATTACAAAGGTGGATTCACTTTTTTATCACTACATCGACACACTCCTAGAGCATACGAAGAAGATGGGGAAATTTTAGAGGGAGGAAGACATTTAGAAGGCAAGAATAAAGCACATTGGTATTCCCAATTTCTTAAAAATCTAGGAGTTTGTTATAGCATTTCAGGAGTGGAAAGCTCAACATGCTTCCCCAACCAAATACAACAAATTTGGAGATCCTAATCCATAATCTTAACCATGATCTTACTTACATAGTTTCTTTATTTAATTTTTCAATTAAATTATTTTCAAAAAAACTTGATCTTTAAATGATTTTGTAAAAACTAAATCCCATATGGGTCAAATTTACTTTAACTCTGGGTTGGTTTAAAAGATGGGATCATTAGGGAAACTATATATATGTTTTTATGGGTTGTTAAAAAGATATATAGAAAATATTTAAGAAAAAGAGACAAGAAATTCTAGAGTTGAGCTATTGTTATTTTACAATATATATGATGTTTATCTGAAACATTTTTCCTCTGTGAATGAAAAGGAGAAATAATTATTGCATACTTAGATCTGTGCATTTGAGTATTTGAAATTGGGTTTTTTTGTATGAAATCTTCTTTCATATGGTAATTACTCTTTCATTAGACAACTCATTGTATATGTTCTATCATTTATTGGTTTAGTAATATATATATATATATATATATATATATATATATATATATATATATATATATATATATATATATTTGATTGTTATTGAAGATAGAATCTATGTATTCTATTACCCACTGATGTTATAGAAAAAAATATCGCATTCATAGCATGATTATGTATGGATGTTAGTTAACCTTTAATCACTTTTTGGTTAAAAGTGTATCAAAATGATTAGAATAATTTAAATTAATTGAAGATCTCAAATGGAGTTGTACCTTAATTCAGAGGGGAACTATTCTTGATGGTTCACTCATTTGTTATTTAACTTATTTTTTCTTGAAAGAAGAAGGGTATAGAGTCAAAATAATACATTTTTAGACAAGGACAAATATGTTAGCCAATAGTTTTTTATGACTCCACCGGGGAACAAAATTGAAATCTCTGCTGAAAGATTAGTCGCCTTAATATGAAGCAACAATGGTGCTTCCACATGAAAATATAATTGTTATTTTACAACCTAATCTTGGTTTTCAATATGAGCAGGAAGATATAATTATTTAGTTAAATAACCTTACATGGCTTACTCATTGGAATATTGATGATTATAGGAGGGTAAGCAGAGTATTAGAAAAAGAAGAAGAATTGGCTGATAATTTGAGATTTTTTTTACTCAAGAAAAGGAGGAAAGTAGAAAATGTAGCAATAAATCAAGTCCCTGAAGTGCAAAGAGATTAATAACATCATATAAATTAATATCTACTTATCCAGTTATAATATCATAAGCTAGATTCCAAAAGATACACAAGGTCTTTGAGAAAAGAAGGAATTGAGGATCCTTATTTTCAAACATTACAAAGCCTAAATTTTCCTTATATTACTACCCATGTTATAAAATCTATAATTAGACCTCCTATCCCTCCTAAACCCTCTACATCCTCTATTTGTCAAGCCTTAACTCTTTCTGGTACTATCTCTCCTTCTGCCATAAATTTTCTTCCAATGGCCTAACCTTGGGGAGTAGCTATAGGACCTCTAAATTTAGGGGCCAACCTAAATCCTTTGCCTAAAAATGCAATGGAAAATTTACTCAAATTTAATGGAGATCACCAGAGGAGCATCTGAGTGCCTTTGCAATAGCATGTGGTGTGTTAGGTGTGCAACATCAAGATGTAGCCATAAGACTTTTTATGCAAACTATAACCAATACTACAACATAATGGTTTTATCATCTAATTGATTCCTCAATCACAAATTGGAATGATATAAAAATTGCATTTGAAAATAGGTTTAAAAGTGTATAATATGAACATTCCCTCCTTGCTCAATTGACTTAGCTCAAGAAGGAGATACATGAAGCCATGAGGGAATTTATAGCCAAATTTAATAGAATTGTGCACAAGATCCCTACTGCTAAAAGGCCGACTACTGAGAATTAGAAATTTTTATTTATTAATTATATGCCTCTTGATATAATTTTTCATCTCAAAAGAGGTGTAATTATCGATTTAGTAGTCACACAAACCTTGGCAGTTGGGTTAGAGGATGATCTTATTATGGATAGAAAATGGAAGAAAGAAGTCCAAGTACCTAATGCTCATCCCTCATCCTCTATAGATTCTATGGTTCAAAGACTAGTTAATGATATGATTTCCCTAAAAAGACAATTACCTAAGGCTGGTACTTCATTCCAACAACCATATCAAGATATTGGTAGGAGAAATTTTAATCAATAGATGAATCCTGGTAAGACATTACCACTCACATCAACACAACCAAAGTTATCTTTTGAAGCTCCTCCTGGGAGAGGGAATATGTGTTCCTTTCATTTGACTACTAATCATGATGGGAATTCTTATTTAGATATGCTTAGATATGCTCAAATAGATGCTACTCAAGATGTATTGGGAGAGGCTACCGAAGAAGAAAGGAACTTTGAGGAACCTGATGACTCTGAAATATACTTCCTAGAATATGAATTAGATTCAGAAAGAGGAGGTGAAATATTAGTTATTTTAAAAGATCCTTCATGTGTTATCCTCACTAGAAGTCAAAATAATCTAAGATTTTATAATACTCAACAAGTGCCTGTTAAAGTTAAGGAACCTTTTACTAAAACCTCTGATGCTAATCTAAAGACCTAAGAAAGTAAATTGTTACATATAAATGATCGTGAGACTTATTTTGATATTTTAGAATTTTTTAAGTCTGCCAAGATTTAAATATCTCCTACTAAATACCTCAGGTTAAAACCAAAAAAACTTGATAAATTGGTTAAATATGTCAAAAATAGCCCTACACAAATTGAATTTGAGGGTCAATTAAATGTTAATAATGAGTCTTCCATTGCCCAATTATTTGCTTCTCCACTTGAATCACCCACGCATACTCCTAGAATTACCCTCAATTCATCTGATGATACTCCTTATATGGCTAATATGAAGCCCAACCCATTTTATGTTTCTTTGTTCATAAATGGTCATAAACTAGGTAATTATATCATAGACTCAGATGCTTCTGATAGTATTATGCCCTCTTTTAAAGCCAAAGCCTTAGATCTATCCCTTACAAAAACATTTGGTAGGTTTTACTCCATGAATGGAAAATAGATATCTTTTATCAGACAAATTAAAAATGCATGAGTTTCTCTTACAACTTATCCTGATAAAAGAGTGAAATTAACTATCTTGGTAGCAGATATCCCTGCTAGTTATGGGATGTTGTTGAGCAGGACTTTTTGCAAAGATTTGGGTGGGAAAATTAATTTGAATTAGTCAGAAGCTACAATTCTAGTGGGAAAGTAGAAATTTAAGTTAGAAATTAAACCTAAATGAAAATTTACTTTATAGCCTTCTGAGTATCCTAAGTCTTAGATTCTATTTAAGGAATGTGAATTTGGTAATTATTTTCTTTCTTCTCA
This sequence comes from Torreya grandis, assembly GCA_037957365.1. Lineage (NCBI taxonomy): Eukaryota > Viridiplantae > Streptophyta > Pinopsida > Cupressales > Taxaceae > Torreya > Torreya grandis. The sequence goes on from JARHVA010000042.1 coordinate 8,504,320, forward strand.
AGAAATGAAGGAAGAACCTATCTTAAAGGTTGTTCATTTAGATGATATATAGACTATGGAATTTTTTGGTAGTTTTGCTACCATTGGTTCAGGAGTAGGGGTTGTTTTGATCTCACCTGAAGGTAAAACCTTTCCTTACTCTTTCAAGTTATAATTTAAAAATACTAATAACATTGCTGAATATAAAAACCTATTGCTAGGGTTAAATGAAGCCAAATAAAAAGGTATAAAGATGCTTAGAGTAAAAGGAGATGCTAAATTAATTATTAAATAGATGAGAGGCATTTTTTTAGTTAAAAATGAAAGATTAAGACATTATAGGAATAGAGTTTGGGATGAGATAGAAAATTTTGATGCCTTTTCTATTGAGGCAATTCCCAAATATCTAAATACATGGGTAGATTCTCTAGTAGTGTCAGCTTCCCTTCTCCTCCCACAACCTGATTTCAAAATTGATTGATATAGAATAGAATTGGTCTACCGTCTTAATGTCCCAAATAATGCTAAAAATTGGCAAGTGTTTGAGAATGATAGACAAATTAGAAGATTTTTGGAGAATGCTAAGATGTTCCTGGGAACTTATTTTGAAGGTCCTAAAGCAGGATGTAAAGAATTCAATCCTGACCCAGGGATCATTTCAAAAGATGATGTAATTAAATTAAAGTGAAACAAAATCCATAAAGAATTGGTCTCTTTAAAACATTTTTTTACTCGATAGGATGAATATACAAAAGGCAAACTTGTTCAAGATTCTAGAAAATTGGGGAACTATGAGAAAATAAATATTGGAAGTGAAACTAATCTTAAATGGATTTCTATTGGTAGATGTTGTTCACCAGAGGAGAGAAACAAATTAACAATGTCTTTTCTTGGTTTTATGATGACCTCAAGGATTTTAGGCATGGGTAATTTCAACATCATATTCCTTTGAAAACAAATACAACCCCATTCAGGTAGAAGTTAAGATATTATAATCTAAAGATTATCAAGGCCATCTTTAAGGAGATTGACAAAATTTTGTAGGCTAGGATTATTTATCCCATTCATTATTCCACCTAGGTGGCAAACATTGTCCCAGTATGTAAAAAAAATGGAGACATAAGAATCTGTGTTGATTTTAAGACCTTGAACTCAAATAGTTTCAAAGATAATTATCTTTTACCTGTGATAGGTCACATCTTGAAAATAGTTACTGGGTTAGAAATGATGTCCATGTTGGATGGATTCTTAGGTTATAATCCGATAAGTGTAGTTATAGTTGATCAATATAAAACTACTTTTAATACACCCCAAGGAACTTTTGCTTATAACTGTATGCCATTTAGTTTAATTAATGCTGGTGTAACTTTTTAATGAGTGATAGATTCATCTTTTAGAGATATACAAGTTATAATTATTGTCATTTATCTTAATAATCTGACTATTTTCTCAAAAAAAAAGAAGATCATCTGAAGGATCTAGAGATCATTTTTCAAAGGTGTCATAGTCATGGCATATCTTTTAACCCAAAGAAGTCAATTTTTTGTGTAATAGAGGGTAAGTTGTTGGGACACTTAGTTTCAAAGTATGGAATCAAGATTGATCTAGAAAGGGTTATAACAATACAAAAGCTAAGCCTTCTTTCAAATGGGACTGGAGTTAAGTCCTTCTTTAGCCAGATCAACTTCCTCAGGAGGTTCATTCTTGATTTTGGTAAAATTACAAAACATATTATGGGAATGATGAGTGAAAAATAAGATTTCTAATGGAATGAGACTGATAATAAAGAATTTGAGGATATTAAAGAGGAAATTGTACAAACACGTACTTTGGTAAACCCTAATTTTTAAAAAGATTTTGTTATTTACTATTATGCTTCAGAACATACCATGTTTGGTAACTTGTTATATAAAAGTGAATTGAATGTAAAAGCCCCAATAGCCTTTATGAATGTTCCTCTCAAGAAACATGAACTTAAATATTCTTTGGCTGAGAAATAAGCTTTCACTATAGTAAATGTTGTTAGACAATTTAGTTATTATATACTTCATTCTCATTTAGTTGTTTTTGTTCCTAGTTTGGCTATGAAAAACATTATGACTCAACAAGATGTTGGGATGAATAATAGAGCAACATGGGTTAATAAAATTCAAGAATACGACTTGGACGTTAGGCCGACCAAATTGGTTAGAGGTTAAAGTTTATGTAAATTGATTGCTGGAAGTAAGGAAGAAGAAGAAGAAGAACTTCTTACTGTGTTATTAGTGAGCTTACAAGATCCATGGTTCCTAAATGTGACACATTATCTTACTTATGGAGACTATCCCAGTCACTTATCCCTGAAGGAGAAAAGGAATCTAAAGTTAAAAGTAACAAAACATATTATTTGGGGTGATGTCCTATACAAAAAGGGACTAGATGGAACCTTTCTGAGGTGTGTAGATAAGGAACAATAATACAAACTATTAGAATTTTTTCATAATGAAGCCTATGGTGGACATTTATCTTCTTCAGTCACAGCATTAAAAATCCTTAGAAATTGTTATTATTGGCTAAATATGTTTAAAGATGCATATAAATGGGTGGCTAACTATGAAAAATGAAAAATGTTTTTAGGAAGGCCACAAGTTGAAACATTGCTTTTGAGACCCGTCGTTATTGAAGAACTTTTCAAAAAATGGGAATTAGACTTCATTGGGCCTCTTTCACCTCCTTCGAGTGCTAGACATACACACATTTTAATAGCTACAAACTATTTTATGAAATGGGTTGAGGCAGCCCCTGTGAAGAGAACCACTTCAGAAGTGGTATGTAATTTTCTCAAATAAAATATATTGGTACATTTTGGTGTTACCCAAAAGCTTGTGGTAGATAATGCTACCATTTTTGTTCAATTAAACTTACTTCATTCTGCTATGATCATAGTATCTCTCTTTCTCACTCATCATATTATTACCCTCAAGGGAATGGACAAGCAGAGTCCAATAATAAAAATATGATAGCCATCCTGAAGAAATTGGTGAGTGATAACCCCAAATATTGGCATAAAATGATATATGAAGCACTCTGAGCTAACAGGGTAACCCCAAAAAGAGCAATAGGAATGACACCTTTTGAGTTGGTTTATGGGATAGGAGAAAATTATCATTACCTCTGGAATTATCTATGGCTAAATTACAAAATGTTATTAAAGATCAGTACTTTCAAGATTTTTTAGAGAAAAGAGTTATGTACTTAACTAATATTGAGGAGGAGAGGAATGAACTAGTTGATTGGATTATTGCTCATCAAACAAGGGTTAAAAATATTTTTGATCAAAAAATTAGACCTAGAAAGTTCATGGAAGGAGATGAAGTATTGTTATGGGATAGAAGGAGAGAACCTAAAGGAGCACATGGAAAATTTGATTCACTTTGGAAATGGCCTTTCAAAATTCATCAGGTATTGGGTCCTAATTCTTTTAAATTGGAATATCTGGATGGAGCTTTTTTACCCCTATCCTATAATGGACATGATCTTAAGTTGTATTTACTATGAAATAGGTGTCCCTTATTTTTTACATAGCCTTTCCTTTGTTGTCATGTGTTGTGTTTTCTTTTCCTAGTTTTTATTTCTCTTGCTTCTTTTCTTTCATCTCTGTGTTTCAGTTTATGTGTAACTAGAGTTTCTAATTTTTTTGCATTTTGCCCTAAAATACAATCCCTAGTCAAAGCCAATGTTACCCTTTGAGTCATCCTTATTCAATTTTTCATGATTTTTTCTTAAGCAAGAGTCGACTTATTATTTTCCCCTTATTGGCCATATCTTTGTTTATTAAGTCAGCTCTTTATTTTTAAATTTCACCCACCTATCCTCTTTTGTGTGTGAAATTTCTCAAGAATTGAACCTTTGAACTTGAACCATTTTCAAAGTTTAATGACTTCAATGGTTCAATGGGTTCAATGATTCAATGTTTCTCAAAGCAAAATGTTTGTCCCTTTATGTATTTCAATTATGTCTTTGAACCTTCTGGTTGAACTTGAACCCTTTTTCAAGGTTCAAGAGTTTAACAATTTAAGAGTTCAATACTCGATGTTTTGTAAGGAGTCATGTTTACTCAATTTCCTTGTATAAATTAATGTATTGTTGAACCTATCACTTAAACCTCATAGTGGATTTAAATAGTTCAATGGTTCAACGATTCACTTTTTTAAAGTTTAAAGTTTCTTGAAAATTTGTGTGACTATTGGTCAGTCTATGTAGTACATCTCGTATCTTTGAAACTTTGGGTTGAACCACATTATAAAAGTAATTATTTGGGGAATAAAGACTTTTATATGTCTTCATACCTCTTCTATCGCCTGGCATCTACAAGATAATGGGTAGGGCTACCTCATGCACCCTTGGTTGAGGACATCAAAATTTATGGTAGTTTCTTTATTTAGTTTTCCAAGTTTACTTATATTAGAATTGGGGGTTTTGATGGTGAACCTTTGAAGTTACCTAGGTATGTTTTTTATTATTTTGTGTTGATAAAATTCTACAGACAATTAGCACATATGGATAAAAAATTCCCAATGAAAGAGAAATTTGGTATATCTTTCCTATTAAACTTAGATGTTATTCATGCTAATCAGTATTTGATGCTTTGAATTTAGAAGTGGATCTTAAAAAAATCAATTTTTAGTACTTCACTACCAGATCCCCATTTGATAGCAAAGGTTTTGCCAGCGATAACTTGGATTTTGGAACAGGGTTTTCACATATTCCTCAATTAGAGGATTATTGGGAGGATTGTTTAGATGAATTTGAGGTCAGAAGAAGAATATGGTGTAGGTTCTCCCTAGGACAAATAATTACCCTTAATTTAAATATGGACATTTTTAGAATTTTTCATAATAAAGAACAGGGGATTGATCTACAATTTGAATAGATAAAACAATCACCTATTCCAAAAATTAACTAGGATAAAGATGAAGAAGATAGGATTGAGGTTAAGACCCTCTTGGTGATAATAAGAAAAAATAAATGGTTTAAGGAACAAAAAATGGAGGGAGTTCAAAATAAATTTTCCCAGCAATGTGCATCAATGGTTAAATTACCATCCCCAATAAGCTTCTCTAACCAGCTTATTACTATCTATGGTTCAGGTACTTCTAAGTCAAAAACTAGAAGGGGTCCTATCATCAAAGAATCCAAGAAGGCCCTTACAACTATTCTACCTCCTTGTACCACCAGATCAAGGACTAAAATTAGGAGAAAGAGACAAATTTCTAAAAAAATAATTATGGATTTAAATTTTGAAGAGGATTCAGGAGAAGCAATAGGTGATAAAGAGTCTGATTCACTAATGGCACAGGAGGTTAGTTTAAAACAACAGATAGAGATTACTTTTGATTCTACTAAATTGATGATGATTTAAAATGTGCCTTTTGCTTAATTAAATCTTGGTAAAGAAGTCCCAGCCTCTGCACCCAAATGGATAGAAAGCTCGATCAATGACAAAAGAAAAATAGTCCCATTTTCTTTGCCATTGGAGGACATGGTGAGTAAATGTTTAGGAATAACTTCTAAATCTAAGAAACTAGAAACAACATCCAGGGTAGACATAAACCCTAACATAAAGAATTGGAGTGTAGAAATAGCTAGGCTAATAACTAATGAGGAAGTTCAAGATCCTATAGTTCAAGATTTTACAATTGAAAAAATAGATCTTAAGACTGCATCATGTGCTGTGGATGTGCATCACCTCAAATCATCCACCAAAAGGATATTTAGCCAAACTTGGAAAGATGAGAAAGATAAAAGAGAGTTAAAATAGAACTTACGATTAATGGTAGAGTACATCGATGCCATTCATAACCCAAATCCACAACCTATTGCCCAACTGCCCTTATCTTTTGATTCAAAATCACTAGTTAATCAAAAGATGTTGGACCAAATACACATAAACAAAATGGTTACCAATGCATTTGATGATTGGTTGGATGGCATCATTCATAAATTGAAGAATATATATGATCAAACCACAACTACTATTAAAGACTTGAAGACACAAAATACTCTGTGGATAAAATATGAAGGCAAATGGATGAATGTGATGAACCAAATTGATGAGGTATAGAAGTATGAGAAAATATTTTTTTTGTCAAAAAAGAATTTGACAGGTTTGGATGAGGATGTATTGTATGTAAGTAAGAAAAAAATCAAATGGAGGAATTCAGTATACTGATAAGGGAAAATTGAACTCATAAAAATGATCAAAGAAATAACTAAATTTACTCAATCATTATAGCATGATCTACAATATATTGATGTAAAATACATAAAGGATTATGGAAAACTAGAAAAGGATATTGATACTATGATTCAATCCTTCAGGAAAAAGATTAGCTTCATTAAAGAAAGTGACAAATTATTAATTGAAAATTTCTCTCATATTACAAAGGTGGAGTCACTTATTTATGACTGTATCAACACACTCTCAGAGCATGCAGAGAAGATGGGGAAAATTTGGAGGGAGGAAGACATTTGGAAGGCAAGAATAAAGCACATTAGTATTCCCAATTTCCTAAAAATTTAGGAGTTTGTTATAGCATTTCAGGGGTGGAAGGCTCGATTTACTTCCCCAATCGAATACAACAAATATGGATATCCTAATCCATCACCTCAACCATGATCTTACTTACATAGTTTCTTTATTTAGTTTTTCAATTAAATTATTTTTTAAAAAACTTGATCTTTAAATGAGTTTGTAAAAGGTAAATCCCATATGAGTCAAAGTTACTTAACTCTGGGTTGGTTTAAAAGATGGCATAATTAGGGAAACTATATATATGTTTTTAGGGGTTGTTAAAAAGATATATAGAAAATAGTGAAGAAAAAGAGACGAAATTTTAGAGCTGAGCTGCTATTGTTTTACAATATATATGATGTTTGTATGAAATATTTTTCATTTATGAATGAAAAGGAGAAACAATTACTGCATACTTAGATCTGTGCATTTGAGTATTTGAAATTGGGGTTTCTATGTGAAATCTTCTTTCATATGGTAATTAATCTTTCGTTAGACAACTCATTGTATATGTTCTATCATTTATTGGTTTAGTAATCTCTGTGTGTGTGTGTGTGTGTGTGTGTGTGTGTGTGTGTGTGTGTGTGTGTGTGTGTGTGTGTGTGTGTGTGTGTGTGTGTGTGTGTGTGTGTGTGTGTGTGTGTGTGTGTGTATTTGATTGTTATTGAAGATAGAATCTGTGTATTCTATTACCCAATGATGTTATAGAAAAATATATCACATTCATAGCATGATTATGTATGGATGCTAGTTATCCTTTAAGCACTTTCTGGTTAAAATTGTATCAGAATGATTAGAATAATTTAAATTCATTGAAGATCTCAAAGGGAGCTGTACCTTAATTTAGAGGGGAACTATTCTTGATGGTTCATCCATTTGTTGTTTAAATTATTTGTTCTTGAAAGAAGAAGGGTATAGAGTTAGAATAAAACATTTTTTGATAAGGACAAATCTGTTAGCCAAAAGTATACAAATCTCAACATAGTGGGGTGGTGAGGTCATGTACAACCTATCCAACTGATGTTACAATTTTTCACTTCTTCTCCTCCAATAACCTAACAATATAGAGATCTAGGGTTTTGCTTCCAAATAGATCAAATACAATGATCCAACACTGAGGCATATAGGAAAAATAATTTCAACCTTAGGTAAAGGCATATATAGAAACTCATAGTCCCTACCTATAATGGACACTATTGTGCCTCTAAGGACACTAACACAGTACATGACTATCCAGAGGACTGTGATACTATTTAGGATGAGTTTTGAGTCATGTTTCTATTTTTAAATGATATTATATGAAACATCAAAATCATTCTGATATCTATGTTACACATCTATGATAGTATAGAAGAAGTTGGGACTAATTGAGACACATTATGAGTCATATTTGGATTTTAACCTCTCACAATCATAGTCATCCAATATGGTACAAGAACCTAATCCACTCATGATCAATGAAAAAGTTGATTAAAAACAATCAATCATGATACCCAAAAAAGGCAAAGAACCACTTCATAGGTCATATTTCATAGTGAGCAGAGCACATGACACTAGCAGAGGGACTATATAGTTTTTAGACAGAGATAGGCCTCATGATATCTCATTTACATTATTAGACAGGAGTATGCTCACACTTCTTCTTACTCATCATCATCCAGTGCATCTTTTTCACATAATAATATAGAAATGATATTGTAATTATCATCAGCTCAATGGACATTAGGATAATAAGTGTTATGCACTTAGAGATCATATTGACTAGTATGTCAATAAAGGCATTATAGCATTCACACAGGGACATCAATATCTCCTTCTTTGCATTTTCTCAAATCATATTCATATATGAGTGAGTTATCCTAGGACTTTCCTTTCAAGGAGTCATTGGTTACTCGTTGTATGAGCCACATGGTTTTTATGACACCTACTTATGAGAGATCGCATGCACCATAGACTTAAAAGATATGACAACTAGTTTAGATAGATAAACCTACTTATAGTAGCATGGTGAAAAAATAGAAAACAACTCAACCACCATTCTAAGTATGACAACTGATTTAACTATTTGGAAGATATCACATAAATTAGAGCATAGACTTAGTACAAATATATTTGGTAGAGATTAGAGCATAATCTTCGTATGAAAACCAATTAAGATATTTGGTAGAGATCACACAAATTAGAGCACAGTTTTAGCAAGGTAGCCAATTAATATATTTGCTATAGAGTCTAAAAATCTATCTACCAGTAGTACACCATGAGTAGTATCAATTCTAGGGGATATTTATAAACCTAAAATGCATGAGAAGTATGGTCACTTGTTTACTCTTCCATCAAGATTTAGATAATGCATGCCATAGTCCACAAGCCAGTTTAGTCAGTTTCACATATGCATAGCCCCACTTCATAATAAAATTTAGCTATAGATTACTTAGTACATCCAATTCACATATCTCAAATACCTCCTTGCATAATAGGTGTGGTCACTTTTCATCTATTTAATATAGGACACCTCAATAATGAGTCTCTTGTGAGACTCATCGGTTAGTATGTTGCTATCTACTTGTATATAATTTATCTTATGTTGTTCCTTGTATATAGTTTCATTTTCATGTTGCTTATACATAACTCTTATACTTATAAAACACAAAAATATATGTTTAAAAAATAAAAAACATTCAAATATTTCTCAAAATATAAATGATTTCATATTGTATACATTTCCTTATTTATATTCCTTCTATTTTCCATGTACTACATATGTTATCTATGTTAGTATAGTCAGCTTTATCATACATACATGATTCTATTTGAGTGTTTATAGATCATTATAGGACTTAGGTCATCTACATAGATATAAAATTTCTATATCTACCCATTGGGGGGAACATACATAGATATATAACTTTAACATTGATAGATTTGCCCATTAAGGGAATCATACTACATAGATTCTAATTTTTTAGGTTACATCTTTCTATATTATATATCATAGATATAACATTCATTATATCCTAATATTGATAATCTAATACTACTCAAATTTTTTTACTGACTATTGCTACTATAGACTCAACTTATGTACATATTTACTAATCTATGGATTTGTACCACATGTTCATGCATACTTTCATTTCTAGCTTCCTAGTTTTAGATCTGATTGTGTCTCTTTTTTTCTACATATATTCAAGGGTATTTGAATATTCCATTGTTATATGACTCTATGCTAATTACTTTTAGCGTGTGTATGCTTTAGATATGTTCCCATGTCCTTGTGTTTTATTTCTTGATTGTGTATGCAGACATTTGAACATGTCCTTCCATGTGGATCTAATCCAACCTTGTTTTCTCTAAGCCTATGTGGAAATTTTAACATGTCCTATTATGTATTGATTTTTTATATTTAGTGACATGTGCCCATGTCCCATGTATTGTGGCCCTTGGGCAACTTTGCATGCATCATGTGTTTGTATTCATGTTTTTAGGTAAGCATCATGGCCATGACACTTATCTCTTGATTATTTCTCTCATACTTAGTTTTTGATGCCATGAGGGATATCATGCATCTCTTCTTCCCTTATTGGGTGCCTTGATGGACATCATGCCCCATCTCCCTAGGTAGTTCACACATATTATTAATCATACTTATTGTTAATGCACATGCTTACATTATTATATCTGTCTTGATGAATTTGTGAATGCTAAATCTAACATAAATTGCCCATTACAAACTTATGCTCAAATTATCTTATATTTTGATGTCAGTATACACATTATATTGGTTTATTACATAGATATCATATATGCTCAAGATAACATATAGGTTTCATAGTTTTTATTTTGAGGATAGTTATTACATAGGTTTCATAATTCCCCTCAAAATAGGGGATTTAACAAGGGTTTGCCATAAATATCAAGCCATCTGATTGCACTCATAATAAATTTCTTAGCACACAAACATAGATTATAGAGCTAAAAATTAGGAAAACACAGTAAAAAAATAGTAAGACATAGATCATTTTTAGTTTGGCACAAAAATAGTACATAAGGACATTAACATGACCTAATTTACACTATAATAATGCACTACTATCCAAGGGACCACACTACTATCCAAAAGCACCAAAAATAGTAAATTATAGAATGGCCAAAAAGGTACAATAGTTACAATTCATGTTTACACAATATTAGTCATAGATTATCAAATATACTTAATTAATACTCAAGTTTTCATAGAATCATACCACTTTAATCAAATTAAGGGCATCATGCACAACATTATCACTTCCATTTTCAATTTTAGACATGCTCAGATACATATTACTATAACTCAGACCAAAATCCATATGCATAGATATTATAATTGGGGGCATGTGCACAAACATTGTTTTTGTATTCTCACTTTTACACTAATTGATAAGATGGAATGGTAAAATCTATGTCATTCTCCACATTGTTAATCTAGAAAACATTTTCAATATTTTTACACCAAATTGATGCCTTACTTTGTATGAAGTAGTTAACATTATCAAGTAGTACTTGAGCTACATACTTGAGTGCTCAAGAAGCCCCTAAGCCTTTTTTTAATTTTAGAGTTTTTAAGTGTCCCTAGGGTCATCCTACATAGTTTCAATTACATCACATAGCTTCAGTTACATCACACATCTTTAGTTACATTATGTAGTTTTAGTTAAAAATGTTTCTACTAGACATGGGTAGGCGATGATGGAGTCATAGACTACTTGATTTCTTGAGCTACCTATATAAGAGGGTTAGACAAGCCATTAATCCAATGTAAGTTATTCATATATCATGATCCACCAAGCAGGGGAGGGAAATGATAGAGTCATGACTCGATTGTGTTCTTGAGCCACCCACACATGGGGATTGATAAAGCCATCAGATCAATCTAAGTTATTGACCATTTGATTACAGGATACACATAAGATGCCATTAGGTTCATGAATTGGTTAATGTACCCAATGAGGTGTATTCATTCCTCTCTCTCTCTCTCTCTCTCTCTCTCTCTCTCTCTCTCTCTCTCTCTCTCATCTCTTACTCAATTTTGACTTTATTTTTGATATTTATTAACAAGGGACCGATTCATTCATGTTTCATTTAAAAAAAATGTAATGGATCAAACTTCACATACTTAGACCCAAGTCTATGGGATTTACCTCTTATGTAAGTCCATTTACACTTCTTTTTCCTTTATCCTAGTCATTTCTCTTTGTTGCATTTATAGAATAAATGAGAGGGGGGGGGGGGGAATGTAGTCATATAAAATGTCACTTGAGTGCAAAGAGTGTTACTTGAGACCACATTATCCATATCCTATCCCTAGACTTATCTTAGGTCCTCTTTCTATCCTTGAAAAATTGGTGCAGGTCCATAACTTTTAGATATAGGAGATAATCAGGTTTATAACATTCTAAGTAAGATAAAAGGTCTGAGTCAGCATAATAACATTGTTTAAACTAAAAGATAAGTAATGAGACACATAGAAATATTTTTTGGTAGTGGGAAAGATATATAATTTGAAGATACATCCATGATATGTATTTATGAAGTGTACAGATTAAGGTGCTATATAATTCAAAAATAATGTCTACATTTGCTCCCCATTAATCTAGTAATGAATTTTTTGGTTTAAAGGAAAAGGAATGTGTACTTGGGTGTGTATAACACACCTTACCTTTACTCGATTATAAAATGAGTGATTTTATTGTGATTGACCAACAACCAAGAGCATGTTACACTATATAATCAATGCACTAATCTAAAATTGAAAATATTGAAATGATTAAAATTGAAAGAGAACAAGGTTTATGAGTACACATGTGTATCAATGTAATCATATAGCCTTTAGTAAATTTGATTTGAAAATATATAACATTAATAACATAGACATGAGATTAGGACAAATGCAAAACCTTAAGAGATGCATCTATATAGAGGGATAGAGGAATATTGTAGGACACATACCCCCAACATTAGAGAAAAATGTGAGGTTCCACCTGACAGTTGAGATTAACTCAACCATGTAACCCAATAATTCTTATAACCTAGTGAGTGTGAGTGATTTAATCACCTCAACCATACCATAAAGTGAACCAACTATTGTAGTAGATTAGTTCAATATAGTTTATAACAGTCCAACCTGGTGGGTGATGACTATCAATAAAATTGTTTTTAAATTTCAATTTTTTTTTTAATTTTTCAATATTAAGTGCACATTGCATAGCATATTCACCTTAGATATTTCTCATGATTAAACTCTGTATAAAAATGGTACCAGTGCAATAAATTCTACCACAAATGTTTATCTAAATCATACAACTATGAATTTGGTCAATTTGGAATTAAAACAAGTGTGTATGACATGTTTATCATAATAATCCCCCACTATATATGGAGAGATATGAAAACTAATATAAGTTTAAATATGGAGGGAATGTTTCCAAAACATACCCCTAATTTAATATGGGTATGCTAATATTAAGTAAGTGTGGAGAACATGTTTCTAAAACAATCCCCTATTGAATCTAAAACTATGAAAAATGTGGAGAAAAAGTTTTCAAAACATTCACCCATTGAAATATTAATATGTGAAAAAATGTGGAAGTCATACCTCTATGGCATGCCCCCACTAATATTCCCCCCCTTTTGAGGTGAGGGAAGTATAAACTAATAGTTACCTAACCTCAAAAGGATAATATAATCATGTAAAATATGAATGTACCATGTAACATATAAAAGGATCATGTTTATGTATATATATATATCATGCAAATGTGCATAATGTGATCACATCAAATCTTAAGATGCATGATATACATCATGAAAATATGTAGAGAGTAACAATACAAGATAAAGAAGCAACTAAGCACACACACAAGAGCATTCAAAATAAATTCAAAATACAATGGTCCAAGGAGACCTCAGGCAAGGGGCATGTTCACATGTCACATAATCAAAGAGACATGACTTAATAAAATGTCCACAAAAGAAAGAATGACATAATCAAATGTCAACATACAACAAATGATGATGTATTCAAATTTCAAAGTGAAAAACATAGGTGTGGGTGATGTAAACAATGAAGCATATTCAAATAATCAAACAACCAAAAATAGACACTCAAGGGAGTGTATAAATGCAAGTATAAGCAACTAGCATAAACATGTCATGCTAGTCCCTATATATGTGTGTTAAAAAAAACATTAAGTACATAACATGTCAAGTACACTTAAAATTCTATAAGTATGGATAAATGCATGTGTAATAATATAAGCTAAAACATGATCATAAAAAATGATCATAAAATGTTATAACTTGGGTGTATCATGATCAAAGAAGTGGATGCCCCCAATGTCAATATGACATTAGTAGAGGAAAGGCCTAACATCCAAAATTGTAGATCATATGCATGGGTATGCTTGTTTCAAACTCAAAACATGTGTGAAACACATGTTTATATATAAATCAATGATATGGTATCCATTAACATGGAACTAACAATATAGATGCCAATGATTTAATAAACCTTGTAAAATGCTAAAAGTGTTTTTATATTTTTCAAGTCTTTTTTATTTTAATTTTCATATTTTTATAATATTTATAATAAATAATTATCCTATGATCTCATCCAATGGATGATAATCATCAAGGAGTGGTTAACCAAATATTTAACCCTAAAATTTAGATTAAGGGAGTCTAGGTTTAAATGGGTAAATATAACCTAGGGCACACAGATGCTAGACTATCTATATAACAAGTTAATTAATTATAAAAATTAGATAAACATATTTTGAATTTATTAAATTGAGATACACAAAAATGGAAAGTACATATATATTATATATTTTAATGATAATGAAAATAAGATAGTCAGTTGGTTTTAATTCTAACACATATATGGATCTAGAACAAGTGGAAAGTATACTAGATATAACATCTAAATCAATTATCTGATTCTATAAATTATACCTCTGTAGCTACACACACTTGTGTTAACCTGATATGGTCGCATTGATGCTACTATCTAATTTAGATGTAACTTTTTATTAAAAAATACATGCTAAAACTAGATGTGACCACCTAGATGCTTTTAGGTTATATGTCACCTTTACTTTGGTGCATTCAAATTTAGGTCATGAACTATCACTCCTTATCAAATAGAAAAAAACCAGTTATTCATATTTATAATGGCTATGGAAAAAATGGGTTAGTGAGAAAATGATGTCAAACTTCCCCAAAAACCCCTATATCAATCATCATTGCCTACATATATAATACTTTGAAGAAGGTATTATACTTATGTTATTATCCCCTAAGTTTTGTCTTATGTGTGAATCATGCAATGTTTGATATGTACAATAGTGAACTAGCTTATAACTTATAAAATGTGGCTTATAGAATGATCGTTTAGTACTTCAGACTAGTAGATGTGTTGTCCCTATAATGGATATGGAAATAGGAGAAAATAGGGAATCTTTACTCACTTGAGTGCTTGATTGAATACTTTTTGGTCTGTGTTAGGTTTCCTCATGATTAGGTAAGAAGTTGTTAGGTGAGGAATGAATGAGGGTTGATATTATATATATATCAATCCCTTTGTATAATATCTTGAGTGAAATCCCTTAGGCTGACCATAATAATATGTTTCATTTGTAAATTAGATGAATTTAAGGTACTGTACACTTACACTAGAATAGGACACTTGTGTTGATGAATGTGTCTTACTAGGATGCAAGTGTTTGGGCAATTTAAAAATATTTGCAAGTCCATAACATTTAGAAATGGAAGATAAGAAATTTTATAACATTTTATGCAATATAAAAGGTTTGATTCATCAAAATAACATTGGTTGTACTAGGATATAAGCAATGAGGAACAAAAAGATAATGGATGTGAGTCTTTTGGCAAAAGGAAAGGTCTAGGAGCTGAGGGTACATCTATGATATGTATTTCCCAAGTGTAAAAGACTCAAGTGATATATAATTTACAAATAGTGTCTATAGTAACATAGATCCTTATTTTGTTTTTGTTAAGATGAAATTTGAGAAAAAATTGAAAGTAGGTTTTAGGTGGAACCACTAAAAATAAATAATAAACTGATGATTAGCATTATAATTGAAGAAGCAAAAGCACATAAGTGTAAGATTTATTGTTGTTGTATTTATTTTTTAAATTTATTTGATATTACTCACTAGAAATTTCTAATTTGATGGATTTTAATATATTTAAATTCTATAACATGTGGGTTTTCATGTGATGACACTTTATGAGAAGGTGCTTGGTAAGGTCCAAGCTCATGTTTGTTTTAATAAATATATCAATAACAATGATCTAGGGCCCAAGATGAGGCCTGTGGAAAACCTACTTAAATGGATTTAAGAGGGTTATGAATGGAATATAATTTGTGAATGAAAAATAATTTGAAAATGAATTTCATTAAATAACAAGTAAGATAATGAAGTTGGATAAAACCAATGTAGAAGTGTAATAGCAAGATTTTACTATGTTAATTTCTATATAAATCTAAGAGATTATATTTTTGGTCTATTACTTCCTAAATTTGTTTTTGTATAGGCCTCTATTCTAAAAATAATTTAATTATACATTATTATACAATGGAAGAATATGAAGCGTTATTTGAACTATTACAATAGTTGACCTAGTAACTCCATAATGAAAGAATATGATTACATCATCGATAGTTGTTATTGATGTCTTGAGGTCCATAGTGTTGACACTACATGAGATGAGTTGTAATGCATAAGTGCAATTCAATCTTAAAAAAATATATGTATGTGGATAACCTATTGTTGGTGTTGTTGACATTAGTATAAGGTTAGATATGCAACAAAGGTAAACTATGATAATATCTAGTGACCTAGATCCTCCTAGAGCAGTTTCCCCTCCTTGAAGATAAATTGTCCTCATTGAATGTATTTGTGGTAAATATGTCAAAAAAATGGTAACATGCACTTTTTTATACCATTTTACCTTAGAAGGCACTTAACTTGTTTTGATTATTTTGAAGAGAGGGATATCTTGTTGGCGTGTATGTGTGACTCAAGTGTCAATGACTTTATTTAATTTTCTTGGGATGCTACAATATAGATTGATTTTAAGGGATGCTATAAAAGTTAATTTAGAAAATTAAGATTAAAAACATTGTCTCCTAATTTCATGGTGATGGTATAGGGTCCGTATTAAAGTGGAAGAATATTTTTCTAAGGTCTTGTTAGTATTTTCTTCTAGATGTGTAGCTAGATTTGATAACTAACCAAGAAGGTGTGTGGTGTTTAATGATTTTCATGGTGTTGGTTGTATTTTTCATTAACCTTTTGCATAATAGTTTTCACTTACAATTGAATGTGTTGAATGTGCTCAATGAATTTAAAACAAAAATCAACTTCATTTTGAGATGAAAGAGTTTGTACTATTGATGGCAAAATAGGATAAGCAACATTGATGGGTGCCAAAGGTTAGAAGCCCAAGAAAACTTGAAAAAGGGCTATATGTGATATATATTTGAGACCTCTATTATAGATATTTTGAATGAAAGGTAGATTTTTTTCCCAAGTGTGTTTCATCATTGAATTGTACACTCTTAGAATGTATACTATCATCCTATTTGCAAATTTCTTTTTTCCATTATTTTTTATATGAAAGGCAGAGAATTTTTTCAACTTTCTGTCTAGCATAGACCAAAGTGATTTCAAAAAATTTCTCAAGAACCTTGTATCCATATCAAATAATATATTTTATAGGATTCCAAATTGGATCCAAACATGTTGAAAGTATAATTGAACTATTTCTAGAGTTGATATTTATTTATTATAGGGTATGGGAATTACCATAATTGTGAATCTATCAACTATTACATTAACACATTCATTATAATTATTGGTAATAGGGTAGCCTCAAATAAAATCCATGGAAATGGATTCCAATTATCTAGTTAAAACCCATAAAAGTGTGTATAATCCTTCCTTCTAATTGATTGACTTGGTAATTGCACATGCATTACAAGGATTCAAATATTTAGATACATTAAACCTGAGATGTGGTAAGAATAAGTAATTTTTCAACAACACAAGAGTCTATTAAACTCCAAATGATCCTAAAACTTTTATAAAATGAGATTCCCACATTAGTTTCTTCCTCTCGATCTCACAAAGAATGCACAAGTGCCCAAGGTGATATAGGAGTCCATCCTTCAAGTAATAATATGGAATTGAATGACCTAACATAAATTTATAATATTATCCTGAAAATCTATGTCAGATGGATATAATTATGACCATGTGCTAACTTTATATATGTGTGTCAAGAACATAAATGAGATCTTAAAATAATGGATGGATTAGATAATCTGTGACTAAATTGTCACTTCCCTTCTTATGCTTGATATTTAAATGGACTTGCGAAACATAAAAATAACATTAATGATGTCACTTTAGGTGCAACTTATAATGAGTCTAAAAGAACTAAAATTGCTTTTGATCCATGTGGATCATAATGCTTCCAATTCGTACATTCTTAAACATTCGCATAAATATCATAATCATAAGTTGGGTAGTTTATGTGGTCATATAAAATATAACATTAGTGAAATGAGTGTTGTTTGAGACCACCCTATCCTTAGCTTATCCCTAGACCTATCTTAGGGCCTCTTTCGATCCTTATCTAGCTTTTGTGGGTCTAACCTATCCTTAGATGTACCAAGATCCATCCTAGACAACCTCTTGGGCATCCAGGCCACTAGTGCACTATAGTCTACCACTTGGGCTCTAGTGCATCCATTTGGACACTAGCACACCATGTTAGTGACCAAGGGACATTGGTACTATCACTTAGCTATTTTCTCCTCTAATAGACATATTTCAACTTTAAAAGACACCTTATGGTTAGTGTATACCTATTCCATATCTAAACAAGCACCAAATCAATATATATACACTAATTTTATCCCTTTACTCATCATCTAAAAATTAGATTAAAATACTCATGAATAAAAACACTTTACATTTGCATGACAATTATATGTCTTGTATTCCATTAGCATGTGATACTTCTTTACCAATTAAATATATAAGAGATACAAATGAATCTCCCAGACCCGTCCTTACTGTAGTAGAACCCATTTCTCATCCTAACCTTCATGAGGTTGATATAAAATTTTCCTCTCAGTAGGTCCAAGTTATCACTCCTCTGAAGGTTATGGCAAGCAAAACCACTATCTCTACCAATGTTTTATGATACAGTGTTCCAATGGCTAAAATAAATAATAAGATTTAAGGTTATAAATAACATCTTGATGATGTTAATACACCTTCACAAGAGGTAATCTCCTTAATGCATGATGTGGGTAATTTAAAAACACAAGTACACAATTTCACCTTGGAAATTAAAGCATACTAATCTTGGATTGATTCCAATGCTATCCATGGCATTCCTATCCCTTGAAAAAATTTAAATAAAAAATTATCAAATCAGTTTTAAATACCAATATTACCAAAGCTTAATGGACATGGAGATCCATAATTTCAACCCAAAGCTTATAGAAGGGATATGTAAAATGTCACTTACAAGTGGATTCTATTATAATTATTTCCACAAATTTTAGAGGGTGAGACCTTAAATTGGTTCCATCATTCACTCCACATTTATTCAATACATATATATGATGACTTAGAATAAGTATTTCTCATACATTATATTTATAATAAGGAACCTCGAGTCACATATGAGATGTTACATTTACTATTCCAAGGTGAGTCAGAAACATTAAATAATTACATCTTATAATTTAAATCATGTATGCAATAGTTGATATACCAGATAAAAAATTTAGAGACAAAATACATATTTTATAGAGGCCCAATCTTCCTTCTTAAGGATAAATTATTATATGAGACAACATCTGAATCATTCTAATATTTATGTTACATAGTTGTGACACAAGAGAAGAAGTCAGGACTAGTTGAGACACATTATGAGTTAGATTTGGATTTCAATCTCTCATATTCATAGTCATCTAATATCATACAAGAACCTAATCCAACTATGATCAATGAAAAAGTGGAATAAAAACAACCAATCACGATACCCAACAAAGGCAAAGAGACACTTCATACAACATCTCGCATAATGAGTAGAGCACATAACACAAGCAAAGGGACTATATAGTTTTCAAATAGAGATAGACCTCATGATATATTATTTACATTATTAAATATGAGGATGCTCACACTTCCTCCTAATCATCATCATCCAACACATCATTTTCATATAATAATAAATAAACCATACTATAATTAACATCAAATCAATAGACATTGGAATAATAACTATTATGCACCTAGAGATCATATTAAGTAGTATGTCGATAGAGGAATTATTGCATTTACATAGTATGTATCAATATCTCCATCTCTACATTTGATCAAATCATATTCCTTTATGAGTGAGTTATCCTAGGACATTCCTTTCAGGGAGTCATTGGTTACTCATTATATGAGCCATGTGGTTTCTAGGACACCTACTTATGCATGATCTCATGCATCGTAGACTCAATAGATATGAAAATGAATTCAAAGAGATCAAACTAATTATAGTAAAATGTTGAAAAAATGGAAAATAACTCAACCACCATTATTTGTATAACAACTGATTAAGATATCATGTAGATTAGAGCATAGTCTTAATACAATAAATAACTAAGATATTTAACATAGATCACAAAGATCATATTACAATCTCAGTATGACAATAAATTAATATATTTGGTAGAGATTAGAGAGATCAGAGCATAACATCAGTATGATAACTGATTAAGATATTTGGTATAGATCACAAAGATCAGAGCATAGTTTCAACAAGATAAGGAATTAAGATATTTTCTATAAAGTCTACAGATCTATCTACTAGCAGTACACCATGAATAATATCAATTCCAGGTGATCTTTATAAACCTACAAAGCATGAGTAATATAGTCACTTGTTTACTCTTCCATCAGAATTTAGATAGTGCATGCCATAATCCATAGGCTAGTTCAATCAATTTCACATATTCATAACCCCACTCCACAATAAATTTCAGCTATAAATTACTCAGTACATCCAATTCACATATCTCTTATAATTATAAAACAAAAATATATGTGTATAAAAATTAAAAAAACATTAAAATATTGTTCAAAATATACAAAATTTTAGATTGTATGCATTTCCCTATTTACATTCCTTCTATTTTTCATGTACTACATATGTTATCTATGTTAGTATAGTAAGTTTTATCATACATACATATTTCACTTGGTCTCTTTGAGTGTTTACATATCATTATAGGACTCATTTCCTCTGCATAGATACAAATTTTATATAATATACCCATTGGGTGAAAATACATAGACACATAGATTCAACATTGAAAGATTTTCCCATTAGGGGCATCATACTACATAGATTCCAGATTTATAGGTTACATCTTTCTATACTCTATATCATAGATATAACATTGATTATATCCTGATATTGATGATCTTATACTACTCAATTTTTTATGCAACTCTTAATACTATAGACTCAACTTATGTATATCTTTGTTATTATACAGATTTATACCACATGTTCATGCATACTTTCATTTATAGCTTTCCTAGTTTTGGATCTGATTATGTCTCTTTTATTCTACATTTATTCAATGTAATTTGAATATGGAATTTTTATATGACTCTATGCCAATTCCTTTCATTGTGTGTATGTTTTGGACATGCTCCCATGTCCTTGTGTTTTCCTTCTTGATTGTGTATGCAGACATTTAAACATGTCCTTCCATGTGGATCTAATCCCACCTTATTTTATCTAAGCCTATGTGGAAATTTTATCATGTCCTTGAATGTATTACTTTATTATACTTAGTGACATCTACCCATGTCCCTTGTATTGTGTCCCCTTGGCCTACTTTGTGTGCCTCATGTGTTTGTATGTATGCTTTCGGGTAAGCATCATGGCCATGACACTTATCCCTTGCTTATTTCTCACAAAGTCCATGAGTGATCTCATGCATCTCCTCCTTCCTTATTAGGTGCCTTGATGGACATCATTCCCCATCCCCCTAGGTAGTTCAAACATATTATTAATCATACTTACTATTCATACACATTCCTATTTTTTTATATCTATCTTGACAACCTTGTAAATGATAGATCTAACATACACTGCAAATTACCAACTTATACCTAGATTATATGACATTCCAATGTCATGTATATACATTATATTAGTTTATTATGAAATTGTCATATATATTCAAGATAACATATAGTTTACATAGTTTTTCTTTTTAGGATAGTTATTACATAGGTTGTATAACTCCAATAAAAATAGGGGGAATTCACAAAAGGTTTGTCATATAGATCATGCCATCTTATTTCACTCATAATATAGTTTTTAGCATGCAAAAATAGACTCCAGAGCTCATAATTAGGAAAACATAGTGGAAAATAGTAAGACACAAATCAGTTTCAATTTGGCATAGAAATAGTACATAATAACACTAACATGACCTAACATACACTATCACAATGTGCTAATATCAAATGTACCACACTACTATCCCATAGATTTAGAAATTAGATATTATAGAATGGCCAAAAAGGTACAATAGTTAAAGTTCATGCTTACATAATATTAGTCATAGATTATCACATATGTTCAATTTATAATCAGGTTTTCATAGAATTATACCACTTTGCTTAGACTGGGGGCATCATACATGGCATGATCACTTCTATTTTAATTTTATACATTCCCATATACATATTACTATAACTTAGTCCAAAATCCATATGCATAGATATCATAATTGGAGCCATGTGCACAAACATTATTTTTTGTATGCTCACTTTTGCACCAATTGATTAGATGGAATGGAAAAATCTATGTCATTCTCCATGTTGCTAATCTATAAAACATTTTCACTATGTTTACACTTAATTTATGCCTTACTTCATCTAAATTAGTTATCATTATAGATTAGTACTTTAGATACATACCTGAGTATCTGAGAGGCCCCTAAGTTATTTTTCATTTTATAGTTTCTAAGTGGCCGTAGGGCCATCCTAAATAGTTTTAATTAAATCACAAATATTTAGTTACATCACACA
The DNA here is from genome assembly GCA_037957365.1 of Torreya grandis. Lineage (NCBI taxonomy): Eukaryota > Viridiplantae > Streptophyta > Pinopsida > Cupressales > Taxaceae > Torreya > Torreya grandis. The sequence continues at coordinate 8,527,036 of JARHVA010000042.1, forward strand.
ACTTTAGTTACATTATGTATTTTTATTTATATATGCATCTACTATACATGGGTAGGCAATGATGGATTCATAGACTACTTGAGGTCTTGAGCTACCTACATAGGAGGGTTAGACAAGCCATTAGTCCAATATAAGTAGCTCATAGTTCATGATCCACTAAGTAGGGGTGGGAAATGATGGAGTTAGGGCTATCCTATGTTCTTGAGCCACCCACACTTGGGGATTGATAAAATCATCAGATTAGTCCAAGTTATTAACCATTTGATCACCAACTATGCACAGGATGTCATCAGGTTCTTGAATTGGTTCATATACCTAATGAGGTGTATTCATTCATTTCTTCTCTCTCTTATCTCCTACTTAGTTTTGCCTTTGTTTTTGATATTTCTTAATTAGGGACTGATTTATTTATGTTTCATTTATAGTAAATGTAATGGAGCACACTTCGCATACTTAGACTCAGGTGCATGGGATTTGCCTCTTAGGTAAGTCTAGGTATGCTTCTTTTTCCTTTATCCTAGTCATTTCTCTTTATTGCATTTATAGAATAAATGTGGGGGGGGGGGGGGGGGGGGGGGGGGGGGGGGGATGTAGTCATATAAAATTTCAATTGAGTGCAATGAGTGTTACTTGAGACCACCTTATCCTTAGCCTAGGCCTAGACTTATCTTAGGGCCTCTTTTGATCCTTAAAAAATAGGTATAGGTCCATAACTTTTAGATATAGAAGATAAACAATTTTATAACATTCTAGGTAAGATATAAGGTCTAAGTCATCATAATAACATTGGTCAGATTAAGATATAAGTAAAGAGGCACATAGAGGTAGTGTATGCAATCCTTTTGGTAGTGGGAAAGGTATATAATATGAAGGAAAATCCATGATATGTATTTATCAAGTGTACAAGATTAAGGTGATATATAATTCAAAAATATTGTCTACATTTGCTCCCCCTGAATCTAGTAATGAAATTTCTAGTTTAAAGGAAAATGAATGTGTACTTGGGTGTGTATAACACACCTTGCCTTTGCTTGATTTTAAATTAAGTGCTTTGTTGATGATTGACCTACAACTGAGAGCATGTTAAAATATATAATTAGTGCATATAATCTAAATTTGAAAGCATTAAAATGATTAAAATTGAAATAGAGCAAGGTTAATGAGTACACATGTGTATTGATGTAATCATCTTGCCTTCTGGAAATTTGATTTAAAAATATATAACATTATGAACCTAGAGCTGAGATTAGGATAAATGTAAAACCTTAAGAGGTACATATATATATATATATATATATATATATATATATATATATATATATAGGGATATAGGAATATTTTAGGGCACATGCCCCCAACATTAGAGAAAAATGTGAGTTTCCACCTAACAGTTGATATTAACTCAATCATGCAACCTAATCATTCTTATAAGCTAGTGAGTGTGAGTCAACCAAATTAACTCACATTATAAATATGGTGAGGTTGGATGATGTGATCAATTAAAACCTATAAACTTGTTAATATCGAGTGATTTAATCACCTCAACCATACCAAAAACTGAACCAAGTATTGTAATAGATTAGTTTGATACAATTTGTAATAGTGCAACCTGGTGGGTCATGATAATCCATAAAAGTGTTTTTAAATTTGAAAATTATTTTTATTGTTCAATATTAGGTGCACATTGCATGGAATATTCACCTTAGATGTGTCTCATGATGAAACTATGTATAACAATGTACTAATACATTAAATTCTATGAAAAATGTGTATGTAAATTATATAACTATGATTTTGGTCAATTTGGAATTTGAACAAGTGTGTATGACATGCTTATTATAACAATCCCCCACTCTATATGGAGAGATGTGAAAACTAATATAAGTGTAAATGTGGAGGGAATGTTTCCAAAAAATTCCCCCAATGTAATATGGGTATGTTAAATGTTAAATAAGTGTGGAGAACATGTTTCTAAAACAAGCCCCCACTGAATCTAAAACTATGAAAAATGTGGAGAACATGTTTTCAAAACATGCCCCCATTGAAATCTTATTATGTGAAGAAATATGGAAGTCATACCTCTATGGCATGCCCCCACTAATATGTGCCCCCTTTTGATGTGAGATAAGTAGAAATTGGAAATTACCTAACCTGAAAAGGATAGTATAATCATGTAAAATATGAATGTACCATGTAACATATAGAAGGAACATGTTTAGGTAGATATATCATGTAAATGTGCATAATTTGATCACAACAAAGCATAAGATGCATGATATACATCATGGAAACATGTAGAGAATAATAATACAATATCAACAAGAAACTAATCACACACTTAAAAGTATTCAAAATAAATTCAAAATACAATGGTCCAAGGAGACCTCAAGTAAGGGGCATGTTCACATGTCACATAATCAAAGGGACGTGACTTAATCAAATGTCCACAAAAGTAATAATTAAATATTCAAATGTCAACATACAACAAAAAATAATGTATTCAAATTTGAAAGTGGAAAATAAAGGCATAAGTGATGCAAACAATGGAGCATATTCAAATAATCAAAAAATCAAAAAGAGACACTTAAGGAAGTGTATAAATGCAAGTATAAGCAACTGTCATAAACATGTCATACTAGTCTTTATATATGTGTTTTAGCAAAAAACATTAAGTACATAGCATATCAATTACACTTAAAATTATATACATATAGATAAAGGCATGTGTAATTATATATTCTAAAACATGATAATTGAAAATGATTATAAAATGATATAACTTGGGTGTATCATGATCAAAGAAGTGGATGCCCCCATTATCCATATGACATTAGTAGAGGGAAGGCCCAACATCCAAAAGTGTAGATCACATGCCTGGGTATGCCCATTTCATACTCAAAACATGTGTCAAATACATATTTATATATAAATCAATGATATGGAATCCACTAACATGGAAATAACAATACAAATGCCAAGGAGCAAATAAAATGTGTAAAATGCTAAAAGTGTTTTTATAATTTTCAAGTTTCTTTTAATTTTTTTCATATTTTTGCAATAAGCCAAATAAATAATTATTCTATGATCTCATCTAATGAATTATAATAATTGAGGAGTGGTTAACAAAATATTTAACCCTAAAATCCAAATTAAGGGAATCTAGGGTTAAATGGGTAAAGATAACCTAGGGAAAAATGATGGTGTACTATCTATATAATAAGGTAATTAATTATAAAAAATAGATAAACAAATATTGAATTTATTACACTGAGATATGCAAAAATGGAAAGTACATTTATGATATATATTGTAATGATAATGAAAATAAGATAGTTAGCTAGTTCTAATGATAACATATATATAGATCTAGAACAAGTAGAAAGTAAACTAGATTTGGCATCTAGATCAATTATCTGATTCTATAAATTGTACCTCTATAGTGGTAGACACTTGTGTCAACCTAGTAAGGTTGCATTAATGCTACTATCTAACTCAGATGTAACTATCTAGTAAAAAAATACCTACTAAAACTAGATGTGACCACCTAAATGCTTCTAAGTTCTATGTCACCTTCACTCTGGTGCATTCAAATTTGGGTCATGAACTTTCACTCCTTATCAAATAGAATAAAACTTAGTTATTAATATTTATAATGTATGTGGGAAAAATGGATTAGTGGGAACATGATGTCAAATTGCCCTAAATACCCCTCTATCAATCATCATTACCTACATATATAATACTTTGAATAGGGTATTATACTTTGTAGTTATCTCTTACGTTTTGGCTTGTGTGTGAATCATACAATGTGTGATAGCTAAGTACAATAGTGACCTAGATTATAACTTAGACAATATGGCTTATGAAATGATCCTTGAGTACTTCAGGCTTGTAGATGTGTTGTCCCTATAATGGATATGAAAATAGGAGAAAATAGGGAAGTTTTACTCACTTGAGTGCTTGGTTGAGTGTTTTTTGGTCTGTGTTAGGTTGCCTTATGAGTAGGTAAGAAGTTGCTACGTGAGGAATGAATGAGAGTTGATCTTGTATATATACCAATCCCTTTATATAATATATTTATTTAAATCAATTAGGCTTACCATAATAATACATTTCATTTGTAAATTTAATGAATTTAGGATACTATACACTTACATTGGAATATGACACTCGTGTTGATGAAGGTGTCTTACTAGGATGCAAGTGTCTAGGTAGTTGAAAATATGTTCAGGTCCAAAACTTTTAGAAATGGAAGATAAACAATTTTATAACATTTTACACAAGATAAAAGGTTTGAGTCATCAAAATAACATTGTTGTACTAAGAGATAACCAATGAGGAATAATGAGATAATGGATGTGAGCCTTTAAGCTAAAAGTACATCTATGATATGTATTTGCCAAGTGTGCAAAAATAAGGTGCTATATAATTTATAAAAAGTGTCTAAAGTAACATAAATCCTTATTTAATTTTTTGTAAGATAGAATTTGAGAAAAATGGAAAGTAGGTTTTAAGTGGAACTACTAAAAAATAAACCATATATTGACGATTAAAATTATAATCAAAGAAGAAAGAGCACACAAGTGTAAGATTTATTATTATTTTATTTATTTTTTAAATTTATTTGATATTATTCTCTAAAAATTTACAATCCAATAGATTTCAAGATATTTAAATTCCATAACATGTGGGTGTTCATGTGATGACACTTTATGAGAAGGTGGTTGGTTAGGTCCAAGATCTTGTTGATTTAAAAAAATATATCAATAATAATGATCCAGGGCCCAAGATGAGGCCTGTGGAAAACCTACTTAAATGGATTTAAGAGGGTTATGAATGGAATATACTTTGTTAATGAAAAATAATTTGAAATTTAAATGCATTGAATAACAAGGAAAATAATGAAGTTGAATAAAACCAATGTAGAAGTGTAATAGCAAGGTTTTACTATGCTAAGTTTTATATAAATCTAAGAGATTATATTTTTGGTCTATTACTTCCTAACTTTGTTCTTGTCTAAGTCTCTATTCTAAAAATAATTTAAGTGTACATTATTATACAATGGTAGAATTTGAAGTGTCGGTTTAACTATTACAATAGTTGACCTAATAACTACTTCATAATGAAAGAATGTGATTACATCACCGATAGTTATTATTGACGCCTTGAGGTCCATAGTGTTGACACTACATGAGATGAGTGATAGTGTATAAGTGTAATTCGATCTTAAAAATTGAGATGTATGTGGATAAACTATTTTTGGTGTTGTTGACATTAGTATAAAGGTTAGATATACAACAACAGTAAACTATGGTAAGATCTAGTGACCTAGATCCTCCTAGAGTAGTTGTCCCTCCTTGATAAATTTTCCTCATTGAATTTACTTGCAGTAAAATATGTCAAAAAAATGTTAACATGCAATTTTGTATACCATTTTCCCTTAGAAGTCACTTGACCTATTTTGATGATTTGGAAGAGGGAATATTTTTGGCATGTATCTGTGACTCAAGTGTCTATGACTTTATCTAATTTTATTGGGATGCTACAATGTAGATTGATATTTGTGTACTACATATTCTCTGAATCATATGACATTTCAAACAAAGGTGGAAAGTAGTGATGTAATATTTATGCATTAAATATTGGATACAACCAAAGGTAATATGGAAGATTAATATTGAAAACATTCTTTCCTAATTGATTGGTGATGGTATGGGGTTTGTATTAAAGTGTATTAAGATTTTTCTATGGTTTTGATTATTTATTTCTACATGTGTAGCCAGATTTAATAGCTAACCAAGGTGTGTGGTATCTAATGATTTTCATGGTGTTGATTGTATTTTGCATTATCATGTTGCATAATAGTTTGTACTTACTATTGAATGTGTTGAATGTGCTCAATGAATTGAAAAATAAAATCAGCTTACTTTTGAGATGAAGGAGTTTATACTATTGATAGAAAAATAGGATAAACTACATTGATGGGTGCCAAAGGTTGAAAATCCAAGAAAATTTGAAAAAGGGATATATGTGGTAGAGTTTTCAACCTTGTATCTAGCATGAACCAAACTACTTTCCAAAAATTTCTCAAGAACCTTGCATCCATATCAAATAGGATATTTTATAGGATTCCAAATTGGATACAAACATGTTGAAAGTATAATTGAACTATTTCTAATGATGATATTTATTTCTTATAGGGTATGAGAATTTCCATATTTGAGAATCTATCAACTATTACATAAACACAATCATTAAAATGATTTATAGTAGAGTAGTCTCAGATAAAATCCATGGAAATGCATTTGAATTATCTAGTTGGAACCCACAAAAGTTTGTATAATCCTTGCTTCTAATTGATTGATTTGGAAATTACACATGCAGTACAAGACTTGAAATATTTGGATACATCAAACTTGAGATGTAGCAAGAAGAAGTAATTTTTCAACAATGTAAGAGTCTATTTAACTCAAAAACATCCTAAAACTTTGATAAAATGAGATTCCAACATTAGTTTCTTCCTCTCTACCTCACAAATAATGCACAAGCACCCAAGGTGATATAAGAGTCCATGCTACAAGTAGAAATATGGAATTGAATTATCAAAAATAAAGTTATGATATATATATATATATATATATATATATATATATATATATAATCCATGTTAGATGGATATAATTGTGACCATGTGCTAACTTCATATATATGTGTGTCAAGTACATAAATGAGATATTGAACTGATGGATGACTCAGATAATCTACGAGTAGATTGACACTTCCCTTATTATGCTTGATGTTTAGATGGACTTATTAAAGATAAGAAGACCATTAATGATGTTTTTCTAGGTGAAACTTATAATGAGTTAAAAATAACTGAAGTTTCTTTTGATCTATGTGGATCATAATGCTTCCAATTCTTACATTCTTAAATATTAGCATAAATATCATAATCATAAGTTGGGTAGTTTCTATAGTCATATAAAAATTAACTTTAGTGAAATGAGTGTTACTTGAGACCACTCTATCCCTAGCTTATCCCTAGACCTATCTTAGGGCCTTTATCAATCCTTATCTAGCTTTTGTGTGGGTATACCCATACCTAGATGTACCAAGATCCATCTTAGATAATTTGTTGTGGATTTAGCCCCCTATTTCACTAGATTCTACCACTTGGGCTCTAGTGCAGCCCTTTGGACACTAGCACATAGTGCTAGTGACCAAGGGACCATGATACTGTCTCTTAGCTCTTTTCTCCTCCAAAAACCATATTTCCACTTCTCAAGAGACCTTAGGTTCAGCCTATACCTATTCCATATATTAACAAACACCAAATTAATATATATAAAATATTTTTTATCCCTTTACTCACCATATGAAAATTAGATAAAAATACTCATGAACAAAATCAAAAAGAGTTTTTAAAATCAAGGTCATTAATATATATTCTACCCTAATTGTAAATATATCCATCTACAACATTTCTAAGCTCAGATTACTCATATTTATATCCTTAATTCATACTCAAAGAACTCAAGATATCACTCATATTAGCATCACTTGCACTTACACCAACACTTAAATCAAGAAAACTACAATTGGTTATAACTAAAGCCTTTTTAAAGTCAATATTAAGGCAATAGACCTCCTTTCCAAGGCCCTCTGGAGCTATTGGTGTGTATGTGTCTCTCAACATAGTGGGTTTTGAGGTCATGTAAAACCTAACTAACATTAGACTTTTTCAACTTGTTCTCTTCAAATACCCTAACAATATAGAGATATAGGGTTTTGATTCCAAATTGATCAAATATAGTGATCCAACACTAAGGCACATAGGAATAGGAATCTCAAACTTAGGCAAAGGCATATACAATAGCTCATAGTACCTAACTATGAGGGACACTATTGTGCCCCTGAGGACACTCATGTAATGTATTATTATATAGAGGACTATGCTACTATTCAAGATGAGTTTTGAGTCTTGTTTCCATTTTATGATACTTTAAAAAATAATTATACTAGTTTTAGTGTCTAATTTATTCCTCATAGTTAGTTTCTAGCTAAGTACATACTTATGTGATTTATTTCTATCATTAGAATAATTATATTAGTTCAATTTTTTATAAATTAGTGGTTATATTTATTAGATATTTATTCCTTGATTTATTGTTCTATCCCTTTAATAGTTTTACATTCCACAAATCCATTAAAATTTAAATCATTTGGTGAACATGACTTACTTAAAATATTGCTTTACAACCCTAGTTTCATACTACGGTTTGCCTTCTCCATTTTTTGTGTAAAAAATTAGGGTTTATAAAATCTAATTTTTACACATCATAACTGATCCATATCAGTCTTGTATAAGGGTTTCATTGTTTAATTATTTCAAAATTTTGTTTAAAACCCTTCGAACCCTAGATCCATATATTATTTCCTCATGCATCCAAACATTAGTCCTTAAGGTTTCAAGTCAATTTTTGTACTTTAGGTTGCATATATAGAATATTTTCAAATACATTTATGTTGGATTATCTTTTACCCATTGTTTATTATTGTTCATTTCTTACATCTTCTTTTATGGTAAATTTAAAATGACCTCTAAGGAACCTCATCCCCCTCACCCGATTGATCAATTTTTAAATTTTTTACATAATTATACAAATGAACAGACCAATTTTCAAAATTATATACTATCACATGATAATGAGCATGATTTCATTTATAATGATTATGATGATTATTATTGTTTTACTAATGGATATGGTGATTACTATGAACATGATTTTGGCAGTGAAAATAAAGATAGAATAGATACATATTATTATCCTTCTCCTCCCTCTTCCCTTAATTATCAAAATCAACTTAATAACATAAGGCCAAAATAGCCCCTAATAGGTAGTTCTTTTTTTGAATAAGATCCTATCTTTTCAATGACTTTTGTTACATCCTTCTTGTAATTGACCAATATAAGAGAAATACAATAAATTTAATATTTCATGATTTGATAAATATTATTCCTCCACATGATGTTCCTAATATAGAAAAGGTAAATTCACTTTATTCACCTTACTTAATTCAATTCAAAAAACCATATATAACTGATACTACACCTTTTACAAGCTTACAAACTAAAGTAGATGATATTGTGTTATCACCTTCTTTTACCTTCCAAGCTCAACATATGGATTCCATGAAAAATATGGATAATTTAAATATCTCTAACCCTTCTCATACATTTCATAATGTTCCAACTAAAAATATGATTGCTACTTATTCTACCCTTGACTCCATTATTTAAAATAATGATAACATGTGCATTCCACTCGTAGATGCACACTGCATTCCACCAATGCATGATGATATGTTGCATAGTATAAAAAAGGTAAAATCTTCTTCTCCTCCTCCTCTTAATGAGCATAAAAATGAAAATTCTTATTTGACATCTACAAGTGAAATAAATTATTATTTTAATGAAACTTGGAACAACAATGATTACTATGATTTTAGAGAAGAAGAAATTGAGTCAAGTCCTCTCTTTACTTCACCCATCTCTCATGTCTAAATTAATTTATTATTAAATGATAATTCAAGAAATAATATATCTTTATATAAAAATATGCAAATTTACGCTCATGTTGTTAGTTTACATGATTTACATTTACATGACAATGATATGTCTTGTACTCCATTAGCATGTGATACTTCCTTACCAATTAATAATATAGGAGATCCCAATGAATCTTCCACACCCCTCCTTACTATATTGTAACCCCTTTCTCATCCTATCCTACATGAGGTTGATATCCAATTTTCCTCTCACCAGATCCAAGTTATCATGCCTCTGAGGGTTATGGTGAGCAAACCCACTATCTCTACCAATGTTTTCTGATGTAGTGTACCAATGTATAAAATAAATAATAAGATTTAAGGTTTAAATGAACCTATTGATGATGTTAATACACCATCATAATAGGTAATATCCTTGATGCATGATGTGGGTAATTTAAAAAAATAAGTACACTAGTTCACCTTGGAAAATAAAGCATACTAATCTTGGGTTGATTCCAATGCTATCCATGGTAATCCTATCCCACAAAAAAATTCAATACAAAATTACCAAATAAGTTTCAGATACCGATATAACCAAATTTTAATGTAAATGGAGATCCATACATGCACCTCAAATCTTATAGAAAGGCTATGTAACATGTCACTCGTAAGTTGCTTCTATTATATTAGTTCCACAAATTTTAGAGGGTGAGACCTTAAATTAGTTCCATCATTCACTCCCAATTTATTCGATACAAACATATGATGAGTTATAAAAGTCTTTCTCATGCATTATATTTATAATAAATAACCTCGATTCACATATGAGATGTTGCCTTTACTACACCAAGGTGAGTCAGAAATAGTAAATGATTACATCTTATAATTCAAATCATGTATGCAATAGTTGATCTACCAGCCAACCAATTTAGAGACACAATACATATTTTCTAGAGGCCCAATCTTCCCTGTTAAGGATAAATTATTATATGAGACATCCAAATCATTCTTATATCTATGTTACATAATTATGACACTAGAGAATAAGTTGGGACTAATTGAGACACATTATGAGTCAGATTTAGATTTCAATCTCTCACAATCATAGTCATCCAATATGGTAAAATCACGTAATCCACCCATGGTCAATGAAAAATTGGAACAAAAACACCAATCATGATACCCAAGAAATGAAAATAACAACTTCATAAAGCATCTCTTATAGTGAGTAGAGCACATGACAGTAGCAGAGGGACTATATAGTTTTTATACAGAGATAGGCTTCATGATATCTTATTTACATTATTAGATAGGAGGATGCTCACACTTCCTCCTACTCATAATCATCCATCACATCATTTTCACATAATAATAAATAAACCATATTATAATTATCATCAAATCAATGGAAATTAGGATAATAAGTGTTATGCACTTAGAGATCATATTCACCAGTATGTCAATAAAGGCATTATAACATTCACATAGGGGGCATAGATATCTCATTTGCATTTACTCAGATCATATTCCTTTGAGTGACTTATCCCAGGAAGTTATTTTTTGATCCGAGAAATAATTCAGGTGATAATTTGGGTGACGGTTCTACCTTAATTGATGATAGAACTTTTAGGATCCATAACTTTTGCACCGTAGCTCTAATTGACTCCCCATTTGAACCATTGGAAAGATAAGAATGAGGAGAAACTGGTGAGATGTAATGGAGCTTTTCTCAGTGGTTTTTGACCCTCAAAAACCTAATGGAAGTTCCCCATATTTCAATTTTAGTAGTGCAATCTAAAAAATAGTAAGTTTCTAAAAAATAGTAATTCCTTGAATTTTGTATTGTTTTAAATCATGGAAGTCAAACCACTTAATCTCCCTCAATATTGGTGACCTTACACATCCTCCTCCTACTTTAAAAATGTGTATAAATGAATATGTAACCTGAAATTAAAATTAGGCATCTCTTCCCAGAGATAAGCATATAGTTGTATTGTGATCTTGAGTAATAAAACATCTCTTCTCAAAGAATTCATTATTACTATGTTATTTTCATGTTCTTGAAATATGTTTCAATAAAAAATTCTAAGTTTTAGATTAGTGGTATCAGAGTGGTTTGTCTTGAGAGTGTATGATCCTGAGGATGAGGTCAGGCTACAAGAAGCTTGGGTGGAAAATAACAAAGCTTCCAAACTATCCACCTATTCACTCCAAATGACTACAAATGGTAGATGAAATTGAGACATATGACCCCTTCAAGGAAATGGTGAATGAATCCCTCCAATGACAACAAGCACAAATGCTACAATAATTCACCCAAATTCTCCAACAACTCTTGATGGGAAATTTTGGCTCCTCATCTACACTTCTTGGCTCTTCATCTATGGAACATCCTTTCAATGCCCCAACACCCTTCAAGGTTTAGGTGAATTTTGACATCTCTACATTTGAAGGCAAAATAAATTCTAGTGTAATATAAAATTGGTTGGATCAATTATCTTCCTAATTCTCTGTAAATAAATTCATTGATGGAGAAAAGATCACTTTTGCTCTTTTGAAAGCATCATTACCTATGAAAAATTGGTGGGAAGTGTACAAAAAGAGGTTAAGTATAGATGACATTATCCTTGAGGTGGAACCTACCTAGGATGATTTCATAGAAGTGGTAAAGGAAGAATACTATCCCATTGGAGCATATGATGATTTGTACATATAGTGGCAACAACTTTACCAAGGTAAGGACCAATTTATTCAAGAATACATAGACATTTTTCATTCTTTGTCTACAAGATTAGGCATCCAAGAAAGTGAGAAACATAAGACTCTTAAATATCATGGTGGAGTACAATGGTACATATGGGGGAAATGGAACTCTTCAATTTGGAAACCATCAGTGAGGCATACAAGTTCATAGTGAAGATTGAGCAGAATCATGGAATAAAGAATATGAAGAGTCAGCGTTTAAAATGGAAAAGTGACAAGTAAGGTCAAACACGAGGCCAAAATTAGAAGTAAAAGGAGTTTCAAGATAAGAAACCCCAGAAGGGGAAGATTGAAAAATGGTGTGATTACCACAAAACTAGAACTCACTCCAAAGAAGAATGTCAAGCCATCAAGTCACTAATTTTTTATTCACAATACTCGACATCTACTACTCTATCTCATACACAACTTACAGTCAAAGTGGATGAAGAAGAGATTGTATATGATGAGTGTGATACCATCGTTGCTTCATCATAGACCCACAAGGAAAGGATAGATGACAAGGAAATATTGTTTCACTCCAAACTATGGGTAAAAGGTAAGCCTTTGTATTTCATTCTTGATAATGGGAGTCAAAAGAATTTAATCTCTACTAAAGTTTTCAAAAGTCTAAATCTATCCATGAAGCCTCACCCAAATCCGTACAGTATTAGATGGTTGATCCTAGGGAGAGACCTCCATGTCACCCATTAATGTCTTCTTTCATATGTAATAAAACCTTTCCAAAATGAGGTCTTATGTGATGTGGTCAATCTAGATGTTTATGATGTACTCCTTGGTTAGCCATCCATGTATGATTGGCATGGCATCTATGAATCATGAACCTAAAGAATAACCCTCACTCTTGTAACATGGTGCTATAGGTTACCAAAGGTATCACCTCCCACATCTGTCTCCCTAATTAGTGCCAAGCAATGTAAGATATTGGTGGAGAAGACAAATAAATTCATTCTCATGGTGGTCAGTGGTCAAACCATAAAAATCCTAGAAGGTTGATGTTGTAGTCTTAACTACATAATCAACACAACAATATAAGTAGATGGGACAACTCATAGGAGAATATGATGACTTATTCAAGTCACCCACGAGAGTTCCACTACATTTCCAAGTAAAACATTCTATTGATTTGATCCCAAGATCACCTTTGCCTAACAATCTTATGTATCACAAATCAATTTTTGAGAATGATGAGATAAAAAGATAAATTCAAGAATTGATCTAAAAGGTTCACATCAGGCCAAGATCTTCACCTTGTGGAATCATGATTATCTTGGCACCAAAGAAATATAGAATATAGAGACTTTGCATTAACTATCGAGCCCTAAATAAAATCATTGTGAAGAATCACTACCCCCTCCCTAGGATTGATAACCTAATGGACTAACTCTGTGGTGAAAATTTATTCACCAAAATTGATCTCAAATCTAGCTATCACCAAATTCCCATCAATCCCACCGATGTTTGGAAGACTACATTCAAATCTACGGAGGGGCTCTTCGAATGGTTGGTTATGCCTTTTGGCTTAACTAATTCACCTACAACCTTCATGAGGATGATGGATGACATCTTGTGACCCTTCACCAACTCATTCATGTTTGTCTACCTGGATGACATACTCATCTACATCATAACATGGGAGGAACATCTGCAACATGTTTGTAAGGTTCTTCAAACTCTTTGGGAGCACAAGTTGTATGCAAATATTGACAAATGCAAATTTGGGATGAAAAAATTTTTGTACCTAGGGTATGTTGTGAATGTGTAAGGGGTCCATGTCGATCCAAAGAACATTTAGGTTATTTGATAATGGCCTACACTAAGGACCCTCATAGAAATTTATAGCTTCTTAGGTTTTGAAAATTTCTATAGTAGGTTTGTTCTTAGATTCTCACATGTTGCTTGGAAACTAACCCAAGTGACTAAAGGAGGAGCTAAAGCTACATTTTAGTGGGGAAAAATACAACAAAGGGCATTTGAGAGTTTGAATAATAGACTTTGCTTAGCCCCTATTCTTGCCTTGCCATATTTGCATCAACCTTTCAAGTTGATGATAGATGCATCTAAATATGCCATGGGAGCTATCATCACACAACATGGCCATCCTATTTCATATCATAGTGAAACTTTCAGTGATACAATTAAGAAATACCTAACATATGATAAGGATCTCTATGTCATTATGCAAGCCTAAAAACAATGGAAACACTACATTTTAGGAAAACAGACGGTCATCTACACTTATCACAGACCATTTGAATTCATCTAGATGAAGAGCAAACTATGAAATGAGAGGCACCAAAAGTGGGCCATATATCTGCAAAAATTCAATCTAATAATCAAACACAAAAAGGGGAGCTCAAATATAGCCATAGATTATCTGATCCACCCACCAATTTTTGTACTCACAATAGTTCTTGACCTATGCGGACATGAGACTACCATTTGGGGTGTTCTGTATGAAGTAGATCCTGCCTTTGCTAATACATATCAGGTGATTTAAGAAGGTAAACATGTTTATAATTTCTATTTACATGATAATGTCCTCTATCATATAGGGCATATCTATGTTCTAGTTGTAGAGCAATAGAAGATGATATGGGAATCACATTTTAGTAGGACAAATGGACACTTTGGTGTAGAAAAGACATTGGTAGTTCTTCAAAAACACTTCTACTAGCCCCATATGTGAAAGGATGTGGAAAGGTAACTCAAATATTTCACCCCATGTGTGATAGCCAAGCCATTAAATAAGAAGTAAGGATTGTACATGCCATTGCCAGAACCAACCAGACCTTGGGAATCTATCTCAATGGATTTTCTCTTAGGTTTACCCACTTCAAAACATGGCAAGGATTGCATTTTTATTGTAGTTAATCATTTTTAAAAAATGGATATAATGATTGCTTGTAAGAAAAATATATCTACTGAAGACATTGCTCAACTATATTTTAGTCATGTATGGCTACATTTTGGTCTCCCCTAGTCCATTATCTTAGATAGAGATAGAAGGTTCCTGAACATCTTCTGGTCCACTCTATAGAAGATGATGGATACCAAGCTGATAAAGTCCACATCCTTCCATCCACAGACTGATGGTCAGATGGAAGTGGTGAATCACTTGATTATTCATATGATTCGTATGTATCAATCTAAACATCCACACACATGGGATGAGGGGATTATTTTCATATAACATGGATACAATCGGGCCTTGTATAGCTTGACCAATCATAATCCAATCCAATTATGCTTCAGGTTCCAACCCATGGCACCAATTGATATAGTTGTTCCCTTCTCCACCATGGAATACACACCTCATGGTAGATCTAAGGTAGCAAAAGATAAAAAGTTCATTTAACAAATTCAACACATCCAATAGCAAGTTCATGACATCTTGGAGATGATGAATCAAAAGTATAAGCAACACCATGAAAAACATAGGATTGCACACCATTTTGTTATGGGTGACAAGGTTTTGTTATGGCTTCAAAAGGAATGACTTGCAAGCCCACACACAAAAAAATTGGTCTCTATGATATGGTCCCTACACCATCACCAGAAAATTTGGAGAAAATGCTTTTGATTTAAACCTACTAGCCTACCTTAGTCTACATCTAATATTCAACATGGATCTCTTCAAACCATATCATCCACCTCTGTTGGACACTTTAGTTGTAGCAGAACAATTAAACATTGATAATATTGATCCATAGAGTTTTTCTCCAATGGAAGAGGATCATATTGTGGACACCTGGATGAAGACAACAAGAGGATGCTCTATTCCACTTTATCGAGTGGTCAAAAGGAGCCACCAAGGTGAGTGGCTCAAAGAGAATAAAATTAAGACATAACTACCACACTTGATGAGGAATATTGATGCAATGGGGACCATTACTTCTCAAGGAGGGAGAAATGATTTGGGAAACAATTTAGGTGACGGTTCTACCCTAATAGATTGATAGAACTTCTAGGAGCCATAAATTTTGCATCGTAACTCTAATTGACTCCCTATTTGAACCATTAGAAATATAAGAATGAGGAGAAAGTGGTGACTCTGCTCGGTGGTTTTTGACCCATAAAAACCCAATGGAAGTACACCAAACTTTAATTTTAGTAGTGTAGTCTAAAAATAGTAAGTTTCTAAAAATAGTAATTCCTCAAATTTTGCATTGTTTTAAATCATGGAAGTTGAACCACTTAATCTCCCTCAAGATTAGTGACCTTCCACATCTTCCTCCTACTTTGAAAATGTGTATAAATTAAGATGTAACCCAAAATTGAAATTAGACATCTATTCCTAGAGATAATCATATAGTTGTATTGTGATCTTGAGTAATAAAACATCTCTTCTTAGAGAATTCATTATTACTGTGTTATTTTCATGTTCTTTAAATATCTATCATTCAAAACTTATGAGTTTTGGATCATTTTTAAGGAGTCATTAGTTACTCATTATATGATACATGTGGTTTATAAGACACCTACTTATGTGAGATCTCATGCAGCATAGACTCAATAGATATGACAACCAATTTAGAGAGATCAACATACTTATAGTAGCATGGTGAAAAAATGGGAAACAACTCAACCACCATTCTCAGTATGGTAAATGATTTAGATATTTGGTAAATATCACATAGATTAGAGCATAGTATTAGTATGATAAATAATTAAGATATTTAGCATAGATCACAAAGATCATATTACAGTCTCAGTATGATAACTAATTAATATATTTGGTAGAGATCAAAGCAAAATCTCAGTATGAAAACCTATTAAGATATTTGGTAGAGATCACAAAGATCAGAGCATAGTTTTAGCAAGGTAGCCAATTAATATATTTTCTATAGAGTATACAAATCTATCTACTATAAGTATACCATGAGTAGTATCAATTACAGGTGATCTTTATAAATCTACAAAACATGAGCAGTAAGGTCACTTGTTTATTATTCCATCAAGATTTAGATAGTGCATGCCATAGTCCACAGGCCGGTTTAGTCAGTTACACATATTCATAGCCCCACTTCATAGTAAATTTCATCTACATATTACTTAGTACATCCAATTCACATATCTCAAATACTTCCTTGCACAATAAGTGTGGGCATTTTTCATTTATTTTATATAGGACACCTCAATAGTGAATCTCTTGCGAGACTCATCGCTTAGTATGTTGGTCTCTACTTGTACATAGTTTATCTTACATTGTTTCTTGTATATAGTTTCATTTTCATGTGGCTTATACATAACTCTTATACCTAGAAAACATAAAAAAAAGTTTAAAAAAATAAAAAAACATTCAAATATTGTTCAAAATATACAAAATTTTAGATTGTATACATTTCCCTATTTACATTCCTTTTATTTTCCATGTACTACATATGCTATCTGTGTTAGTATAATCGATTTTATCATACATACATGCTTCACTTGGTCTCTTTGAGTGTTTATAGATCATTATAGGACTCAGGTCCTCTACATAGAAATAAATTTTCTATAATTTAACCATTGGGGGAGCATATACAAATACATAGATTCAACATTGATAGATTCACCCATTCGGGGCATCATACTACACAAATTCAAATTTTTATAGGTTGCGTCTTTCTATACTCTATATCATATATATAATATTGATTATATCTTGATATTGATCATCCTATATCACTAATATTTTCTTACCAACTATTTCTACTATAGACTCAACTTATGTACATCTTTGTTATTATATGGATTTGTACCACATGTTCTTGCATACTTTCATTTCTTGATTTCTTAGTTTTAGATATGATTGTGTCTCTTTTCTTATACATATATTCAAGGGAATTTAAATATGACATTTTTATATGAATCTATGCCAATTCCTTTCATTATGTGTATGATTTGGACATGTTCCCATGTCCTTGTGTTTTCCTTCTTGATTATGTATGCAAACATTTGAAAATGTCCTTCCATGTGGATCTAATCTAACCTTACTTTCTCTAAACCTATGTGTAAATTTTAACATGTCCTTATATGTATTGTTTTATTAAATTTAGTGACATGTTCTTATGTCCCTTGTGTTGTGGCCCCTTGAACTGCTTTGCATGCCTCATGTGTTTGTATGTATGCTTTCAAGTAAGCATCATGGCCATGACACTTATCTCACACTTAGTTTTTAATTCCATGAGGGATATCATGCATCTCTTCCTTCCTCATTTGGTGCCTTGATGGCCATCATGCCCCATCCCCGTAGGTGGTTCACACATATTATTAATCATACTTATTGTTTATGCACTTGCTTGCATTGTTATATCTATCTTGACAACCTTGTGAATGCTAGATCTAACATACATTGCACATTACAAACTTATGATCATATTATCTTACATTTAGATGTCATGTATATAAATTATATTGGTTTTTTACATAGATATCATACATGCTCAAGATAACATATAGGTTGCATAGTTTTTATTTTGAGGATAGTTATTACATAGGTTTCATAAGTCCCTTAAAAATAAGGGGCATTCATAAGGTTTTGCCATAGAGATCAAGCCATATGATTTCACTCATAATATAGTTCTTAGCATATCGACACAAATTACAAAGCTCAAAATTAGGAAAACATAGTGGAAAATAGTAAGACACATATCGGTTTTAGTTTTGCATAAAAATAGTACATAAGGACACTAACATGACCTAATGTACACTATAATAATACACTACTATTTAAGTGACCACATTGCTATCCAATATCTCCAAAAATAGGATATTATAGAATGTCCAAAAAGGTACAATAATTATAGTTTAAGTTTGCACAATATCAGTCATAGATTATTAGATATGCTCAATTTATACTCAGGTTTTCACAAAATCATACCACTTTGCTCAGAATGGGGGCATCATGCATGGCATGACCACTTCCATTTTCAATTTTAGATATGATTAGATACATATTACTATAACTCAATCTAGACTCCATATGCATAAATATTAGAATTGGGGGTATGTGCACAAAAATTATTTTAGTATGCTCACTTTTACACTAATTGATAAAATGGAATGGCAAAATCTATGTCATTCTCCACATTGTTAATATAGACAACATTATCACCAGTTTTACACCACATTGATGTGTTAATTCATATGAATTAGTTAGCATTACTAAGTAGTATTTGAGCTACATAATTGAGTGCTCGAGATGCCCCTAAGCCATTTTTTATTTTAGATTTTATAACTTTCCCTAGGGCCATCCTACATAGTTTTAATTACATTAAACATCTTCAGTTACACTGTGTAGTTTCAATTATAGATGCATCTAATATACATGGGTAGGCAGTGATGGAGTCATAGACTACTTGAGTTCTTGAGCTACCTACATAGGAGGGTTAGACAAGCCATCAATCAAATGTAAGTTATTCATTGTTCATGATCCACCAAGAAGGGGTGGGAAATGATGGGGTCAGGGCTAGCTTGAGTTCTTGAGCCACCCACACATGGGGATTGAGAAATCCATTAGATCAATCCAAGTTATTAATCATTTAATCATAGGATACACACAGGTTGCCATCATGTTCTTGAATTGGTTCATGTACCCAAAGAGGTGTATTCATTCTTTTCCTCTCTCTTATCTCTTACTCAGTTTTGCCTTTTTTTTTAATTTCTTAATTAGGGACCAATTTATTCATGTTTCATTTACAATAAATGTAATGGATCATGCTTCGCATACTTAGGACAAGGTCCATAAGATTCACCTCTTTGGTAAGTCCACGTATGCTTCTTTTTCCTTTATCTTAGTCATTTATCTTTGTTGAATTCATATAATAAATGGGGGGGTGGGGGGGCGGGGAGTGGGGGGTGAGAATGTAGTCATATAAAATGTCACTTGAGTGCAATGAGTGTTATTTGAGACCACCTTATCCCTAGCCTAGCCCTAGACTTATCTTAGGGATTCTTTTGATCCTTGAAAAATAGGTATAGGTCCATAAATTTTAGATATAGAAGATAATCATGTTTGTAACATTCTAGGTAAGATAAATGGTCTGAGTCATCATAATAACATTGGTCAAATTAAGATATAAGTAATGAGATACATAGAGATAGTGTATACAAGCCTTTTATAGTGGGAAAGGTATATAATCTAAAGGTACATCCATGATATGTATTTATCAAGTGTCTACAATTAAGGTGCTATATAATTTTAAAATATTGTCTACATTTTCTCCCCCCTTAATTTAGTAATGAAATTTCTAGTTTAAAGGAAAAGAAATGTGTACTTAGGTGTGTATAACACACCTTACCTTTGTTTGATTATAAATTGAGTCCTTTTTTGGTGATTGAACTAAAATCAAGAGCATGTTATAATATATAATCAGTGCATATAATCTAAAATTGAAATCATTTAAATGATTAAAATTGAAAGAGAGAAATGTTTATGAGTACACGTGTATTGATGTAATCATCTTGCCTTTTGGAAATTTGATTTGAAAATATATAACATTATAAACATAGATATGAGATTAGGATAAATGTAAAACCTTAAGAGGTGCATATATATATATATATATATATATGGATAGAGGAATATTGTAGGACACATGACCAAAATATTAGAGAAAAATGTGAGTTCCTGCCTAACAATTGAGATTAACTCAACCATGTAACCCAATCATTCTTATAACCTAGTGAGTTTGAGTGAACCAAATTAACTCAAACTATACGTATGGTGATGTTGGATGATGTAATCAAGAAAAACATATAAACTTATTAATATTGATTGATTTAATCACCTCAACCATACCATACATTAAACCAACTACTACAGTAGATTAGTTTAATACAATTTGTAACAGTCCAACTTGGTAGGTGATGACAGTCCATAAAAGTGTTTTTAAATTTGATACTTATTTTGATTTTTCAATATTAGGTACACATTTCATAGCATAATCTCCTTAGATAAGTCTCATTGTAAAACTATGTATAACAATGGTACCAATACATTAACTTCTACCACAAATGTGTATCTGAATCATATAACTATGAATTTGGTCAATTTGGAATTTGAACAAGTGTGTATGACATGCTTATCATAACAATCCCCCATTATATCTGGAGATATATGAAAATTAATATAAGTGTAAATGTGGAGGGTATGTTTTCAAAACATGCCCCCGATGTAATCTAGATATGATAATATTAAATAAGTGTGGAAAACATGTTTCTAAAATAAGGCCCTATTGAATCTAAAACTCTTAAAAATGTGGAGAACATGTTTTCAAAACATTCCCCCATTGAAATCTTAATATGTGAATAAATGTGGAATTCATACCTCTATGGCATGCCCTGACTAATATTCCCGCCCTTTTGAGGTGAGGAAAGTATAAATTGGTAGTTACCTAACCTCAAAAGGATAATATAATCATATAAAATATGAATGTACCATGTAACATATAGAAGGAAAATGTATAGGTATATATATCATGCAAATGTGTATAATGTGATCACATCAATTCTTAAGATGCATGATATACATCATGGAAACATGTATAGAGTAACAATACAAGATAAAGAAGTAACTAAGAACACACACAAGAGCATTAAAAATAAATTCAAAATACCATGGACCAAGGATACATCAATCAAGGGGCATGTTCACATGTCACACAATTGAATGGACATGACTTAATCAAATGTACACAAAACCAATAATGACATATTCAAATGTCAACATACAATAAAGGATGACATATTCAAATTTCAAAGTGTAAAACACATGCATGGGTGAAGCAAACAATGGAGCATATTAAATTAATCAAACAAGCAAAAAGAGACACTCAAAGAAGTGTATAAATACAAGTATAAGTAACTAGCATAAACATGTCATACTAGTCTATATATATGTGTGTTAGAAAAAAAAGTAAGTACATAGCATGCCAAGTACACTCAAAATGATATAAGTATGGATAAAGGTATGTGTAATTATATAAGCTAAAACATGATAATCAAAAATGATAATAAAATGATATAACCTAGGTGTATCATGATCAAAGAAGTGGATGCCCCCAATGTCCATACGACATTAGTAGATTGAAGGCTAACATCTAAAAGTGTAGATCATATACATGGGTATGCTTGTTTCACATTCATAACATGTGTGAAACACATGTTTATATATAAATTAATAATATGGTATCCACTAATATGGAACTATAATATAGATTCCAGCGAGTTAATAAAAATTGTAAAATACTAATTTTTTTTGTTTAGATTTTGAATATTTGTTTATTTTATTTTTAATATTTTAAGAATATGCCAAAGAAATATCTATCATATGATCTTATCCAATGAATAAGAATCATCAAGGAGTGGTTAACCAAATATTTAATCCTAAAATCTAGATTAGGGGAATCTAGGGTTAAATGGGTAAAGATAACATAGGGCACAAGGATGGTAGACTATCTATATAATAAAGTAATTAATTGTAAAAATTAGATAAACATATATTGAATTTATTACATTAATATATACAAAAATGGAAAGTACAGATATACTATATATTGTAATGATAATAAAAACAAGATAGTTAGCTAGTTATAATGCTAACATATGTATGGATCTAGAGCAAGTGGAAAGTAAACTACATCTAGCATATGAATCAATTATCTAATTATAAAAATTGTACCTATGTAGCTATACACACTTGTGTTAACCTAGTACAATTGCATTGATGCTACTATTTAAATTAAATGTAAATTTTCAGTAAAAAATACATAATAAAACTAGATTTGACCACCTAGATGCTTCTAGGTTATATGTCACCTTCGCTTTGGTGCATTCAGATTTGGCTCATAAACTATCACTGCTTATCAAATAGAAAAAATATAGTTATTCATATTTATAATGGTTGTGGAAAAAATGGGTTAATGGGAACATGATGTCAAGCTACCCCAAATACCCCTCTATAAATCATCATTGCCTACATATATAATAATTTGAAGAGGTTATTATACTTATGTAGTTATCCCCTAAGTTTTGGCTTGTTTGTGAATCATGCGATGTGTGAGAAGTAAGTACAACAATGACATATCTTGTAAATTAAAACATGTGGCTTATGGAATGATCTTTCAATACTTTAGACTTTTATATATGTTATACCTATAATGGATATGGAAATAGGAGAAAATAGGGAAGTTTCACTCACTTGAGTGCTTGATTGAGTGCTTTTTGGTTTGTGTTAGGTTGCCTTGTGAGTAGGTAAGAAGTTACTAGGTGAGGAATGAATGAGGGTTGATATTATATATATACCAATCCATTTAGAGAATATCTTGAGTTAAATCCCTTAGGCTAACCATAAGAATATGTTTCATTTTAAATTAGATGAATTTAGAGTACCATACACTTATGTTGGAATAGGACACTTGTGTTGATGAAGGTGTCTTACTAGGATGCAAGTATCTAGGCAGTTGAAAAATATGTGTAAGTCTATAACTTTTAAATATGTAAGATAAGAAAGTTTATAACATTTTATGCAAGATAGAAGGTTTGAGTCATCAGAATAACATTGGTTATACTAAGATATAATCAATGAAGAACAAAGAGATAATGGATGTGAGCCTTTTGGCAAAAGGAAAAGTCTAGAAGCTGAAGGTACATCTATGATATGTATTTTCTAAGTGTACAAGACTAAGGTGCTATATAATTTAGAAATAGTGTCTACAGTAACATAGATCCTTATTTAATTTTTTGTAAGATAAAATCTAAGAAAAATTAAAAGTAGGTTTTAGGTGGAACCACTAAAAATAAACTATGTATTGATGATTAGAATTATAATCAAAGAAATTTATTATTATTTTATTTATTTTTTAAATTTATTTGATATTATTCCATAAAATTTTCTAATCCAATGGATTTATAGATATTTAAATTCCTTGACATGTGGGTGTTCATGTGATGACACTTTATGAGAAGGTGGTTGGTTAGGTCCAAGCTCGTGTTGGTTTTAATAAATATATCAATAATAATGATCCAAGGCCCAAGATGAGGCCTGTGAAAAACCTACTTAAATGTATTTAAGAGAATTATGAATGGTATATAATTTGTGAATAAAAAATAATTTGAAATTGAAATGCATTGAATAACAAGGAAAATAATGAAGTTGGATAAAACCAATTTAGAAGTGTAATATAAAGGTTTTACTATGCTAAGTTCTATATAAATCTAAGAGATTAGATATTTGGTCTATTACTTCCTAACTTTGTTCTTGTCTAAGTCTCTATTCCAAAAATAATTTAAGTGTACATTATTATACAATGGAAGAATATGAAGAGTCAATTGAACTATGATAATAGTTGTCCTAACAACTACATCATAGCAAAAGAATGTGGTTACATCACTGATAGTTGTTACTGACGTGTTGAGGTCCACAGTGTTGGAACTGCATGAGATTGTTGATAATGTATAAGTGTAATTTGATCTTAAAAATTGAGATGTATGTGGATAACCTATTGTTGGTGTTGTTGATATTAGTATAAGGCTAGATATGTAACAAAGGTAAACTAGGGTAAGATCTAGTAACCTAGATCCTCCTAAAGCAATTGCCCCTCCTTGAAGATAAATTATCCTCATTGAATTTAGTTGTGGTAAAATATGTCAAAAAAAATGGTAACATGCACTTTTATATATCATTTTCCCTTAAAAGGCACTTGACCTATTTTGATGATTTAGAAGAGAGGGATATATTGTTGGTGTGTCTGTGTGATTCAAGTGTCAATGACTTTATCTAATTTTATTGGGATGCTATAAATAGATTGATATTTATCTACTGCATATTCTCTAAATCATATGACATGTCAAACAAAGGTGGAAAGTAGTGGAGAAATATTTATGCATTGAATATTGGATACAACCCAAGGTAATATGGAAGATTAAGATTGAAAACATTATCTCCTAATTTCTTGGTGATGGTAGTCTATATTGAAGTGGAAGAAGATTTTTCTAAGGTCTTATCAATATTTTTTTCTACATGTGTATCCATATTTGATAACTTACTAAGAAGGTGTGTGGTGTCTGATGAATTTCATGGTGTTGGTTGTATTTTTCATTAACCTATTGCATAATAGTAAGCTCTTACTATTGAATGTGTTGAATGTCCTAAATGAATTGAAAAATAAAATTGACTAAATTTTGAGATGAAGAAGCTTATACTATTGATGGAAGAATAGGATAAATGCCATTGATGGGTGACAAAGGTTGAAAACCCAAGAAAACTTGAAAAAGGGACATATGTGATAGAGTTTTAAGAACTCTATTATAGCTATGTTGAATGAAATGTAGAATTTTCTCTCAAGTGTGTTTCATCATTGAATTGTGCATTATTAGAATGTATACTATCATCATATTTACCAGTTTATTTTTTCCATTATTTTTTCAAATTTAGGCAGAGAATTTGTTCAAATTTGTGTATAGCATAGACCAAAGTACTTTCCAAAAAATTCTCAAGAACCTTATATCCATATCAAAGAGGATGTTTTCTAAGATTCCAAATTGGATCCAAACATGTTGAAAGTATAATTGAACTATTTTTTGAGTTGATATTTATTTATTATAGGGTATGAGAATTAACATATTTGAGTTTCTATCAACTATTACATAAACACAAACATTATAATTATTGGTAGTAGGGTAGCCTCAGATAAATCCATGTAAATGGATTCCTATTTTCTAGTTGGAACCCATAAAAGTGTGTATAATCCTTGATTCTAATTGATTGACTTGGAAATTTCACATGCTATACAAGACTTGAAATCTTTGGATACATAAAACCTGATATGTGGATAGAAGAAGTAATTTTACAACAACACAAGAGTCTATTCAACTCCAAAATTTACTAAAACTTTGATAAAATGAGAATCCCACATTAGTTTATTCCTCTCTGTCTCATAAAGAATTCACAAGTGCCCAAGGTGATATAGAAGTCCATCTTATAAGTAGAAATATGGAATTGAATTACCTAAAATAAAGTTCTAATATATATCCTTCAAATCCATGTTAGTTGGATATAATTATGACCATATGCTAACTTTATATGTGTGTGTGTCAAGTACATAAATGATATCTTGAACTGATGGATGGCTCAGATAATTTGTGACTAAATTATCACTTCCCTTATTATGATGGATGTTTAGATGGACTTCTAAAAGATGATAAGACCATTAATGATGTCACTCTAAGTGTAACTTATAATGAGTCTAAAAAAATTAAAGTTTCATCTTATCCGTGTGGATCATAATGCTTCTATTTCTTATATTCTTAAACATTAGCATAAATATCACAATCATAAGTTGGGTAGTTTCTATGGTCATATAAAATGTAACTTTAGTGAAATGAGTGTTACTTGAGACCACCCTATCCCTAGCTTAGCCCTAGACCTATCTTAGGGCCTCTTTCAATCCTTATCTAGATTTTGTGTGAGTCTAACACATCCCTAGATGTACCAAGATCCATCCCATACTACCTCTTGGGCATCCATGCCCCTAATGCACCAGATTCTACCACTAGGGATCTAGTGCATCCCTTTAGATACTAGTGCATCACACTAGTGACCAAGTGACCTTAGTACTATCCATTATCTCTTTTCTTCTCCAACAGACATATTTACACTTTTCAAGACACCTTAAGGTTAGCTTATACCTATTCCATATCTTAACAAGCACCAAATCAATATATATATATATATATATATATATATACACACTAATTTTGTCCCTTTACTCACCATATGAAAATTAGATGAAAATAATCATGAAAAAACTCAAAAATAGTTGTAAAAATTAGGGTCATTAATATCTATTCTACCCTAATTATACATATAGCCATCTACAACATTCTTAAGCTTAGATTACTCAAATTTTTAGTCTCAATTCAGACTCAAAGCACTAAAGCTAGCACTCATATTAGCATCACCTGTACTTACACCAATACTTAATCAAGATAACTATGTTGGGCTTGATCCCCTCTCGATATATTGGTATTTATTCATCTCTCAACATAATGGGGTGTTCAGGTCACGTACAACCTATCCAAATAGTGTTACACTTTTTCTACTTGTTCTCCTCAAATACCCTAAAAATATGGAGATCTAGGGTTTTGATTCCAAATTGATCAAAAATAGTGATCCAACAATGAGGCACACAGGCATAGGAATATTAAACTTAGGCAAAGTCATATCCAATATCTCATAGTCCTTACCTACAAGGGACACTAGCATTCCCCTGAGGACACTCATGGAGTACACTACTATGCAGAGGATTGTCCTACTATTCAAGATGAGTTTTAAGTCTTGTTTTTAGATTATGATACTCTAAACAACAATTATAATAGTTTATAGCCTCTAATTCATTCATCTCAATCAATTTTTAGCTAATTACATACTTTGTGATTTATTTCTATTATTAGAATAATTATATTAGTTCAATTTTTTATAAATCAGAGGTTATATTTTTTAATATTTATTCCTTGATTTATTGTTCTATCCCTTTAATAGTTTTACATTCCATAAATCCATTAAAATTTAAATCATTTGGTTAACATGAATTAATTAAAATATTTCTTTACAACCCTAGTTCTATACCAGGGTTTTCCTTCTCCATTTTTTTGTGTAAAAAATTAGGGTTTATAAATTTTGATTTTTTTCAAATGTTTACACACCATAATTGATCCATATCAATCCTCTCTTAGGGTTTCATTGATTAAATATTTAATAATTTTATTTAAAACCCTTTAAACCCTAGATACACATACTATGTCCTCATACATCCAAACATTAGTCCTTAGAGTTTCAAATCAATTTTTGTAATTTGGGTTGTATATATAGAATATTTTTAGATATATTTATGTTGGATTATCTTCTACCCATTTTTTCTCTTTTTTCATTTCTTACATCTTCTTTTATGGTAAATTTAAAATGACCTCTAGGGAACCTCTTCCTCCTCACCCAATTGATTAATTTTTAAAATTTTCACATAATTATACAAATGAGCGGACCAATTTTCAAAATTACACACTAGCACATGATAATGAGCATGATTTCATTTATAATGATGATGATGATGCTGATGATGATGATTATTATTATTATTATTATTATTATTATTATTATTATTATTATTATTATTATTATTATTATTATTATTATTATTATTATTATTATTATTATTATTATTATTATTATTATTATTATTTTAATGATGGATATGGTGATTACTATGAGCATGATTATGGCATTTAAAAATTAAGTAGAGTAGATACATCTTATTCTCCTTCTCCTCTCTCTTCCCCTAATTCTCAAAATCAACTTAACAACATAAGGCCAACATAGCCCCTAATAGGTAGCTCTTTATTTAAACAATATCCTATCTTTTTAATGACTTTTTCTACATATGTATTCCAATTGAACCAATATAAGAGCAATAAAATAAATTTAATTTTACATGATTCAAGAAATATTATTCCTCCACATGATGTTACTAACATATAAAAGTCAAATACACTTTCTTCACCTTTATTTATTCAATTCATAAAACCATATACAACTTATACTACACCTTTTACAAGCTTACAATCTAAAGTAGATGATATTGTGTTGTCACTTTCTTTTACCTTTTAAGCTCAACATATGTATTCCATGAAAAATGTAGATAATTTAAATATATCTAACCCTTCTCCTACATGTCATAATGTGACAACTAAAAATATGATTTCCACTTCTTCTATCATTGACTCTATTATTGAAAATAATGATAACATGTGCATTCCACTCTTTGCTACACACTGCATTCCACCTATGCATGATGATATGTTGCATAGTAGTAAAAATTTAAAATATTATTCTACTCTTATTGAGCATGAATATGACACTTATTCTTCTCTTACATCTACAAGTGACATAAATTATGATTTTGATGAAACTTGGCAAAACAATGATTACTATGATTTTAGTGAAGAAGAAATTGAGTATAGTCTTCTCTCTACTTCACCCATATCTCATGTCTAAATTAATTTATTATTAAATGATAATTCAAGAAATAATATGTCTTCAAATAAAAATGTACATACTTACACTCATGTTGTTAGTTTACATACTTTACATTTGCATGACAATGATATGTCTTGTATACCATTAGCATGTGATACTTTTTTACCAATTAACAATATAAGAGATACCAATGAATCTCTCATACCTCTCCTTACTATATTATAACCCATTTCTCATCCTAACCTCCATTAGGTTGACATCCAATTTTCCTCTCACTAGGTATAAGTTATCACCCCTCTGAAGGTTATGGTGAGCAAAACCGTTATCTCTACTAATGTTTTCTGATGTAGTGTACCAATCGATAAAATAAATAATAATATTTAATGTTTAAATGAACTTCTTGATGATTTTAATACACCTTCACAAAAGGTAATCTCCTTGATGCATTGTGTGGGTAATTTTAAAAAATAAGTACACAAGTTCACCTTGGAAATTAAAACATACTAATCTTGGGTTGATTCCAATACTATCCATGGCATTCCTATTCCTTAAAAAAAAAATCAATACAAAATTACCAAAGTAGTTTTAGATACCAATATTAACAAAGTTTAATTGACATGGAGATCCATACTTGAACCTCAAAGCTTATAGAAAGGATATGTTGCATGTCACTTACAAGTTGATTCTATTATAGTTATTTCCAAAAAAAATAGAGGGTGGGACCTTAAATTGGTTCCATCATTCACTCCCCATTTATTCAATACATACATAAGACAACTTAGAAGAAGTATTTCTCATGAATTATATTCAAAATAAGGAACCTTGAGTTACATATGAGATGTTGCCTTTTTACACCAAGGTGAGTCAAAAACAATAAATGATTACATCTTACAATTTAAATCATGTATGCAATAGTTGATATACTAGCTAATAAATTTAGAGACACAATACATATTTTTTAGAGTTCCAATCTTCCTTGTTAAGGATAAATTATTATATGATAAATCCAAATCATTTTGATATCTATGTTACATAGCTATGACACAAGAGAAGAATTTGGGACTAGTTGAGACACATTATGAGTCAAATTTGTATTTCAGTCTCTCATAGTCATAGTCATCTAATATGGTATATGCACCTAATCTATCCATGATCAATGAAAAATTGGAAAAAAAACAACAACCAATCATGATACCCAACAAAGGCAAGAACCACTTCATAGAACATTTATCATAGTGAGTAGAGCACATGATACGAGCAAAGGGACTATATAGTTTTCAAACATAGATAGGCCTCATGATATCTTATTTACATTATTAGATATGAGGATGATCATACTGCATCCTAATCATCATCATCCATCACATCGTTTTCACATAATAATAATAATAATAATAATAATAATAATAATAATAATAATAATAATAATAATAATTTTGATTTTTATCATCATCATCCATTAGGATTTAAACATCTAAATTTTCTTTTTAAAAACAACATTAAAAATTTGATGTCGATATGTCTATTCAATGAAGTGTAATATGATTTGATTTTATTTTTTTAATTAATAAAAGGACACTCCCAAAAACATTGTGTAAACACAAATATGAAACAAAATATAAAGTGAATAATATAAAAAAAATGAGATGATTTATTATCTTGGGATTAAGCAAAAAAATTGCTATTTTGATATACACTTGCACAAGCATAATAACTTGAATTTTAAGGTTCCTCCAATCCAACTAGTTTTGTTACTCTCAACCCAAAGAAAATGTTGTGTATGAAGAAGAGATATCTAAGGAAGAAAAGGAATAGATAAAATGTGAGTAAAAAAGAAAATGCAAACCATGTAACTTGAAAAATAAGAATATTTGAAAGAAAGAAAAAATTTAAAAGTTGAAGAATATATGTTTAGGAGATTTATTATATTGACATAAATTGCACCATATTAATATCAGGGTCAAGATTTGATAGATTATGCTGAAGCTAAATGAAAAATATAAAAATGATAAATTGTTCACAAAAAATATTTGGAGTAAGAAGATATAGAAAAATTCATGCAATATGGTAAAGTTTGCATATATGATGAAGTTATAGTTAGGGATCTCAATTAAGAAATGTCTTTGACCACGTAACCTAAAAAATATATAGTACAATATGCAATAAAATGCAACAACACAAATTAGATCATTATTTAGATTTTAACAACATGAACTATAACAGGCACAATACAACCCATGACACATCAATCTCACAATGAGATATGTTACGACATTAGATGTATAAATCCATGATTGCAAACTCACGATCTTTGTAACTATTGCTAAATAAAATAAAATAAAATCTCAAATTATAATATTCTTAAAAAGTCCCTTTGCTTAAGTGTACGGGCATGCTTATAAAGATGTAAGACCCAACAACTTAAATTAATCACTTTATGCCCACTAACAAAATTAACACACCTTAGTCTTCCATAAATATTGAATGTTGTAGACACTTAAAATCAGACACCCTAGTGTCAATTTTAACCTTTTCATCATCATTCAGTAATCATGCTAACTAAACCCTAATTTGACCTTGATTTTATCCCTAATCCCTTCATCCATGCTAACATTAATTTTACCCACCATCACATTATAATTTTTCCATCGACTAAAATCCCTAGCCCAAATGGATCATCCATTACCCCCAATCCAGTAATCACATTATATCATGTCCTTTTCAAATCCCACATGAATCACCCACAAATTAATAAACTAATGAATCATGTTAGTTATTTAGGTATCAATCATAAAATCCATGCAAATATAAAATACACAATATCCATAAATCAATAAATTAAATATCATCCCATCAACCCTCATCTCAAATCAATGACATTATCACATCATGTCATTAAATCCCTAAAATCCAAGACAAAGGGATAAATCATGACACACCCATCCCTCATCGATGCAAGGCCATACCTTCTCCAAACCCCTCATTTAACAAAGAATTTGACTGAAAGCCAACCATCCATCTTAAATCAAATCCAACCATCCATTTATCCTTGACAAGGCTATGAATTGAGAGTTACCCCTCTCATTACAAAAATCCTTGGGAGCCTAAGGAGATTATACCCAAGAAATCAATAAATCTTTGAATCAAGCCATCACTCCATCAGTCCAATCATTGAATCAACAAGGGAAATTGCTATTGGAATGCTTGTGTGCACTCCATTGAGAAACTACAACCATCCTCTATCCAAAAACGTTAACATCAAGAAGGGATTCTTCATTTGGGTAAGTGAAGATATTTTTTAAATCCCTTTTTATCTCAATTAGATGTGCTTTGATTTGTTGTAATATAAATTTAATGTTTGCTTGAGTTTCTAATGTGTTTATTCTAACTTTTCATGTGCATACATTTGGCATGCCCGATGAGACTTTCCCATAATATTTTTACATCATTTTAATAGTTAGGGTAGGTTTGATTGGTTGATTATCATTATAGGGATATATTAGGTCAAATTAGAGTCTGGTTTATCAATTCTAAATCCAAAATCATGTTTTCAGTCTCGCAACATCTATGTCTTATGTAAAAATATTTATATCATTGGGAACAACATTTATATAAGTTAGGTTGACATCTACATTCTACTTGTTCTTCCTTACATATGTGTAGCATCTATGCATGCATTGAAATGTCTGTG
This sequence comes from Torreya grandis, assembly GCA_037957365.1. Lineage (NCBI taxonomy): Eukaryota > Viridiplantae > Streptophyta > Pinopsida > Cupressales > Taxaceae > Torreya > Torreya grandis. The sequence continues at coordinate 8,560,059 of JARHVA010000042.1, forward strand.
TCCTAGGTAGGATATGCATCCTTTGTCAATGTCTACATCAATCTATATTATGTTCTATAGATTCATAGCATCTGCATAAGTGTCAGCATGTCTACATCCTATCTAGTGTTTGCATTCTTAATCAGAGTCAACATCATTCTATGTTTGATATTTGCATAGATATTATCACTCCCAGTGTTTGCATCTTCTTAAACAATGTTTCCACTCTATGTCAAGATGTATACACTTTTTATCTATTTTTATTACAGGTTTACTTTTTAAAGACTTCAATTATTCTAAGGTACTATTTAATTCTTTCAGGTTTGCTTGTTCAATATCTATTATAAAAAAAACACACACATATATAATCAATTAATATAATTAATCACTCATATTTTTGCATACTTTTTGTCTTTTGTATGTTTGTATGGCCTATACACTACGTATGCTCTTCCCTCACATTGTAAGGTGAACTTGGGAATCAAAAATGATCTAGGTCAATTATGTCACCCTAGGGTATGCTACTTATTCTCTTCCCTCATGTGCATTCCTACTTTATTGTATCTTTTAGGGTTGATTGATTGGGATTTTGTCAACTAGTGTTAGACAAATCCTATGTTCTTTTGGGGTATACAAATTAAGGTGTTCTCATTACTAGGTAAGTGGCCTCTATTTTACTAGTGTTGTGAAGTGATGTGGTTTCATCATCTATTACCTTGGCTTTATATATCACCTTTATATGGATTTGAACCTCAACATACCACAAAGTATATAGAGGATTCCCTTATTCATCCTTGTTTAGCTTAGTTTATGAACCTTTTTAGCATATATCTAATAGTCATGATGGGAACACATTATTCCCTAAGATCACCCACCATGTGCCTTTTGAGATATTATTAGTAGGCCATTATTTGGTTACACACCCACCTAACTAGCTAGGTTTTACTTATGTGCATTGATTGTTCTCATTTGTACTAAACTGGTGTTCAACCTAAATCAAAATTGAATAGTGAATGAATAAAAATATAAATCCAATTAGTTTCAAAATCTAAATTAATTTGAATCAAATGTACAAACTAATCAAACTAATCCAAAAATCAAAATCAGGATCAATCCAATCAAAATCAAATCAAGTCAATTAAAATCAAACTATCAACCAATCAAAAAAATCTAACCAAACAAAATCAAACCTAATCCAATAGCATTTTGAGTGAAGAACAACTACCCTTTCCACTAAATGTAATCTGTGAACCCTTTTATCAAGATCACAACAATCTCCCATCCACTAGCTATCATCCCAACCATGATTTCCCATATGTTGACTATAATCCACATCCAATTATATCTCCATCCCAAATTCATGACATGATTGACCAAATCCAACAACAAGTATCTCACCTAACATCTCTTGTTGGTCCCTCATCCACCAATCCAAAATTCAACACTTCACAATCTAACAATCACACATCCACTACCATCAAGCCCCAGGTTGTAAAAATTTAAAATCATCCAACCCCATCAAAAATTTAATTTAAATCTAGCCCCTAAGCCATAACAACCCAACTAGGTCCTATCATCACCACTCCAAGAAACATAATTTAATAATGAATGGAGTGCATCCATATCTAAGCATCAAAATTTAGGGATATTCCTAGACCCTTTTATAGAGCATGGTCAGATTCTTCCATAGAAAAATCAAGGTTAAACCAATCATATTTATCATACAATAAACTCCCAATTTTGAACCATCATTGGTCCACCCATATTTGATGATCCCCTTGTTGAAGAGCCTATATTTGAACAAAAGCCTATTTTTACCAAGGACCCATCTTTGATGAGCCATCAGTTAACCAACCATCTATCTTCTACCAACCACCAATTTTTTATGAGCCCATCTTCGACTCACCACCCATCTTTGACGAACCCATTTATAAATAACCCATATTTGATCCATCACGTGATATTCCCTTACACATTAAAATTCCCATCACCAAGCATAACATGCCTCAAGTAAACAAGGTACTTGGAGACAATGAAAACTAAAATGCCTTTCATGTGGACAGACCCAAAATGAACTAAAAATTAACACCAACATCCTATTAGTTCAATACAACTTCATTTATCAACTCAAAAATTCTCATAGATGAGGAAATCAAAATTAAAAGTCACCCATGGTTAGATAGGATAGATTCACATCCTATTTTCAAAATAGTAATTATCCTACAATAAATAGATCCTTTAAAATAATGAACTACAATGGGAGAGGCCTAGGGATCCATCAACTTGGAATCATTGAACCCATCCACATATGTTAAAACAAGGGATCATGTAGCATCAGATACAAACCATTTTTAGATCAACATGAATTTGCTAGTGATACTTTCACACTTTCTGAGGAAGCCTCGTCTAACATGAAGACAAGTTCCATCTATAGTCCCTAAAAATACTATGACACCTCCAATACTTCCATCACCACCATCCACTTTGGCATATAATATATTGAATCCATCAATTAAGACTAACAAAATCATTAACCACTTAACCTATCTCAAAAAAATTAAGCAATCATAGAAATCATGGAACGACAAACTGCCATCCCACTAAGGGATCATAAACAGGGATTGAAAATCAATCTCAACTCATTATCCCATTCTAAATAGAAAGAAGAATCAAATTCAAATTCAAACATCAACATCCCCTAGTGAAAACCTATTCAAGGCACTATAGAACCAAAATCAAAATCAAAATCTAGAAAATAAAAAAGAGTATATTAGTGTAAACCTTTTAAAGGCACCAATGGATGAAGTGATCCACCATCCCTCTGTGATGGCATATTTTCAAGAAGGTTCCACATCACAGAAAACATTAGAATAAAATAAAATCCTCAAATCATCTAGCTTGTGGCTACTCTCAGTCTCACAAAATGTTAGATTATTCATCTTAATCCCCATTTGCATCATGACATTTAGAACTATATCTACAATCACATTAACCCTCTAGATCATTCACACAACTAACACACATATTTCATTGAACACACCTTATATTTCACCCTCCTTGGTAACACCCTCTATCATAGGGGTTATGACAGTATCTTATTTAATTTTTAAGAAGCCAACCTATAAATTAACAAAGTTTATGAAAACATCTCTGGAGCACATACCTGAAGGATCTAATGTTGTTTTAATAAAAAATTCAAATAAATAAAATCAATAAAATTAAAAATAATCAAAAATTTAAGAAAAAATTAATGAAAAATAAATTCATCCATAGGTGAAAAATACTTTTGTGGCACGTTGGGAAAATACCATGATGAAAACTAGCTTTTGATGTCATGTGTAAAATCATTTTCTACAAGAACCCTACACTTGGGGGAAGATCAATTCCATGCATCTCTTTTCATCCTAGCTATAATCCTTGATCGCCATATCATATTGCATACATTATTACATCTTGACCAATCCCATCATGCCTATCATTTCTTCTTGTTTTAACCTTGATAAGTACTTAGAGGAAGTTTTGAGACCTACATTTGTAACATCTCAGTATATCCTATTCATATCACACCATGAACAAATTTGAATGGTAAATGGTTCTCATGTGACATGTACCTTGGAGCTCCCATCTTGAATCCTTTCCCCATTACATCCACTATAACCTCCCATCCTCGATGCTAGAATGGGTTCCCCTTTTTTTCATAGCCTCACAAATATCTCAAAAACCCTAAACAATCATAAAATAAAGAAAAAATTCATAAAAATTATAAAATTAGAAAATCCAAAAATAATATAAAATGCTAAAATCTAAATAAAACACCAAAAATCTAAAAATAATAAAAAATTTAAACAATCCAAAAATAATGTAGAACAACCACATAGTTTAGAAATCATTTGTATCATCCCAAATCCTATTAAAATTCTTAATCAATTCATCAAAAATAGTTGGGATATATTATTCCCAATCAAACCCCCTTGCATATATTATTTCTTGGGGAAAAATCCACTAATCACCATCAATCACTAAATAAAAATATGTTTAACTTGATATGGGGCAATCACATTTGCATTTTAGTTTTTGTGTGTTTTCATTTGTTTGCTTATTTTATTTATTTTATTTTCTTATATGTTGTGTCTATGTTAGTCCTTTGGCATATGACAACAATTACCTCATGGTTTTCCATATCATGGTCATCCTATTGTATGTTATATAAAAAATAAGGTTGCTTAAATAATTAGGATCAAGCACAATCCTATTATCATGTTCCCTTATACATCATCTCCATCAATAATCATTTCCTAAACCATTATTCATCAACATCCATTTCTTCTAAATAACTATCCATACCTAATTATCCCTCCTTACTAATTAATTGTGCCTCACAATAGCATGTGTGTCAATCCATCCATCCTTTCATCACATACATCTACAAAAATACATCAAATCCATGTTATTCATCAATGTGGTCACTCATCATTAATCCATGCAATTGGCTTACTTCTTGAGTTATGCTTGTTCATTAGAAAATTAAATCATCCATCCAACCCAAGATCACAACTTTTCAATGGGATATATCATTCCCAAATCCACTCCCTTGCATATATCATTTCTTAGGGAAAATCAATCCATCGTCATCAAATAAAATCAAATCATGCAAGCCTTAGCTCAAGTGAGTTAATCTCATCCATGGGTTATTATCATACCTCTCATCTATACATAATATCTACATCATATCCATATCCATAATCATCCTTCAATCTCCTCATCATCATCCTACTCTATGCCAAACCTTCTTTTTGCATCACCCACCACTCCATTTTAATCCCTTCTTTTCCTTTCAATATCCCATCCATGTCTTTCATCCCTGCATGCCCTATCAATGGGTAATCATCCCTAACTAAGCCATTACATAATCATGTAACCTTAACCATGATAGTAGGGGCATATTCAGGTGCCCATTTTTTATCTTCTTCATTCTTTGAAAATTTATAACTCCACCTAACATTATGTCATAACACATTTTCAAAGAGGGCAAAATGTAAACACTTAAAATTGGACAGCCTAGTTTCAATTTTAAATTTTTCATTATCATTCACTAATTATGTTAACTAAAATATAATTCAACCTTCATCTTATCTCTAATCCCTTAATATGTACTAACCCTAATCCTACCCACCATTACATTATAATACCATCATTGACTAGTATTCCTAGCCTAACCACATGGTCAATCACCCCCGATACATTAATCACATCATATCATGGCCTTGGCCAATCACATATAAATCACCTATGGATTAATCAACTAATTAATCATGTTAGTTAGTTGATTATTCTAATCATAAAATCCATGGAAATACAGAATCCACAATATCCATAACTCAATAAATCAAATATCATCACATCAACCCTCATCTAAAATCAATGACATCATCTTATCATGTCATAAAATCCCCAAAATACAATGTAAGGGGATAAAGCATGGCATACCCATCCCTCATCAATGCAAGGACATGCCTTTTCCAACCCCCTCATTCAATTAGGACTTTGACTAACATATAACCATCCATCTTGAATCAAATCTAACCAACCATTTCTCCTTGGCAAGACTATAAAATGAGAGTTAACCCTCTTATTACAACAAGCCTTGGGACCCTAAGGAGATTATATGCAAGCACTCAACAAATATTGAAATCAATTCATCAATCCATCAAGCCAATCATCAAATTCATAAAGGGGAATGCTGCAAGAATGCTTACATGCACTCTATTAAGAAACTACATCCATCCTTTATCCAAGAAAATCAACATCAAGAGGGGATTCTTCATTTGGATAATCTTTGTTTGAATTTACTTTTACTATTGATCTAACTTTACATTTGGATCTTTGTTTAAAACCTTTGTTCCATGATCCTCACATTTTTTAATAACATTAATACACATTACCATAGTCTATCCAAAAGACTCATAAATCATTACATGGATTTTGCAATGAAGAACCAATTTTTCCAAGAATTCTCATTAACTATATTTCTTCTACTGAAAATAACTAGACCATCCATTAGCCCATACAAATACTATGCTATTCTAGAAGATGTCATATACTTATGGAGTTTATTTTCAAATCTCCACATCACTGATCTTGTGCAAAATAATAACACAATTCTTGCAAAAAAATTTAAGATTATTTAGACAAAAAAAAATGAAATGCATGTAAAAAAATACTTGTGTAAACATACAGGGATCCTCATAAGCTATTAAAAAAATTAAACAAACTTGTGCACACATAGGACTTTCACAAACTTGCAAACAAAGAGATACGTGCAATGAGAAACTTGTGTCAAACAAAACTGAGACAATTTTCTAAATTAACATATTTTTGGTTGATGTAATATTTCACATGAACCTGGGTGCTCTTGCATCAATATGACATGCATAACTATAAATATAAAATGTATTTATTTAAAGAATTTATTTGTTAATGTTGTATAGTAAATTAGGTTGATATTTTTATTCATTTTTTAAAATTTTATGTCACATTGAGCATGCAAAAAAAAATGGATTATAAATAAAATGGATTATATTCATCTAAATAAATCAATAAATATCATTTTTAATAGCTAGAGTAGAAGTAAAAACATAAAAAATGTTGCATTATGTCAATTTTTTTACTTTAATTTATTTTTGGCATCATGAGAAAAATTAGAAGCACTTATATTAAGAGAATGGTTGAAGTGAATGGTGAAATATTGAGATAATGTAAAAGTAGGCTTGAAATGTATTGAAAAAATCAAAGCAAAAAAACCAAAAATCAAGGTTTGATAAAAATAGTCCTAAGTCCAACACACTTTATTTGAGCTTGAGAAAATATCAAAGAAAATCATGCCAGTATGTAGTGTGACTTAGTATAGAGAGCATAGAAAATGAAAAATAGAAATAAATTTTTACATTTTTGAAAGTACATTTCCAAGTTAAAAAGATGTGGAGACTTAAGTTTATTCCAAAATGAGCTAAAATAATGCACTTACTATCAAAATTATAATGAAGGTGAAACAAACTATGTGCAACCAATTCAATAACAAAGCTTAATAGATTATAAATAGCGTACTTAAAAAACATATGTGTGATAATAAATTCAATTGAGAAATGGTGAAATTTAATCCATGTGAAGCTTATTGGGAGCATTGTGAAGTGAAAGAGCAAGTCCAACTTAAATAAAAATATGATATCAAGTTTAATATATGTGTATGTTGTGAATATAATTGAAAGTGGAATGACGTGGAAAACTATTATATTTAAAGCAATAAAAAAAATTAAAAACTTGTAATGAATGTCATGGAAGTTGAAAAGGTCTATGACATGGGTTGCTAATTGCACAAAAATACGTTGTAGTAAAAATATAGTACCAAAAACAATATAGAGAAAGAATGTAACAACCCGCCTAGTTGTACTTAGAAATACAGTAATTTTTTATTTAAACTAAATATTGAACATTCATTCAACCATAGTTGTTAGAATACTTTAGTCATTCATAATACATAACTTTAAGTAATAACAGTTTTAACATTCCAATACTAAAAACAATAGAATGAATGTATGATACACAAAGTTTACTATCTCACAAGGGACATCAACACAATTTGAAATCCCATACTAAGTATTGGTACTAATTTAAACATTTACTTAAATTATTATGCAATCAATTCTACCCTAACCTATCATAAGGATCTAGACCCGATGCTTTCACCACAACTTGGGTAGCCTACATATCTGCTCTTTGAAATCATATTCTGATGTAGTTCTCCTTTCAAATGTGATGGTCTCCTCTACGAGACATCGCCACTGAAAGGGTTAGCACTCTAAGCCAAATAGGGGACAAACTACTCATGATAAAAATGAGCTTTTAAATCTCTAGTCTACAATCCCATAGCTAAATGTCACACTCAAATATAACATCTTACTATCTAGGGTTATGTGCTTAGCCAAACACTCTCACATAAAACCTAGATAATAGTAATGATGAAGGAATCCACAATCCTAGTTTCATAGAGAATCACATGCTAGGTACAGAAGTAAGATAAGTATACAAAAGAATCAAGTCATATAGTACATAACAATCAAAGCTATCATTCATTTATACTCTCAAGATTGTACGCATGCATACATATTATCTTTTTAATTGTTATGAATATATTGCTCAAGTAATAACCAACCAAATCATTAGAACAATCAATTTAGGTTAGAGTCCAAACATAAAATTACATTATGTACCACCCGAATATATAAATCTAAATTAAAGTATCTTATGATATCTCATACTATCATACTTCATGATCACTCTAACTAAACATTAACAACCATAGCTTATATATTAATTTAGGTATGGGTCAAGATATAATGAATACCGTATGTACCAACCAAGTACTTTTCATACTAAAAAACTCTATGAAATCTCATACTATCATAGGTGTTTGTGCTTGAGCATCTGACTCAACACCAACAACAATCTTACATCCAACCATAATTATAAAGTAAGTTAGGATTATACTATCCGAGTATACCTACAATAATAATTGGAAGAGAACATAATCTCAAGTTACACTTCATGATGCACTATGTTATTCTATAAATTTATGGCCACTTACACAGTTAACTTTCTCATGAAATATACCACATATAGTTTTCATCCTTATAAGATGCGACAGACTTGATCCTGCTGACAAGTTTACATAATAATATTGTGCTACACAAAGGCTATTTGCTTTCACTAGCATTATAACAAAGCTAAAGTAGATCTCACACTAAGGAACACCTATCAGGGTTAGCATCTTATGCCCATGCTCACTCTCTGAGCTACCATACATATCTATGATGTCACCTGCATATATAGAATCAAGGCTAGATGTAGTTATACCAAACTACCAAAGGTATATGCAATTACTATAAAATTTCATACATAAGTAAGGACAACCATGTTATTTAACTATAGTGAGAAGACTCAGCAGTCCTCCAAACAATATAACTTTCATAAAAACTCACATAAGCTAAGATGTCAAAGATGTACATTATCACGTAACATATATACATATAGATAATTGTACATGGGAAAACTTCTCATGGTCTCTAGCATATAAGTAGGTTCATCTCAACCACAATTTCAAACATGCTCCTAATGTGCCAATTATAACATTATATTTTATAAATACATATCCATTAAACATCGTAATTCATTTATTATCTTAAGGTAAAAATCTAGATCACCTCCCAAACTAGATGAGAATGGACACATACTCTTTGTAGGAGTGGAAAGGTTTAAGATTCAAAAGAATTCATTTTGACAAAAATAAAACATTATTATGATTTAGATTCAAAGGATTTTACATATGGTTTAAAAATACAACTGAGCTAATTTCTAAGGTAACATATTTCATTCACATAAATAACATCGTTTTCCACCTTTAGAGTTAACAATAACTAAGGCATTATTTGTAAATTAATTAGGCTCAGTCTTAATATTCTAATCCTTTTTCAAGGATTCTCATCCACATACCAATACATTAGAAGTATCCACACTATACGTAGACTTATGCCGTTTCCACAACAAACATTAAGATGCAACTACTCTCTATTAAATTTTTTGGTTATACCACATCATTAGATTCCATTTGTTTATTAATTTATATCTTAGTTCCTTTGACATATATGGGTTCGTAGTAACATCCATAAATAAATAAATAGTGATGCAATTATAATATTGATATGCTTTATCGATTATTGAACACATGGACCAGTGTATCAGAGACACCAGTATTTGGTATAATGTACATTTAGACCTCACATAATTCTCACAACTAATGATATTCGATTATAAAATCATTTCAAATACTTATTCCATTTATATAAAACTAGGTTAAATATTTAATCCTCACTAGATATTAACAGTGGTTAGTAATTTACTAAAGCCAAATAACCTTTCTACTAATTTAGACATGGTTTATAATATTTGGAAAATTATGTCGATAGGCACATCAATTATATACTACACCTAAAAGAATATAATGATCACACAAAAGCACCTCAACTCATTTTCCGACACAAAAAAATAATAACAAACTGAATAATCCATATATCATATAGTAACTTAAATTACAAAAGTCAATATAATATAAATTATAATCTCTCTTATTCCAACCTATATTATTTTATTTTATTTAAATATAAATATTGATTATATATATTTTTATATACAAATTTGAACCAACTAAATGTGGGTCTCCCACTACCCTTCCCGTCAATCCACAATAACATAAAATCAAATATTCACTGGCTACTCACCGCCAACGACCTGGCTTGGGCTCAAGTCGGGTAAATGGGACCGAAAAGGCAACTCGGCAAGCAATCCAAAGGTCCACTCCGGGGACCATCAGCAAAAGCCCAAACCGAATTCGTAAGGGCAGCTAGATTCCACGGCTTCAGAGAACAACTCCAGGGAAAAGCAGAAAAAGCCAAAATATAAAACAAGATACTACCACGCTATTATAATTAAATGCAGCCAGTAGACCAAGCACGATTTGCACTCTCGATTAGAATCATGACCACCGTATATATGCATTATATGTATATCATGTCCAGGCATGGAGATAAATGCTTTTTGATAGTTTGCTAATAGCGCCAAAGCTTTCTAAGTCTGTTGAAATCCTTGATTGGATGGAGCGCGATTCCGGTTGAGTTGGAAACAACTGAGATAAAATACTAGTGGCGGTGCTGCTCTTGGATGAGTTACAGAAAAGAAATGATGGTGGCGGTTTTGCACTTATGCAGAATTAAATAAAATGGCAGTGCTGCTCATATCAAGAAAATACACTAAGATTATTATCTATGCCATACTCCTTGGGATTTTTATCGCAAAATCGTAACATACTGAAACCTGCAATTTGGAAATTGGAACTTCTAAAAAACTAGCTAAATTGTTCTCCCCTCCTCCGGGATTTATAGAATTAAATTTCAATGGTACATCTTAAGTAGATCCAGGGTTGGTTGGGGCTGGCTGTATCTTCCCAAGGTTACCGACTTCTACAAGTGGAAGGAGACTGCAATTGATACTTAATGCAATGTCTAAACGCTCAACCCCTAGCTGGAAACTTGGAAGCATCGCTAAAGAAGCTCGAGGCCACCTCCTGAAGTTCAACTTAATGAGCTTCAAGCATTGTTTTATGAAGTTCAACTTATATGTTGGCTAACACGGGTGTAGAAAAATCCTCCTCCTCATCATTTATCGGTCTTAGCTCAAAGGAATAGAATGGGCTCCAATCCCTTCTTCTCAAGGATCTACTTGATTTTTAATCCCCTATTCTAAGTTATATTTATTTCATTGGACGCCTCGAAGGATAAACACTCTATTATATTGCCCCCTGCTTTTTTCATAAATTGCCTTTCAACATTGGAGGCTATAATAGATAAGGACACTTAAAAATATGTAGTGTTCATTTATTCATTATTTCAAAGACAAAACATATATTCAAATCTAGAATAAATCATTTAGATTGTCCTCAATCATGAATGTCATACCCACTCTTTTTCAACTTTATCATTTATTCACATTTTCCTTAATCTCTCTATCGCTATCAAGTCACTATTGCTTCTGATAAAAATATTTTGGATCTAAAGAAAGATTAACATAATATTTCCCAAATGTTTTCACAGGGTTTATTCATAAATTTCTCAAAGTTTATCTAATGTATAAATACTGTATAAAAATATATTAAATATTTAATCCCCATTTTTTTCATTTCAAAATACTCCATTTAAAATAAGAACAGTACTCACATGGAATGCCCTTCCTTTGGTTGGTGGTGAAATTTTCCTTTTTTACTTCCAAAGCCTTCTTTCTTCTTCCAACTTTCAACTTCTTTTTTTATGGTTTTTCGACGTGTCTAAGAATTTTTCTTTTCCTTTCTTTAATACCGTTTTACTCACCATTTCCTTTTTTGCATGCCACCTGAAAACCAAAGCTATAGGGTTTGTTCCAAATAATTAACTGGGAGTCCCACAAGTAATTTTTAGTTAAACTTCCAATGAACCTCCCTTGATTTTCCTAATTAATATTGAGATAACTCAACTTCACCTTTCCAAGTAAAGTCATCAAAATATTGTATGCATTGCTAATTAATAATCAACTCCACTTGATAAATACCAGATAAGTCTTTTTAAAGTATGAGTTTATCCTAGTATTTAATTAAGATTTATACGCATATTTAATTAGCATAAATAATATTTTAAATATCATAATTTAATAATTTTCTAATACAATTAAATAATTTAAGATTATAATAAATCTTTATTTTGACAAATTAATTATAGCATTAATACTATTTTTATTAATTTATCCATAAAATCAAATATTTCATTTCTTGATTTGCATATCAAAACTAAATCTTCCCACGAATGTAAGTACATGTACCACAACCAATGTGTCACAATGACATGTATGCCAAAGGGACAATAGTTCATCAGACTAAACCCTGATAGATAGAAATGGGATGTAATATCCTCCCTCCTAAAACTGGTCATCGCTCTGATGATACAAAAGTTCTAAATAACAGTAGAGTTTATCACCCAAAAAAACATAGTATCTATTATCACAGTATGTAAATAACTATAACTTTTACCTTAAAAATTCATCTTAGTGCACTCATTTACTATTATTTATAAAGTATCGGTCTCACAAAACTCTACTATGTGACATTTTTTTAATATGCAATTAAGTTTCGTGAATGTCACTTATGCTAATGATTAACATAACCACCCCGAGATTCAATAACTCGAAAAAAGTCTTACTAAGTTTCTAAATACACATGAGATCATCAAAAAAACTGACCAAGAAGAGTCCCACAAAAAATTTCAATCTCTCCGCAAATATTTCTAACCTTGAGAGTGTATTTATCAAACTGAAGAAAAATATTAAGGTTTCCTGGTAAAAATCATGGGTATATGTTAATACTATCTCTACTTCACGTAGCCTCAGATAAGTATAACATATCAATATTATCCTAACTCAATCGAAGCTCTAGATAAATATGATGTTGAATAAGAACTGGTAAAAATGTATACAATCATAGAATAATCATCCACATGGAACATCTATCCAATATATATGCGTATGGCCATATGACTGAATTTGACAAGTTCTACCTGTCAAATCCTAAATTTGATAAATCCATCTATCAGATCTAACTCAATATCAACAATATGAGTTAATGTGAGGCTAAGTAGGATATCATCCTATCACTTAGAACTCATATTTTCAATTCACCACTCTTCCCTCGAGTCTCTATGACTTGAAGATCTCTAAATAAAAATGTGCACAAGACTCAAAGAAATAAAAATATGTACTAACAGATAATAAAAAATATTATTATATGCTATAAGATTTCTATATGTACTGAGATACATATAAAAAAATCATGCAATCATTTTGAGATTGTATTAAGTTGCTGCTAGCTAAACATAACTAGTATAATAACTCCAAAACTTAACCTATTATATATATAATCTCAAAATTAACATAACATACTTAGGAAAAGGATTATATCGCCCTTCAACCTTATAAGTGAGACCATGTCTCTTGCTTGCACAACCAACACACAAGAAGTTTTTAAAAAAAAATTATCTCTACCATTACCAAGATGATTTGTACATCTAATACATTGCTTGCTCTCGGCAAAAAGGTACACATACTACTCTTCAAAACAACATGTTTTAAAAAGAGAATAATATTAGTCTAACAAATGTAGATAATAACATACTAATTATAATCAACTATAATTAAAATAAATCCACCGTTAGCCACTTGTGGTCAAGTTTACATTTTAGATAAAATAGTAACTCTATAAAGTTACAAGTAAAAAGTAAAGAGATAACATCTCAAAACAAAGATTCTTACATATAATCATCAAGTAAAAGAAAATACCGCAACTCAATTTTACCAAAACACTGCTTACTTACTAGATCTTTAAGTATAGTATCACAATATATCTCCATAACTGAAAGAAAAATAAAATACTTAATAATAAGATATATCAAGTCACAAAACTCCAATCATGGTGTGACATGGTTCCACACTGAAGTACTATTAATCTCAAATACTAGTGCAATACTTCATGTCACTAAGTTCATAAAAAGATATGAAAATACTAATGGACTCATTAGGTCCTAGAGTTCAAGCCTAAGATTTGATACCACATGTAACAACCTGTCTAGTTGTAATTTAAAATATAGTAATTTTTTTTAAAAACTAAATATTGAACATTCATTCAACCATAGTTATTAGAATAGTTTAGTCAATCATAATCCACAACTTTAAATAATAATAGTTTCAAATTTTGATATTGCAAACAATAAAATGAATGTATGATACACACAGTTTACTATCTCACAAGGGACATTAGCACAATCCAAAATCTCATACTCAGTATTAGTATTAATTTAACCATTCTCTTGGATTGCTATGCAATAAAATATACCCTAACCTAACCTAAGGATCTAGACCCAATGCCCTCACCACAACTTGGGTAACCTATATATCTACTCTTCAGAATTAGGATCTGATGTAGTTCTCCTTTCAAATATGATGGTCTCCTCCATGAGACGTCACCACTGAAGGGGTTGGCACTCTAAGATAAATAGGGAACAAATTATTCATGATACAAATGAGCTTCTAAATCTTTAGTCTACAATACCATAGCTAAATGTCACACTCAAATATAACACCTTACTATATAGGGTTGTGTGCTCACCTAAGCACTCTCACATAAAAACTTAGATAATAGCAATGATGAAGGAATATGCATTCCTATTTCCATAGAGAATCACATGATAGGCACAGAAGTAAGCTAAGTATATAAAACAAAGTAAGTCATATAGTACATAACAGTCGAACCAATCATTCATTTATACTCTCAAGATTATACACATGCATACATGTTGTCTTGCAACTGCTATAGATATATTGCTCAAGTAATAACCAATAAAATAATTAGAATAATCAATTTAGGTTAAATTTTAAACATAAAACTACAATATGTACCACCCGAGTATATACATCTAAACTGAAGTATCTTATGATATTTCATACTATCATAGTTCATGATCACTCTACCCAAACATTAACAATATATTAATTTAGGTATGGATCAAAATATGATGAATATAGTATATACCAACTGAATATTTTTCATACTGTAAAACTTTATGACATTCCATACTATCATGGGTCTTTATGCTTGAGCATCTAACTCAACACCAACAACAATCTTACACCCAACCATAATAATAAAGCAAGTCAGGATTATACTATCTGAGTATACCTGCAATAATAATCCCAAAAAACATAATCTTAAGGTACACTTCATGATGCACTATGTTATTCTATTTATTTATACCCACTTACATAGTTAACTTTATCATGAAATATATTGTATGTAGTTTTCATCCTTACAACATGCGCTAGACTTGCTCCTGCTGACAAGTTTGTATAATAGTATTATGCTACACAAAGGCTATTTGTTTTCACTATCATTCTAGAAAAACTATAGTAGATGTCACACTAAGAAACACCTATCAAGATTATCTTTCTATGTTCGTGCTGACTCCTCGAACTGTCATACATATATGTGATGTCACCTACATACACAGAATCAGGGATAGATGTAGTTCCACCAAACTACCAAAGGTATACATGACTACTACAAAATTGCATACATAAGTAAAGACAACCATGTTCCTTAACTATAGTGAGAAGAATTAGTAGGCCTCCAAACAATATAACTTACATCAAAACTCACATAAGCTAGGATGTCAAAGACGTACATTATCACATAACATATATACATATAGGTAGTTGTACATAAATAAAGAACTGTACATGGGAAAACTTCTCATAATCTCTAGCATATAAGCATGTTTGTCTCAGCCACAATTTCAAACATGCTACTACTGTACCAATTATAACATTAGATCTTATAAATACATATCCATTAAACATCATAATTCATTTATTATCTTAAGATAAAACTCTAGATCACCTCCCAAACTAGATGAGAATGGACACATTCTCCTTATAGGAGTGGCAAGGTTTAAGATTCAAAAGAATTAATTTTGACAAGAATAAAACATTATTATGCTCTAGAGTCAAAGGATTTTACGTATGGTTTTCAATTGAGTTAATTTCCAAGGTAACATATTTCATTCACATAAATAACATCATTTTCGACCTTTAGTGTTAACAATAACTAAGGCATTATTTGTAAATTAATTAGGCCCAGTCTTAATATTCTAATCCTTTTTCAAGGATTTTTGTCCACATACCAATACATTATAAGTCTCCACACTATACATAGACTTATGTCATTTACACAATAAACATTAAGATGCAACTACTCTCTATTAATTTTTTTGGATATACCACATCATTAGATTCCATCTATTTATTAAGTTATATCTTAGTTCCTTTGACATATATGGGTTCGTAGTAACATCCATAACTACATAGTGGTGCAATTATAATATTGATATACTTTATCAGTTATCCAACATGTGACCAATGTATCAGACACACCAATATTTGGTATAGTATACATTTAGACCTCACATAAGTCTCACAACTAATGATATCCAATAATAAAATCATGTCAATTACTTACTCCATTTATATAAAACTAGGTTAAATATTTAATCCTTACTAGATATTAACAATGTTTAGTAATTTACTAAAGCCAAATAACCTTTCTGCTAATTTAGACATGGTTTATAATATTACGAAAACTATATTGATATACACATCAATTATAGACTACGCCTAAAGATTCATACAAAATCACCTCAACTCATTTTTCTACACAAAATGATAATAATAAATTGGATGATCCATATATCGTATACTCACTTAAATTACAAAATTCAATATAATATAAATTATAGTATCTCTTATTCTAACCTAATTAATATCTAACAATATATATATATATATATATATATATATATATATATATATATATATATATGCATATAAATTTAAACCAAATAAATGTGGGTCTCCCATTACCCTTCCCTATTGGAAATATTGTCATTGATGTTAAAGGTCTAGCACTATTGGTGACAAAGGCTCCATAGCATTTAATGTCTAAAGGTGTTTTTAATGTTCATATTTTGGCTAAATTATGTTGATATTTATTTAATATTAACAAATATATTTTTGATTGGATAAATTCAAAAGAGGGCCCATGAAGAAGTTAAAGAGTCCTGATGTAAAGACAAAAGAGGGAAAGGACACATTTTCCCATGAAGGGTCATCTTGAGGAATTCAAAGAGTCACCAAGTGAAGACAAAAGAGGAAGGGTGCATTTTCTCATGAAGGGTCACCTTGAGGAATTTGAAAAGTCACAAAGATAAAGAAAAAATGGTAAAGGATGCATTTTATCATGAAGGGTCACCATATGAATTTTCAAATGAAAAGATCTGAAGGTTCATGCAAGTTTGGCACCATTTTGCATTTGGATTGAAGAGTCACAAAGGGTGAATGTCAAAGGTCATTTGGAAAGCTATAAAAGGAAGCTTGTGAAGCCATTTTAAATATGCAAGAGAGTGCATGGTTTATAATTATTTTATATAATAAAAGAGGAGAGAATGGAAAGATATATTGTAGAGTTCTATCATTTGTTGAGAAAGCACATTAAGAGATAGTTGTGTGTTATACACAAGAGGGATTGGTGCTCCTATGAGTTGGTGATCACAAATCATTGTTGTGTTGGTGCTCAGCAAAGGAGTTAGTTCTCCTACAAGTTGGTGATTATGAAATTTATAATTTTAGTTGGTGCTCATTCATATACTTGATATTATTCTTTATGGTTTTTCCCACATTAGGTTTCCACGTAAAAATTTGGTCTCTCTCTCTCTCTCTCTCTGATGTGGTGCATGTTATTGTTTCAATTTTATTGCATATCTTGAATGTATGATTAAGTAGAATTAGATTAAGTGAAATATTTAAAAGATATATGATATACTGATTCACCCCCCCTCTTAGTATATCATATTCTTAACAATTGGTATCAGAGCAGGTTCTTTTGGAAAGAGTTTAACAGCTTGAATGTAGATCAGGGAAAGTAGGATGGTTAGATCACATGAAGGTTTTTCTACAAATAAGGCATTTTTGTTTGATGGGATAAATTTTGCCTTTTAGAGCATAAGGATGAGGACTTACTTGATGGCCCTTGGATTTGACATTTGGCAAACAGTGATGGAGGAATTTGAAGAGACACAAACACTTTTAACTACTCTTATGAAAAAGAATGCAAGTGAAAATAATGCTAAAAATTTAGATGTTATTTTATGTGGTTTAAGTGAATTAGACTTTATTAAAGTTATGCAATGTAAATCTACTCATGAGACTTGGGTAAAGCTTGAAAATATTTACAAAGGTGATGGAAAGGTTCAACAAGCTAAGCTCTAGACTTTTAGAAGATAGTTTGAAAGTTTGAAGATGGAAGAGGAAGAAATTATAAAAAAATATCTTTTTTGGGTTGATCAAATAGTTAATCAAATTCAAGGCTTTGGAGAAAAAATGGAAGAGTTAGCAGTGGTACAAAAGGTTTTGAGATCTCTACCATTGAGATATGATGCAAAGGTATCAGCAATTGAGGAGATGAAGGATTTATCTAAGCTAATGATGGATGAACTACATGGTATTCTTATGGTATATGAGATGTGGATCGAACAAGAGAAACTCTCAAAGAGGAAAGCCGCTTTCAAGACATCAAAGAAATATAAGGCTAAGATTCAAGAATCAAGTGACAGCTCTAGCAATAAGGAAGATGAAAATGGAGCTCTATTCATTTGCAATCCTAAAAAAGTCACAAGTAAATATCAAGGAAAATTGTCATTAAAGTTTTTTAAATATAGTAAGATTTATCATTTTACATCTACCAAGTGCCCAGATAAAAATAATGATGACAATGAAGAAGAAAATTCTACATGCAAGAAGAACTTCAAAGGAAAATACAAGAAGGGATTTGAGAATAATAGTTTATATTCTAAATATCCTAGCTTAGCCCAAAGACAGTGGAGTCAGTGACTCAAATGAAGAAGAGATTCTTGTCATGACCATACATGAAGATGCCTCCACAAGCAAAAATATAGATGATCAAGAAGAAGAACATGATGAAGCCAAGGTAAATCTAGAAGGAGAACTCATTTGTGCCTTAGACGAATTAAAATCTCTTAAGAAGAAGAATCAAAGATTGAAGCTCTAGATCAAGAAAAATGAAAAGGAGTCAAAAGAAATTATTGAATATCTATAAGCTCACATTGAAGAAGCCAAAAAGATTGAAGAAGATCTAACAGCATAATTACAAAACGTAAGTGAAGAATGTGAAAGGTATGTTATTGAAATTACCTCTTTATAAGAAGATTTTGAGAAAACAAACAAAGCAGTCAATAATAAAGCAGCCAATGACTCAAAATTTGAGAATAACACTAGCATGTTGAATAAAATATTAGAAAGTCAAAAATCAATATTAGATAAGATAGGTATCAGATTTGAAAATAAAAAGAGCTATGTTGAAGCCCTTACAAAAGAGGAAATAAAAAGGGAAGAAGTTAAGAATGCAGAGGATAGCTCAAACAAAGAAGACTGAAAGGAACAAAGCTACAAAAGACAACTAGGTCAAAGATACAAAAATCAGAACATGTTCTATTTTCATGGTTATTATTTTTATTGTAATGGTTATGGTCATAATAAAATAGAATGTTGGAAAAGAGCTAACAATTTCATAAATAAAGAGAACGAAACTCATGCAGAATCAAGCAGAAGCCACAACTCTTTTGTTCCTCTATTAGGCTTTGATGAAGAGGCCATAGTATGTTATAAGTGCAAAAAATTTGGACACATAGCCCAACATTATAGAAGTGTGTTCAAGTCAGTCAAGAAAGACCTAATTTTCAAGGCTCCATTCATCAAGAAGAGAGTTCAAACAAGTTCATGGCAGAAGAAACACCCTGAAAAGTCTATGTTAGTCTGGACAGCTTTGCATGCAATAAATGAAGAAAATCCATGGTTCATTGACAGTGGGTGTTCGAGGCACATCATAGGAGATTAAAAAAAATTCATAACCATAAATAAGATCAATGGTGGCACAGTTAAAGTTGGAGACAAGACCACTGCCAAAATATCCAAAAATTGTGCATTAAGTTTGGATAATGTTAGAACTAAGATTGAAAATGTTCTATATGTATAAGGTCGTAATCATAATTTTTTGAGTGCAAGTCATGGTCAAGGACACACATTAAATTTATATGAAAAAGGTTATGAAATTAGGAGAAAAAATTTAGATGTGTTGATTGTATATTTTTAGAGGACATGCAACAATTTATATATGTTATCAGATATGAAAGGTCAAAAATGTTGTTTGAGTCAGGTTGAGAAAAGTTGGTTGTGGCATAGGAGAATGGGACACATAAATTTTGATAATCTTGTCAAAATCATCAAGAATCAAGTAATTAGATATCTTCCAAAAATTACAAATCCCTCTAACATGCTTTGAACCATGTCAACATGGGAAGTAGGTCAGAAGATAGTTCAAAACAAAATAATACTTAACCACTCAAATGTTAGAGCTTGTTCACACTAATCTATGTGGACCTACCAGAACTCAAAGTACTCAAGGTGAGAAATATTTCATGTTGCTTATTTATGATTTTACACATATGACTTGGGTTATGTTTTTGAAAAAAAATCAAAATCTTTCAGCCACATCAAAGCATTCAAGGCTTTAGTTAAGAATGAAACTGATTTGAAGATTAAGTGTCTAAGATCATATCGAGGAGGAAAATTCATGTTAGATAATTTTATTGAGTTTTTTGAAGATGTTGGTGCCATAATTTTGACAAGTATTAATTTTATTCTTGGCACACAATGTGAAAGGACCATTTTCCATCTTGTTACAATTACCGACATGGCATAGGAGGACCATGGCATGGGAGAACCATGGCACAAAAGGACCATGGCATAAATCTAGAAGAATGATACTTGATGGGTGTGGAGGGATAATGGAATAGAATACCCAGTGTGAGAGGACCCAGTCAAAAGGGAATGTGTCAGGAAGGACCTAAGAACAGGGGCTAGGAACAAAATTGGAAGACTAGGGGAGCACGTGAGAAGCAAAACATGAGGGATGCAGAGTAGTTAGAATAAAATTTCAAGTGGGACACTTCAACCCCATTGATCGAAGGTTTTGTACTAGCCTGTGAGGAATGGAACACTTGGCCACCAGGATATATCATAGAACGAGGATCTAGGGGCACAGAGACCCAAGTGTATAGGAACAACTAATTGTAAATGCCATAAATCTCAATTTTTTTGGAGTCTGTGTGTCATCAATTCATAACATTTAGAATTATGACACTTGTTCAGGGCAAAACAAGTATAAAAACCCCTATTGTAATCATTTGCATGGACTTTTTGGGAGAATAGTTATAATGATTTTTCTTGTAATGTAATAAGTTGTTAATGACAAATCAATGTTTTCCATATTATGTTATGAATGATGAAGTATTCTAAGGACTGAATGATTGATGTGATTTACATATAAGTCATGGGTATTTTTCTTCTTTTACCACTACTATTAAATAGTAATGGTGATCCTAGTTATAATGATAGTTAAATCTGGGACAATAAGGATAATAGTAGTGTATTTAGGGTGATGAATAATATTTTAAGAAATGTGTTATAAAATATGAATAAACATATAACATTGTGCTACAAAGCCTTCAAGAATTTATATTTTGCTACACACTTTGGGTGAGCATGTGAGACTTACCTCTCGTGTGAGAGGGCCAGCATGTTAGCTTATTGGGGAGAAGTTTCAGTGCCAAAGTAGAACTAACTAAAAGAACCCAACATTTTGGTTCTATTACAAGGACCTGAAGTAACTAAAGCACAAGCATGGAAAATGTTTGAGTGTATTACATTAGAAAACATTGAAGACTGGATTATCAGTATCGAAGATAATTTTGTGGTTCCATATCTTGAGCCTGGAGTTTTTGCATGATAGTGGGTAGAACACAACCTCTATAGTTCATTATATGAGACATTCTTCTTTGAGGTCCCTATTCTTTTACATTCCTATATATTAGCATATGCTCAAGGATGATCCTGAAATCTTGGATGAAGATAGTCATGGACACCATAATGGCAAAGGAGTTTAGCACAATTGAAATTTCCTTGGATGTGAGTGATCAATTACTAGTGGAAAGTTGTCTGGAACAGTTACATCTTAGAATATGTTGTGACCACATTTTCATGTCTTGAGGAAGCCAAGTTCAATTTTTTACAATAACCAAGGGAGTGATATCTTTCACTAATTCTAGCCAAAATTAAAAATCTCGTTATTGATCTTGGGTTGGAAACATTACCCATGAATGGCTAAAACCTCACATGCATGAGCTACATAGTTAGAGGAGAGATTATTGGTTGATTTAGGGTTGTGGGTTCAACATGGTAGCAAGTTAGTGAGTGTTATAGAAACAAAAGTATGATGAAGCTCAATAGAGGATCATGGGATTTAATGGTATAGGAAGAGATTGGGAACACTCAAGAATCATTTTGAAGAGCTACAGGGAGCTAGAAGCACATGAGGAATCCATCACTTTTGGGTTATAACCTTTGCCATTATTATCTTGTGAAGAAATGGGCTAGATCATTAGAGATGAACCCAGTACGAATCAACCAAGCTCTCCCACCATAGTGCATGCTCTTGAAATCGAGTCTTATATGATACAAATAATGAATTGGGATACATATGGTATAGATTTAGAGGCTGAATGGATATGTTAAATTGAGATTAGGCGATCAAGCAATAACACTAAATCTACATTTTGTTCTTTTCATAAAAAAATCCATGGCACAGCTTAGAATACCTCGAGGATCTATCCAAGGCTATAATATTGGACCTAATTTAGGAACTCGCCCTTCCACCATGCCTCCCCATATGGGTACTACTAGTGGAGGCACTAGAGGAGGATTAGGAGGAGGTACTGGAGGAAGTTGGCCCCCTCTAAGAAAAGGAGTTGGATCTTCTCAACAAATAATTTTTAAACCTCATATGGTTTATTGTGAAATGAAATTTCACCTACCTGAGTATCAAGGGGTGAAAAATGTAGTCAATCATGTTTATAAGTGTGAACTAATTTGGAGAGCATGTGGCATCACATCCTCTGATTAAAAGGCAACATAGTTCACAGCCACCCTCTTAGAACATGCTCATAAATGGTACCATAAATTCAACCCTCAAGAAGTAGTGGTTGACTATGACCAACTCAAAGCAGCATTTCTACAAGAATTTGATATTCTAGAGTTTGAGCAACAGAGTATAGTAGTGTTGAAAGACATAAAATAGGGACTTACAGAGAGCGTACAAGAATATGATGATCAATTCAAGACTTTTATTTCTAAGATATCATTTGAAATCAATCTTTCCCAACATGTACAATGGTTCATAGGGGGGTTATTTCTACCTTTTTGTTCGACCCTATCATAGATAACTTTTACCAATGTGTAAGAGGCTCTGGAGTCTGCACTATGCATTAAAGTAGTTGGAAGTATGGATAATAGAATTAGTCCCTTTATGGAGGCACAAATAGCATCTATGGCTTTTAAGATTGAAAAATTAATGGCAAATTATGCACATGACATATGTAGTGGTGTTTGATGTACTGATTGTGAAACTGAAGGACACACAAGAAACAACTACCCACGTAAGAACATTCATGTAGTCCTAAAACAAACCTATGAGATTTGTCATGATGATCATGATGTTCATTCCTATCCACTTTTTCAAAAATCCATGAATACTAAATTATATGTATATTGTAAAAAAATTATGCTTATACTCACAATACTACTGAGTGTCGACTGATTGAAGATATCCATGAGGCTCAAGCACACATCACGTGCCAAGTTTTAGTCAATTCCTATGATAATGATGGTTATCATGGGTGAAGAAGAGGATGAATATGAGTCAGTAGGTTTCCACCAAGGACTTGTTATAAGTGTGGTTCTCTAGACCACTAGTAGAGGGATTGCTCAGAATACCCTACCTGCACTTACTACAAAAATGACCACTAATTAGAAGAATGCCCAAATATATATGCATCCATTACAAAGGACCAAAATTAAAAAGGTGTAGGTATGATCCATATAGACAAACCATAATGGTGTGCTCAACCAACCATCCCTATTGTACAGCAAGTCAATATTACCATGCATAGTGGAGGCCAAACATAACCTACATCCAACCCAGTTGAAAAGGTACATAGGGAACAACCTCGTGCAAGGAAATACACTGATGCACTTCAAAAAAATGATGTTCTTTAGGATGCAATGACACTTGTGTGTGAGCTCCAAGGTTAAATTCAATATCTTAAGGATCGATATGTCACATAGCATGCCACAATGCAAAGGGAAACCAAACCTCCAGTAATGAGGGATAGTTTCCAAGAACTATGCAAACACATACTTGATGAAAACATCATTCCACATCTTAGCGATTGGTTTAAAGGTCAATCTCACATACCAAATGAAACCCATACTCAACTAAGTTAACAAGGTGAACATCGATATTTAAATTATGCTTAACATCAGGAAAGTTCTAGTTCTACATCCTTGAAATACAGAGAAATATTAGTTAATGCTACTATCAATACATGGATAATCCAAGATATTCTAGTGGATATTGGTGCTAAAGTAAATGTTCTCACTAAAGATGCCTAGCAGAAAATGTCTATTCCAGCTTTGCAACCTTTACCTCATGTCTTGTTTATGGAAAATAAGTCTTGTGCGCATCCTATCATAGTCCTTAAAAATTCCATTGTTGAAATAATTTGGTTTCCCTTCAAATAAAATTTTGAGGTTTTAGAGTTGGTAAAGGCTGATGATTATTCAACCTTACTTGGAAAACCCTGGTGCTATGAAAATCATGTAGATTTAAGCTTTAAGAATCAGTACATTAGCTGTGAAAATATTGATCAATGTGTGATAATTCCATTAGACCAAGCATAAGGACCACCATATATTTAACCTATAAGCATTGATGAAGACATCAACAATTTGTATAATGTGACTAGTCACTTGACAGATGACTAGCATGATCCTACACTAGATGGTATTCTTCACTGGGTGGATAACTAGTTTATCTTAGATACCATAAGCAATGCCTAAAAATATTGAGCCCATGGTGATTATGATCTCTCTATAAGATTTTGCAACACCATCAACAAAGAAGACATTCCACATCTATTCCTTAAGCATCAAAAAAATTTGTGTCTCATGGGTTTAGTGATAAGAGGAACATTGGAGGGACCACCTTTGGAAAGAATTAATGAATCTCCATGATTCCAAGGACAAATGGAAGTGTGTGATTTCATCCAATGCCTCAAAAATTTCTATAGTACTGAAAATGAATGGATGTGGTCCTTAGACCACATTTTTTATGGCACTACCACCAAGTGGTGGTGAACCCATAAAGAGAACCTGTTATATTGGGATCAAGTGTGAGATGATCTACATCATAGATTTCACCATGACAATAATATCAGAGGTACACTTAACTATAGTAGTATGGAAGCACCTGAACCATACTTGGGGGCATGTGAAATAATATGGTGAGCTAAAGAAATATTTTTACGAGAATACCTATGGGTCCATATGTTCTATGGAGCTTTATGCACTTGGACATGGGTTTGGTACATACATGAATAAAGGCATAGAGGAACAAGGATCTAACAACTATTAAAGGAGAATATGACATCCGTGATTTCTTATTCTTCACCAAGAATGGATATGTGCCTTTCTCTTCAAGCAAAATGTGAAGAAATAATTGGAGATCCAAGTTTAGTAGAAGACCACCTACATCATATTCATCATAAATTAGAGGACCCCTTAAGTTTATTCAATGAGCCTCCTAGACAATTACCTCTTTCATCACTGGTAATCTCCAGTGAAAAGCATCAAGAAGAAATCCACCTGGGAAAATAGAAGCTCATCTTTCAAGTAGATGAAGGAGAAGGATCCACTCCAATTAATTTGTTGAGTAACTTACATGTTCCCATAAGTACTAGCTCATGAACTATTCAAGACACCAATTTCCCAATGGATAATCCTAATCATGAACCCATTCAAACTATTCAACTAAATATTGGCATAGATCAAGAACCTAAATTGGTGACTATTGTAAATTATTAGACCAAGATAGAAATTGTGCAAATCTTTGAGCTGCTAAAAGAGTATCAGGATGTGTTTCCAAGGAACTACAGTGAAATGAAAGGGGTTCACCCTTCTCTTGAGAAGATGCATATAAAATTGATTGATGACCCTTGTCCTGTGAAGAAATGCCCATACCAGATGAACCCTAACCTCTGAGTGTGCATAAAATAAGAGATCAAAAGGATGTTCCATGCCAAAATAATCATTCCTATTGATGAATCTGACTAGGTGAGTCATATGGTAATCAGTATCAATAAGGATGGGCATATTCATATCTACATGGATTAACATGTTTTGAATGCATCCTGTGTCACCAATCCTTTTCCAACACCTTTCACGAAATATGTCATAGAAGGCATTATTGGTTGTGAGATATACTCCTTTACCGATAGGTTCTCAAGATATCACCAAGTCTAGATAGCTAAGGAAGACCACTCCAAGACCACTTTTGCTATGGAATGGGGATCTTTTACCTACACTATCATGCCATTTGGGTTGAAAAATGCCCTGATAGTGTTTTCACTGGTAGCAATAAAGGATTTTAAATATTTTATCCATAAGTTTCTTCAAATATACTTAGATGATTAGATAATATATGGGTTCATCAAGGACCACTATGCCAATCTGAGGCACATGCTTGAGCACTATTGAGTATTATAAATTTCCTTGAATCTAAAGAAATGCATGTTTACGACACCATTTGGGATACTCCTTGGGCATATCATTTGTAAGGAGGGACTCCTAATAGATCTAGCTAAGGTCTCGATCATTTTATGACTACCAGCACCAAAATCCCAGTGCAAGGTATGTGTATTCTTGGGACACACAGACTACTACAAAAAGTTCATTCGGGGTTATGCCAATATTGCAGTGCCCTTAAAAGAACTATTAAAACATAACAAATAGTTTATATGGACAAATTCTTGCAAAGTAGCTTTTGAAACATTGAAAGAAAGACTAGTTACTGCTCCTATCTTATAATTTCTAGATTAGACAAAACCATTCCATGTCCATGTTGATGCATCTGGAACAATAGTTGGTGCAATACTTCCATAACCAAGAGAGGAAAATTTGGGAATCCCATCTATTTTTCCAGTAAGAAGCTCATTCCAATAAAAAAAACTATACCACCACTAAATACAAAGCTTTGTCTATGGTTTATGCACTACAAAAATTTAGACAGTACCTTCTGGATACACCATTTATGTTCTATACCGATCATAAAGCCTTAAATTATCTCGTTAACAAGCTCATTCTCCATGGAAGAATTTTCCATTGGATAGTTTTGTTCCAAGAATTCTAGTTTTTTGTAGAAGTAAAACCTAAAAAAACCAATTGTGGACCTGTTCATTTATCCCAAATTAAAAATAGAGAACCTCCACATGCCATTGAAGATGACCTTCCCGATGTACAACTTTTGCAAGTCTTTAGGGTACCTAAAGAGTTGGAGGATATTGTAGCATTCCTCAATACTAGTTGTGCACCTACATCTCTTACTTTATAAGAAAGGAAACAACTTATAGTTCGTGTTACACCGTATCAACTCATAGCAGGAGATCTATACAAGATGGACCATGATGAGGTACTACATCATTGTGTATTACAACATGAGAACCTTGAAATATTATGAGAAGTACATGAAGGTAGTACCAGAGGACACTATGTTAGGGAAGTTATCATGCACAAGATGTTGCTTGTAGGACTCTGGTGGCTGACTTTATTTAAAGATACAAAGGCATATACAAGGCAATGTGATATCTACCAGCATGTGGGAAAACCTAATAGAAGAGATGTCATGCCACTACACCCAATTCCATCTCAAGAACCATTTGAAAAGTGAGCTATAGACTTTGTAGGGTCTATCACTCCCATAAGATGAAGAACAGGTTCACAGTACATTATTTTGGTAACAAACTATTTAACACATTGGGTTGAGGTAGTGCCAACCAAAGACTATACAACAACCACTGCCATGTGGTTCATTTGGGAAAATATTATAATTCACTTTGGATGTCCTCTAAATTTCACTAGTGACAGAGGAACCCACTTCTTAAATGAGACAATTCAAATTTTGTTGGTTAAATTCATGATTACACATCACAAGACCACACCATATCACACACAGGTGAATAGAACATTAGACACTTTTAACAAGATTATTGGTACCACTTTGGAAAAGGTTTTCAATATTGGAGAACTAATTGGGATGATAGGGTTTTTGCAATACTCTAGGCATATAGGACCACATACAAATGCCTTAATAAAAATACACTATTTAACCTGGTATATGGAAAGGAAGCAATCATGCCAGTTGACTTCCTAGTTCCATCTCTCTGGATAGTGCATATAGGAAATATTGATGATTACGCATCTTTGAAAGCTCAGCTTGATGAACTCATGAAACTAGGTGAGGAGCAGTTCCTCACTCACTAGAATCAAGATGTTGAGAAATAGAAACAAAAAGCATGGCATGATCACAATATAAATAATAAAATCTTCACTCTAGGTATGAAAGTTCTACTCTATGACTCTAAGTTCATATGCCACCCTAGGAAGCTTCGCATTCATTGGGATGGACCATTCATAATTCATAGTATCTGATCCACTGGTGCATGTCATTTGAAGTGAATAAATGGTCAAATTCTATCCAGACATTATAATGGGAGTCAACTTCAACCATTTTATGATTATATTTAAATTTGTGTTATTTTAAAAATAAGTCTTGAGGCCATTAGATTAGGATTTACTACTTTCAATAAAAATCACTACCCTTGAGGTGCGTGACTCATTTATTTTTAGTTCTTTATCTGCTTAATGTTTTTGTGGAGGACCATGAACCTTTTTTTTAGTATGAGGTAAGTAGTGCATAAGAGTACAAGACATGTGAGCACGAAAGTTCAAAAGTGCAAGAGTCATATATGACATGTAAGTGATTAAAAGTGCAAGAGTCATACACAGCATGCAAGTACTTAAAAGTACAAGAGCCATACAAAGTGCACAAGTGATTAAAGGCACAGGAGTCATTTAATGCAACATATTCCTACCATTTGTGTGATAACTAGTTTTCATTCCCTAGAAGAATAAGATAGCTATCACCCACCTCCATGGAAGGCACGAGAATAAATAGACCAATAAGGCAATGAGGGTAGTTATAACAAGCGTGTGAGTGAAATGATGGGACAAGTTTGTTAAAATACTAAATGATTGATGCAAGATATGAAGTATGGATACCATTAGAAGATACATATTTATGGTTGGAAATGATAAGGAGAGGAAATAAATTAATGAGGTAGATTGGCTAAGGGACCTATAAATAACCATGTCGAAGCCATTTTACACTTTACCTTGCTAAACTCTTCATGCGATAAATGGACCAGAGCAATACACAAACCAAAAAAATATATATGAAGTCAATCTCATTATAAAATAGTGTTTGAGAGATAAATAGAGATGCAAACAAGATTTCCAAGTAGAGGTAGATAAGTGCAAACCAAGTGTAGAAGTGGGTTGAGGCCATTGTTGGTAAAAGTTGTTGCAGGTTGCCAGATTCCACCATTATTGAATTATAAAACTTGAGAGCCAAGGTAAGTTAAATGCCACCACATATTCATTTGGGAACATGGGATGGTCGAGGGTTAACCTTTGAGCAGCTCAGTGGGTAATACAACCCAAAAAAAAAGTGAAAAGACTTGAAAAACTGCCAACCATTCCTAAAGATAGAGAGGTAGGTGGAGAGAGGTTCCCTATAAGAGAGGAGCCTTTGGAAAACCTATGAGAGACACTAAGGCAAGAGTAGCATGAAATAATTCAAAATGAGAGCATGGAAGTAGAAAAAATGGTAAAAAAAGTAAAGAGGTGCAAGCCTCCTCATCACAAACCGCCTCACAATCTTCCTCTCCAACTGATTACATTGAAGAGATGCAATACCTAGAGTCAGTTTTGCATGCCAAGAATTGGGTTTCCAAAGTGGAAACTATGACCATTTTTTATTATAACCACCATTAGCCAAGGAATGAAGTATAATAATAAAATGATTATTAGGTCTAGACCACCAACACATGAAATCAAGTGGTTTATGACCTGGCTATCAAGAACTAGCTAGACAAAGTTGGCCTCTTCCAAATTTTCAAACTGCCATACTTTGGAATGCCTACTGAGTAATTTTAGTTACTCCTCTCACATGTTCATGAGGATTATATCAACTTCATAGGGCACAACATGAAGATCATTTCAGAGAGAGTAAACAAGGTAATAGGACTCCAATGCATAAGACTCAATGTCTTGGATGACTTAGCAGCCACAGAGGAAATTCAACAGACCACCACCACACTCATGTATCAAAATTAATAACATGAGATGCGTATCACAAACCTATAGGATCTCAATTTAATGGCAATAGCATAGATCATCTCTACCAAGATCAGAGGGATTGATAGATGGAAGGAGGTGGATATGGCCCACCTACACTTAGCAAACCAATTAGTATGAGTAAAGTACAACTAGGAATCATACTTTACCTAAAGGATAATCAAATATGTGAAAAAGTTGCAACAACACCTAAGTTCCATTTTCCTTAGGACACAATTCTATCATTGATGGTGTTTGATGAAATTTGTGTGCATGGTTATAGCTCAGGATCCTTGAAGTGGGTGTATCCCTCCACTAACAAATCCCTCACCAAGCACTACAAATCCATCACCTGCCCCCACCACATCACTCCAACATAAAATTTGAAGATGAGACATTATTTTGACGGAATGAAGGTAGCCTTTGGAGATGAATGGTAAATCCTTAAGGATCTACCCTTTGAAACTAAAGATTAAGCAAAATTCGCTATGAGTTAGCATTTATCCTTGGAATGGATCCACATGATTCTTTTAGGATAATTTTTCGCATGGCTCAAGCTGCCCTATGATTTATTTACATACTACTTCATCGATTTAGTGAAAAAAATTCATGATGCCTAATGTATTACTTGCAAGCAAAATGGATGATGCAGAGTGCCATACTCTCTGAAAGATGTTTGTTTATGTCGATAAAAAGGCCTGCACAAAAAGGAAGGAAATAAGTGAAACAATCATTAAAATGAAGAATATTCTAGTTGGAAAATAGGTACATAAACTATTCTATATGTTATGCCCTAACTTGCATCCTCAAGATGGGGAACTAAGGGAATGGATCCCCTAGATTCCATTATGGAATAGAATGTTTGATCTGAAAATGAGAACAAGTGGGTAGTAAGGCCCCCAAAAGTGACAAAAGATAGAGGAGTCACAAACCTATAGATCAACACCTCATCCCCCTTAACCTCAACCAATATATCATCAACAACAACCTCAACCACATCATTCCCATTCACCTCTTTCTTTGTCTCCATCTTCTCACAGTTCACCTTTGTCAACCTCAACTTCTCTGTCTCGATCTTCACAACCACATTCAAATCCTAATGATTTGAATCAAGTTCTTATTAGCAGACTTAGATGATCCATTACCCTAAAGATAATAATTAGATGAATATGTTTGATAGATACCATGTTTAATATCCCACTCACATACCTTTGTGATAATAAATACCAAAGCATTATCTGATATTATAGTGGATGGTGCTCCAAAATGGGTGACTAGGCTTTCATAGAACTCAAGAATAGAGTTCTCATTTGTTTCCTTCAATGGAACTACTTCCACCCACCTGGTGAAGTAGTTTGTGGTTGTCAAGACATACTTATTACTAGCACTATATGGATGATTAATCATACCAATGAAATCCAAGCCCCATTACATGAAAGGTTGTTTAACTTGAATAGGCTTCAGTGGCATTGTGGCTAGCTTCTATTTCCCTATAAACATGGCACATTTTGAACACTTCCTCACCCATGCATGTGCATCTATGAATAAATTAGGCCAAAAGTAATCAATTTTGATGATTTTTTTATTTGTGGTCCTGGCTACAAAATGGCCTCCTTGAGGACTATCATGAAATTATCAGAGAAGCTTATCAAATTGGTTAGTTTCAACACATCTTAAGAGCATACCTCCAATGTCCTTTTTGAACATCACTCTATCAATCAAGATATATGGAACTGATTGCATCCTAAAGTGTCTTCATTTTGATGTATTAAAGCCCATTAGACACTCCCCCATTTAGAGAAATATTGAAATATTCCATGTCTAGATGGATGGAAGAGTGTCCTCATCTTCCTATTGGGTGTCTTGGATTACAAATATTGTCTCTTTTTCTTCTCTCACATCTTTAGCAAGATGTTCATATAATCTCTTTCCTTGGACTAGCTTCATGACCCTAAATTTAATGTCATATTCCATACACTTGGTGACCCATCCATCTCTCTTTTCATTCAAATCCTTGTTGAGGATAAAATATTTCACACTTGGGTGAGCCACCATTAGTATGATCTCACTGTTTGAAACTAGATTCCTAAATTTATTCAAACCTCTAACAAAAACAAGCACATTCTTTTCAATAAAGCTATATCTTTTTCCATAATCCTCCAAAGCTTGATTGAAGAAAGTAATGGGTTACTCCAGACCTTGATTATTCAGCTACATGATCATGGCATAAACTGCATCTAATGTGGAAAATGCATACAGATAGAACTTCTTATTGAAATTTGGATTTAACAGAGTGGGGGAATGAGATATGGCCTCCTTGATGGCTTCAAAGATCCTATTTCCTTCTCTTATCTATGTGAACTCTTTGTCTTTTATCAAAATATGAGTGAGTGGTTTGACCATCTCTATAAAGCCTAGAATGAACCTCCTGATGAAGTTGATCTTACCTAAGAAGATCTGCAACCCTTTCTTGTGTTTGGGAATTGATAGGGCAAGGATTGCCTCTATTCCTTTTGGATCAATACATAGACCAACTTTAGACACAACATGTCCCTAAATTCTTCCCTCATGCATCAAAAAAATACATTTATTTGGATTCAAAGAAATTCTAAATTATTTACATCTATCAAAAATAGATCTCAAATGTGTTATATGATCATTAGGGTTTTTTGAGAAAACTATTATGTCATTAAGGTAAACTAAAACCATATCATTCAAAATACCATGAAAAGAAACATATGTTTCTCTTTGGAAGGTGGATCTAGCATTGGAGAGTCCAAAAGACATTTTACAATATGCATAGGTACTCCATTTTATACTGAATACAGTCTTATGCATATCTTATTCTTTCCTCGAGATCTTATTATAGCAAGAATATCCATGAAGCAATGAAAACCTTTGAGAACTTGCCACCTTTTGTAAAATTTGATCCATGGAGGGTAGTGGGTAATGGTCCTTAAGGACACCTTATTGAGATCCCTAAATTTAACACATAACCGAATCTCTACACTCTTTTTCCTCACTGGCACAAGGTTTGAAACCCAAGAGGAATGTTTAATTGGAAATATTATCTTGGATTCAATCAATTGATAGAGTTCTCTTCTCATGAGATCCTCCACTCTTGGGTTGATAGGCCTTTTTTATGGCTGAATAGCTTGGCATTATTTTATAATTCAACGGTGTGTTGCATAAGCTTGGGATCAAACCCTTTCAAGTATTTGTATTCCCATGCAAATATATCAGAAAATTATTTACATAAAGCAACAAATGCAACTCTTTCCTCTGCTATATTGACCTTTCCTATATTCAACAAATTGCCCTTAAAGATCTTTATCTTTTCATAGTGTTCTTCTTTAGCTGAGATGCATGCCTTCACCTTTATTACTTGGTCATTTTCATTGAAGATGATTTCTAATGTCATAAGTCTTTTGGGAATATTGTTTGATCTCAGCTATACTATTTGATCATCATATTGATTCTGGAACTTGTCTTGGTTCTTACAACAGAACTCTGCCTCTTACATTAGAAAACATATTATTTGATCATCATTATCGAAGACTTATCAACTCACCTCATTGTTAGGTAAAACTAGTCTGCATATAATCTTGACCTTATCTTGGCCTTGGATACCTTTGACTCCTACTATCACATATTGGGCACCAATGGCAGCAAGCCTATCTACATGCTAGTTTGCTTCTCTTGGTATGGACTGGATATCAAATACCAAAAAATACTCTATGAGGTCTCATACTTGGTGATTATAGGCCTTCATATGGTGACTCTTTATTTTACTTAGGCCTCTAATTTTATGCATGATAGGTTTTTGTCACTCTTGACTTTGAGGATTTGGATACCTCTATTCCTTGCTTCTTGCAAACCATGAAAAAGAGCTTCATATTCAGCTATATTTAAGGTGAACTAAATTGGGTCTTATAAAAGAATGGTAATTTTGACCTGAGGGTGAAACCAACATGGTTCCCACTTCGCTTCCATTTTTTGACCTTGAGCCATCAAAGAATAAAGGCCATATATCATCTTCTTCTTGGGTAGTACTAGTTAAGGAAGGTATTGCAGCACCTTCCTTATGCATACAGTACACTCATAAGTATGTCTCTTCAATGATGTTGTATGGATAAAATCCATGGTTATTATCTACCCACTCATCCAAGTATATATCTTAGATGCCTTCTAGATGAAAATGGGGTTCTTGTTTAATAACCTCTTCAACCTCTTCAAATATGGCACAATTAGCATTTACAAGATTGGGCATGTAGGGCTCTAGGTGGAACCTATATATAGGCTCAGACCTTATGGTGACCCTAGTTCCATACCTAGTTGTAAAAACCATGTATGACCAATCAGATGATAGTTATCCCCCAATCTTAGTAGTGAAGTCTCTAAACAAGCATAGGGCAAAATAAGGGGTAGGTCTGCCACCATCACATCCTGAGTAGTGACATAATTTGGACATACAACCAAGATGATCTAAAGATATTTCAAGATTCATACTATATTATTAGTGGATCCATCTAATTGGAGCACACCGATTTCATTAGACACATATTCAATCCTAGGCTTGTCTGTTATGGCTTTAGGCATCACTGAGGTTGAAGCACCTGAGTTAATCATGCAATTATGCACCAAAAAATCCCCTATGATGATTGATAGATAAAATAGGGGATAATTTACAACCTTAAGAGGAATGACAACATTTTGAGGTTGCTTGTGCTTAGAACTTGATTGGGAACTTGGCCAGGGGGTCGGTTAGGCTAACTATTATTAATGAAAACAATGTTCACTCTATCAGCCATTTTTTCCACCTAAGAAAGTTTAGAGAGTTCTTGATGGACAATCTCCTTTTTCCCAAGGATATGTAGAGCATCATACATAGGCATAGTTACATTATCCTTCTTTAAATTATCTACAATATTAAAAGGAAGACTAGTACCTTTGGACTACCCTTTAGAGGTAGAGGCATAATTTGGTGCTTGAGTAACATGAGGAATGAAAGGAGACCTCTGCTACTTTCCATGGGATTGGGGTAATTTTCAATTTTCAAGAGCTTTAGTAGTTGCATCTAAAGTAGTGGGTTGTTGACTAGTCTAAAGAGATGATATAGAAGCCTCAGGTTGCCCCAAATTATCCTCTAATATCCTTTTCTTAGCTCTTGTTTGAGCTACAACTAACTCATTTATCCTCTAGGATTGTCTCATATTTGTTGCTACATGCTTAAACATATATTCCCCTTCTTGAAAATTCATGCATATGGTAACAACAGGTGCTCTACTCATGCTCTCTTACTATTGGCTGTGAGTTTCTGATCTTGACAAGGTAGGCATGTTGTATTGACTTACTTGGGGAACTTGTGGTGGAGGAGGCATCATCTCATGACTCTGAAATGAATGAGCATGTTACTAATCAGGGTCTTGATACATATTTTTAGTAGTGGTCATTACTATCTCATTGGATTGTCTCTATGACTACCATGAACCTTTTTGAGCATAGTTGTTCTGAGTTGGCACAATATCTCTAGAATTAATTGGAGCATTGGGGTTGTGTTATCCTGACTGAGGCTTCTGTCCTTATCCTTACTAATTGGTTTGAGAGGATGGCCTATTATATCAAAAATTCTAATTATTATTTTATTATAGCATAAATGGTGGATCCGATTACCTCTCCATTACAACCAACTTGTTGTTCTAGGATTTGAGGAGATTCTATATCTTCCCCAATCTATTGGTTTTCTCACCTTCTATTCAATAAAACTTTGTTGATTTTGAAATTAGAGTGATAGTTGGAGTAGGAGGATGTATTTCTAGAAAGAGAGGCATTGGTGGCCTTAGAGCCAACTTGCCTTCTTGTATGAGGGAATTTTGAGCCCTAATTACTACTTCAAAAGCTCTAGGTAGAGAATTCCATCCCATAGATTGAATCATTTCATATACATCTGAGTTGAGATCCTTCAAATAGTATAAAAAATCATAATTGGGTGTAAGCTTGATTACTGTAGGAATTTTGTCCCAAGTCTTCTAGAATCTATAGTTAAAATCCACCATGAACTCATGAGGGAATCTCTTTATCGTTATGAGCTACTCCAAAAGTGAAAGGTGATCACTCTTGCATTCAAAGTACTTACGTAGTACTACTCTAAACTCATCCCAGCTATTGATTGATGTAGGGGGCAAACCTCTATACTACTAGAGCACTTTCCCTTTGAGAGAGGTTGTTAACAACCCCATTGCTACATTTTCTTGAGTAATATGATGCACTAAACAAAGGTTATCAATATTAGCAATATGGTCTTCATGAGTAACTAGATTTTCTCTTATATAATAGGTAAGATCCTTTAAATCCAAGACTAGAATATCATCCTATTGAGTGAGATTCAGAGTGATACCACTATTGAATGAGGCAAACATCC
The DNA here is from genome assembly GCA_037957365.1 of Torreya grandis. Classification (NCBI taxonomy): domain Eukaryota; kingdom Viridiplantae; phylum Streptophyta; class Pinopsida; order Cupressales; family Taxaceae; genus Torreya; species Torreya grandis. Next base: position 8,597,113 of record JARHVA010000042.1, read on the forward strand.
TAAGAATATCCATACGAGGTATGGGGTTTATAATTATGTTGGGACGAACAATATTGGATTGAACAAGAGGATTTTGGGCAACAACAAGGGGAATAAGAGGAGTAGGTGTAGACTTAGGCTAAGGGGCCTTATTTTTATTTGTTGATTGTAAAGCTAGCCTAGACAAATTCGCTTCCTTCCCTTTTGTGGAGGATCTTGTGATAACCTTGGGGGTCATAAAAGATTATACAAACCTAGAAATGAAACGTTGAAACTTACTATTATACTCATATATGTAAGATTAGGTTCCCATCAAGTGTGTCAGAACTGTTAGCTATCTAGATAGCACCCTAATAGGGGTCAAGTTTGTTCAAGTTTGATCCATACCTCAACTAACATGGGAATGGCCTAAGGCTATGGGTTGCCTATATCTGGACCAGACCTCTAGGATTTTTGTGTTAAGGTGTGGAGCTAAAAGCTTCACCATATGAGCGGATGCTGAAGTTGTTGGATCTACACAGTTGTCGACAACGGCAAGGATTCAACCAGTAGCTATCAACGTCAGTTATACATCGGCCGATGTCGGTCATGTGTAGACTGACAGGGACTGACATCGGTCACCTGTGTGTTCCAGAATGCTATTTTCGTGGAATGAACCGAATGTTTGCATGATTAGTTTAACTATTAGTTGTGAGTCCACGTCTCTATCTTTATCAGGACTGATTTAAGCCCTTGATCAAGAGGTGTATCTAATGGTTGTAATTACATTGTTCATGATCCCTAATTCTATTTAAGAGGGATAGATCTTCATAGCTTATAAGTGATAAGATTGAATTCTGTATCAGAATAGGGTGAACAATTCAAGTAGCTAAATTGTGTTTGTAATTGTGTGAGAGAGAACTCTTAGGGAGAGAGATCTATACATATGAGAGAGGTGTGGAAGAGAGATTTCCTCAATTGTATTTCCAAGAGTTTAATAAAAAATTTCATTGGTTTCTTGTATCTCTGATTCTTTGCTGTTCTGATTTCTAGTTGTTTTCAATTCTAGTATAATTCCATGTTTAGTTGCTTGCAAAGGTAATCAATTGTTCTTGTCTAGATCCTGACAAGTGGTATCAGAGCTCAGGTTCACTAACAGGTGGTTTCAGATCTGTTTAGTGTGTATTGATTACAGGTCACTCACAGGGGTTTCTATTTGAGTGGGAGTTAGCAATGGTAGAAGAAAGCAAACTGAGAATGGAGAAGTTTAACGGCAAGAATTACCAATTATGGAGGATGCAGATAGAGGATTATCTGTATCAGAAAGATCTATACTTACCATTGGGAGGGGTTGCATGCAAACCCATAGATATGCAAGATGAAGAATGGAATGTTCTTGATAGAAAGGCTCTGGGATCCATAAGGTTGAGCCTGGCATCTTTTGTGATTTCCAACTTGTCACAAGCAAAGACCACGGTAGAGTTGATGGATACGTTAGCAAATTTATATGAAAAGCCCTCTGCTTCAAATAAGGTATATCTCATGAAGCAACTATTTAATTTGAAAATGCAGGAAGGTGGATCTGTGTCTAATCATCTAAATGATTTCCATGCTATAGTAAATCAGTTGAATTTAGTCAAAATTGTTTTTGATGATGAAATTAAGGCTCTCTTAATTTTATGTTCTTTGCCTGAAAGTTGGCATAGTTTGGTTATGGCAGTTAGTAATACTGCATCTGCTACAAACATTTTGAAAGTTGATGATGTTGTTAGTGTAATCTTGAGTGAGGAAGCTCACAGGAAAAGCACAAGGGAATCATCAGGTAATGATTTGAGTATTGAAAGTAGGGGAAGGAAAAAAGAGAAGAGAAAGCATGGGAGATCAAAGTCTAAGTAAAAGATGAGAGGTAGATCCAAGTCTAGAAATGGAAAAAGAAAGATAGCCTGCTGGAATTGTGGAAAGAGAGGACATGCAAGGAAAGATTACTGGTTGAAAGTCAAAGAAGAGAATCAGCATGAAGGTAAAGAAGAAGCAAATGTTGCAGGTATGGTTGCACAAGATGCTCTTTCACTTTCTTTGGATAATAGAATAGAATCTTGGGTTTTAGATTCTGGTGCCTCTTTCCATGCAACCCCAAATAGAGATTATTTCAGTGATTATATCCAGGGAAATTTTGGAAAAGTCTATTTAGGGGATGATGAGCCTTGCAAAATTGTTGGCAAAAGAAAAGTGCAGCTAAAAATGCAGAATGGCAACACATGGGTGTTGAACGATGTCATGCATGTTCCCATCCTAAAGAGGAATCTGATTTCTATAGGAAAATTGGGGGATGAGGGTTGTACAGTAACTCTCACAGTTGAATCTTGGAAGGTTACCAAGGGTGCACTTGTTATAGCCAGAGGTAAGAGAGTAGGTACTCTCTATTTATGTAATTGTATTACTGATTATTCTCCTTTTGTATTATCTACTTCAGATGTGGATGCAAAGTTGTGGCACTATAGGCTCTGCCACATGAGTGAGAAGGGAATGAAAGTTCTTAAGTCAAAAGGTAAGCTTTCAGATTTGAAAAGCATAGATCTACATTTCTGTGAGCACTGTATTTTTGGAAAGCAGAAGAGAGTGAGTTTTCTCAAGACTAGACCAACAAGGAGGAAGCACAAGTTGGAGCTTGTTCACATAGATGTGTGGGGACCGGCTTAGGTAGCTTCAATTGGAGGGTCACAGTATTTTGTTACTTTCATTGATGATGCTACAAGAAAGGTATGGATCTATTGTATAAAGAAGAAATCTGATGTATTTGACACGTTTAAGAAATGGAATGCTTTAGTTGAGAATGAAACATGTATGAGATTGAAGTGCCTTAGATCTGACAATGGTGGTGAGTACTGCAAAAATAAGTTCGAAAGTTACTATTATATGAATGGAATACGTAGGCAAAGGATGGTTCCAAGGACACCTTAGCAGAATGGAGTTGTTGAAATGATGAACAAAACAATATTGGAGCGTGCACAGAGTATGAGATTGCATGTTGGGTTGCCCTTACAGTTTTGGGTAGAAGCTGTAGATACTACAGTTTACCTGATTAACAGAGGACCTTGTACTGCACTGGATCATGGAATTCTAGAGGAGGCCTGGACAGGTAAAAAGGTAGATATTTCATTTCTCAAAGTTTTTGGTTCTGAAGCTTTTGTGCACATTGATAAGGAAAATAGAAAGAAGTTGGATGCTAAGTCTATGAGGTGCACATTTATTGGTTATGGCTCTGGAGATTTTGGATTCTGGTTGTGAAATTTAGAAACTAACAAGATTATCAGAAGTCGTGATGTTGTTTTTAATGAGAAAGTGATGTACAGGGATCAGCTCAAGCGGCTGAATGATTCTGAGCAAGGCAGTGGAGATTTGGACGAGATTGTGGTCCAAAATGAGCTCATGGGAAATCACTTCCAGAAAAACATAGACACCGACGTCAGTCATTCAGCAATCAATGTCAGTCATTCAGCAACCGACGTCGGCCAGACAGGAACTGAGGTCAGTCAGGTGGAACCGACGTCGGTCAGGTACAGACCTGGAGATGATCGAGATCGGTCACTGATAGAGAATTTGGGCAGACAATAAGCAGTGAATGAGTCTCAAATGCCCTTGAAGAGGTCAGATAGAGTAAGTAAACCTCCAATTAAATATTCCCCTTCATTATTCTACTTTTTGCTCACTGATAGTGGAGAACTAGAGAGTTTTGATGAAGCAATGCAGGTAGAAACCCAGAAACAGTGGGAGCTTGGCATGAATGAGGAGATTGATTCCTTGGAAAAGAACCAAACATGGGATTTGGTTGAGTTGCCAGCCGGATAGAGAGCACTGAAGAACAGATAGGTTTATAGGCTAAAGGAAGGTGAGGATGGAAATATGAGATATAAGGCCAGGTTGGTGGTCAAAGGATTTGCACAAAAACCAGGTATTGATTTTGGTGAGATTTTTTCTCCTGTAGTTAAGATGAGTTCTATTCAGACTGTATTATCTTTAGTTGCTATTGAGGATTTGTATCTTGAGCAGCTTGATGTTAAGACAGCGTTTCTTCATGGAGATTTGGATGAAGAAATTTATATGGAACAGCTGGAAGGTTTTGAGGTCAAAGGTAAGGAGAACCTTGTGTGCAGGTTGAAGAAGAGCTTATATGGTCTTAAGCAGGCTCCTAGATAGTGGTATTTGAGATTTGACAGGTTTATGACTGAGCATGGCTACAATAGGTGTCAATCTAACCATTGTGTGTATTTTAAGAGGTTGGATAATGGTAGATATATTATCTTTTTACTGTATGTAGATTATATGCTTGTTGCAGGTTCACACATGCAGGATATTAATGAGCTTAAGGTGAAATTAGCTCACACATTTGCCATGAAGGATTTGGGAGCAGCAAAGAAAATCCTTGGCATGAGTATTAAGAGAGACAGGAAAAATCACAGGTTGATTTGGTCTCAAGAGGATTATGTGAACAAGGTGTTGGAGAGGTTTAATATGCAGGATGCAAAACTGATAAGTACACCTATGGCTGGACATTTTAAGTTGAGTAAAGAACAATGTCCAAAATCACATGATGAGGTAGAGTACATGAGTAGAGTTCCATATTCTTCCACAGTAGGAAGTTTGATGTATGCAATGGTATGTACTAGACCTGATATTGCCCAAGCAGTGGGATTTGTCAGTAAGTTTATGGCCAATCCAGGAAAGGAACACTGGAAATCAGTTCAATGGATACTTAGATATTTGAGAGGGACCAGCAGTAGGCATTTGTTCTATGGAGCTTCAAACACTTCTCTACATGGTTATGTAGATGTGGATATGGCAGGTGACTTGGATGGCAGGAGAAGCACCACAGGATATGTTTTCACTATTGGTGGAACGGCGGTTAGCTGAATTTCAAAGTTGCAAAAGGTTGTTGTCTTGTCTACTACAGAGGCAGAGTATATTGTAGTCACAGAGGCTAGCAAAGAGATGATATGGATGACACAGTTCATGGAAGAGTTGGGAAAGGAGCAAGAGAATTGTAGATTGTATTGTGACAGTCAAAGTGCAATTCATTTGGCTAAGAATTCAGCCTTTCACTCAAGAACCAAACATATACAACTTAGGTACCACTTCATTAGACAGGTATTGGAGGATGGTGAGTTGGAGCTGGAGAAGATCCATATAGATGAGAACCCTGCGGATAAGTTAACCAAGCCGGTAACAAAGGAGAAGTTGAATCTTCATTCAACTTTTATTGGTCTTCAAGCTTGAGTTTGAAGATGGAGAAGCTAGAATATGTTGTTGTACAGGTACAGGTGCAGTTGTTTATCTCTAAGTGGGAGATTGTTAAGGTGTGGAGCTAAAAGCTTCACCAGATGAGTGGATGCTGAAGTTGTTGGATCTACACAGTCACCGACAATGGCAAGGAGTCGACCAGTAGCTGTCGACGTCAGTTATACATCAACCAACGTCAGTCATGTACAGATTGACAGGGACCGACATCGGTCTCCTGTGTGTTCTAGAATGCTATTTTCATGGAATGAACCGAATGTTTGCATGATTAGTTTAACTATTAGTTGTGAGTCCACGTCTCTATCTTTAGCAGGACTGATTTAAGCCCTTGATCAAGAGGTGTATCTAATGGTTGTAATTGCATTGCTCATGATCCCTAATTATATTTAAGAGGGATAGATCTTCATAGCTTGTAAGTGATAAGATTGAATTATGTATCAAAATAGGGTGAACAATTCAAGTAGCTAAATTGTGTTTGTAATTGTGTGAGAGAGAACTCTTAGGGAGAGAGATCTGTACATCTGAGAGAGGTGTGGAAGAGAGATTTCCTCAATTGTATTTCCAAGAGTTTAATACAAGTTTTCATTGGTTTCTTGTATCTCTGATTCTTTGTTGTTCTGATTTCTAGTTGTTTTCAATTCTGGTATAATTCTGTGTTTAGTTGCTTGCAAAGGTAATCAATTGTTCTTGTCTAGATCCTGACATTTTATTAGGTTAGCTCCCCAGATTTTTAAGATTTGGACCTTTAATTCTAAAATCTAATGTTGGTTGGGGTGAAAAGAGAGGAGTTGCATAAATGAAATCTCACCTAAGTTGTGGTGATGCACCAAGAATTTTAACAAACCCACTCTTAAGCTTAAACTCTGTAACACACTTATGAAATATGAAAATAATGAAATGCTCACTATGTTTTCTATTCATTAGTATTTCATATATAGGTTTGCTTGATTCACTCATATTAGGGAGTAGTGAAAATAAGGTTTTGTTCAAGACACTTAAGTTTGATTATCCACTATATCCTTGAGAGATCAATGCTAAAACACACTATATAACCTGTAAAGAATATTTTTAGCACCTAGGTTGAGTTTAGACATATAAAAGGAAAATAACATTCATAATTGCATTTTACACAAACACATAACACTAAAATACCAATTAGCAAAATGACTGCAAAATCTTTATTCACTACTTCAAAAGGTGTCTAATATAATTTCAATAGAGTCTAGTTGTACTAGCTTGAGGGATAATAATCAATAGCTCGAAGGCTATATTTATGAGAATGGAAGGTAGGAGAGAAGAATTTTTGGTGCTAAAGGGGTCATTATTGAGCTTAACTCCACACTCCATAGCATTTACAACCGCCCTGCATTTATGTTCATTGAAAGTATTCAATTGATCATGGCCACCTTGATAAATGGTTGCAATAGTCAGTCATTCCTTCTCCAATTTATCTCTGCATTGATGCTCTTAATGGAAGGATCAATTCATTCAACATTGATGCAATTACAATAGTTAGATCAATCTATTATGCCTTTATTCTAGTATTGATTACCCTTTATTAGTTCATTTATCATGAGAGAGTGGAGAAAAGGGGCATAATTACATCATTGGCTTTGGTAATGAACTTTGATGTGTCTACCTTTGCATCCTTTGAATGAGCTTCAATGGTGCCAAGAAGACCCTTCAAATTCTTACTTTCCATTATTGAAAATGGCCTTTCTCAACCTCTGTCAAAAACCCTAGGCTTGCTTTTGCCCCATTGTCAAATGTTGACTTGGGCCCTTGACTTTTCTAACTCTTGTTTACTCTATTAATCTACCTATGCATGGATGCCCACAAGCTATCAATCTTTTGCCAACTGAATGTGCTTGTGCCACTTATCACACACTTATTTTCTCTTGAGATTTGTTGACCCTTTTGACCTTTATGCACCGTCCAATTAAGATGTATGGATTCATGTGCTTCGTTGATCTCCCTAGTCCCACTTTCTTGTCAGTTCTTATGCTCCATTGGATCATTGGTATGATTGAGTGCAAGCCCTTAGATTTGCCTGGGACCCATCCATTTGTCATTGATTTCACTCCATCTGATCAAGACTTGATCATTTTGCACCATTGGATCATGTCCAACTTGTAGATCTTTAACAAATTTAACTTGGGGACCTTTTGACTTGGTTGACTTAGCGTGGATCATTAGATCTTATGTATTATTATGAGGGCTCCCACAGGCTGTTAGATCTCGAACAACTTCAAACTTTTTAAGGACCTTTTAAACCCAATGGCTACTTGCCTTGATTAAAATTGACATTTGTACCAACATCATTTGATGTCTACATGGATGTTTTGACATTCCACAAAATGTCAATTTTAAGCTTAGATGTATTCATGTGACTATCATATATTATTTGAAAACCAATAGTCATCTTCTCCATTTGAATTTGCTATTAGTGGGGCCATCTTGGACTTTTGTTTGGGGAAACTTATCTAAAAGAACCCTTCAGAAACCTTAAATTGAACCATTTCCTCAAAAAACGTATCTTTCATAACTTTGAAAGAGGCCCTTTCTTATATAATAATTCTTTTAGTACTTTTGTTTGGATAATTTTCTCGAAAGATCTTTATGTTGCCTTTTACCTCAGACATTTTTTCAAAGGAAATAGTCCTTTGACTTTGGAAAAATGCCCCTAAAAAATCCTAAAAAATGCCCTTCAAAACTTTGAAATGGTCCACCTCGCTACAGAAAAATCCTTTAGAGAAATTATGTATGATACTTTTCCAAGAAAGTGCCCTTCAGAACCTTGAAGTGGACTATTTTCCCAAGAATTGACCCTTCGATAAAAATATTTGGGACACTTGCTTACAAAAAGGACCTTTTAGGGAAAGTGCATAGGACACTTTGTATGAAAATATATCCTTTGGGATTTATGGAAAGGTCCACTTTATCTAAGACAGACCCTTCATGACTTTGGAACTAGACCATTTCCTATAGAAGTGACCCTTCAGGAAAATTGTTCGAACACTTTTCCCAAAAGAAAATGACCCTTAGGTTTTTACTGTGGACAACTTCTTTGAAAGAAATAGGTCTTCAAAAAATTTGTCTTGGAAAAAATGTCTAAGATAATTTAAACACTTAGCTTGAAATAAATATATCCCAAAATAATTAGCTTAGCAAAGGATGAACACTTAGTCAAATAAAAGGTTTGAAAGAATTCAAGTAAAGACTTGGCCCAAAAGGAGTTTTGTACTTAACTTTTTTGAGGGTTTGTAGGCCCTCCTAAAATTATACTTGAACTGCTACTTGATCCTTGAAGCTCTAAATTACTTTCATATGCTTGTTCTTTGCTTTGTCCTTCCACTAAATTCTTGGACTAGGCAAAACTTGGTATGTAGACCAAAATTGGTCAACATCTAGCATAGTGAATGAAGAATGATCTCCAAGTGAGAAGGTGATAACTCCAATTGGGAGGAATTTTAAGGTCTACCTAATGGATTTAGGGACAAAAGGACTCTTTACATGTGTCATACCACCCCTTGTATGGATTGGATTGGAAAATTGAAGGTCACTTGAATGACAATTGTGAGGAATGAGTGAAAAAAGGATGATGGAGATCAGAGATAGTGAGAACACTTATCTAGAATAATATCAGTGATTAGGGACACATCCAATGCCTGTTGGAGCTTATTTTTAATCCCCTCATCATAGTGTACATGTGTAAATTATTCCTAATATATTTTAGAAAGCTCAAGAGAAGCCAATGATGAAGATAGTTTCGAATAAGATAGCTGAAGGGTCATGTGCCATATTTGAGGAGTTTTCATGCCTTGGAGGTAAATTTTTCCTAAGAGACCTTGCATGGTATATTTCATACTCTATTCCCTTGCAAAATAACTAACTCTTATGCCTTGAAAGTGGCATTATGACCCTTGAGCTCCATTTCTCTCTCTACTCTCACACATTCTATAAGTACTAGCCATTTTGGCTCTTATATACTAATTCCACACCATGTATGGCAAAGACCTACTAGTTTGATGTTGTAATTTTCATTTGAATAATAAATACAATCTATTTTTGAGTTCATAAACTATCTTGTTAAAGTGTGTGAAAGGATGTATAGTGAATAGTCAAGTGATTGATGTCCATCCTTGCTTTTTCTCAATCCTTCCATGTTTGATGCAAGTTGTTTCACTCTAATAGGTCATATGAAGTGTTTTCAAGTGTATGGGTCTATATTCAAGTTTACAAGTAGCCTTAATTTCTGCAACCAATTTATGGTTCACTTACCTTGGATAGTTTTCATGCATATCACCTCCATATTGAAATACTAATGTTAGAGTATTTTAGGACTTTAAAGCTTGTGTTGAAGATATTATTTCTTAGTGAAAGAGTATGATGATCTTGTGTAAATATTCATGGTACATCACCCCCTTATAATAATTCACTTTCATGCATACTTTTATCTCTTTTTCCACAAGCAATCAGTTGATGTAGGTGATAAGCACTTAAGGACCAATTCAGGGAACTAGCCCTTAAACTTAGAGGTCTACCTCTACTATAGGCAACCCATAGGCCTAGAGGTATTCCAATGTTTCACAAATATTAGAGTAGGCTTGAAAACCCTCCTTTAGGGTGTAATATTTTGTGCTAACAGTTATTGAACACCCAGTGGGACCTTATCCTAAAGATAACTTGTCAAGGTGAATGTTGATCTTGGCAACATCAATTGCATATGGTGTGATACTCATCATTTGGAAAATACATTCAAGGTAAAATAATGTTGCACACCATTATTTTGTCATATTTGTGTGCTCATACTTCATGGTCCTTACTAGGTCATCTTCTAGTAGAGTTTTCAATCCTATCAATCCACATCTTCAACTTGAACTTCCTCTTGAAGTTCAACACCCTCAGTCTATTCTGCCCTTTGAAGGGTGAGAAGAATTTGCTAGCCAAGAATCCAATAGATTGAAGAAGAACTTGAATAAAACATGGTTAGGCAGCATGCCTTCCTAGCCTTTAACATTGAAAATACATTAACCTTTCTATTTGATTTATGAACAGATTTTTAATTATTTATTAAATTTTTAATTTAATTGTTAAGAGAATTATTAAATTATTTTTTTCAATGTACATTATTCTTCTTGGATTTTAATATCCAACTTTTCTTTTAAAAAAAACATTTATGTTTGAGATCGAGATGCCTAGTCAGTGAATTGCATTATAATTTGATTTTTTTTTAATAATAGAAAACTAATAAAAAGACACTCCCAAAATCATTGCCATGTAGATACAAATATAAAAAAATATGAAATAAAAAGTTATTAATGTAAGAAGAAACTAGATGATTATTAGCTTGGCATTAGTAAGAAATTTATTATCTTGATATAGACTTGCACAATGCACAATAACTTGAATATTGAGGTTCCTTCAGCTAGTTTAGTTATTCTCGACCCAAAATTCATAAACTAATTGTTTTATCTAAATTTTAATAAAATAAATCTTTAATCTAATTAGACATACAATTGAGTAAAATAGATGGATGAATAAGTAAGCAATCACATACATGTACTCGCAAACATATGAAAAATTAAGATTTGGCTAAAAGACACAAAGAGGAAATGAGCAATTATTTGTATTTTGAACATGCAACCCTGTAGGTGGTTGTGACTGAGATACTTTCAAATCTATAGTTGTCACTTTTTTATTGACTAAGACAAGACCGCTATCGTGCCCTATGTCTTCGTCCTTAGGGTGGACTTTTATCTACACTAACCTATAATAAAATTAAAAACTGGTGAAGTGTGTGAAATCACATGTGGATATGTTTTAGCCTATTGGGCACATGCAGTCATCTGTTACAACCTATATTTTATCTTCTCTTCTTCAAAAACCATAGCAAGAGTCTTGTACACAAACCAAATGGAGATCAAAAAGAAAAGGGGAGAAATTACGGGGAAGTGGGAATGGTCAGCTGGCCTCAAAAACCCCTTGTAATTGAGTATTATATACATAGCTCTAAAATAGGGATCTCAAACCAATGTAGTTCTCTCTATATTGTGTGTGTAACTGGATCATATGTAATTGTGAATCTAAATGATCTTTCACCTAGGCCTTCCTTTGGTCCAAGCATATAATCTAAATGTAGTAAATGTAAACTTCAGATAAATGTAGGTGTTGAGCTTGTTGTAGTATGTTTTTTCTTTTACCATATTTTCTCTAGGTAGATAAGTTCTAGATGTAAAATGCCTCTTAGGACCTTTAAAATAGAAGACTCCCAAATTTGAATTTCAATAAGCCCACAATCAATCGTGTGTTGTAGCTTGTATTTTAACTTCTCTTCTCCAAAAACTATATAGCAAGAGTCTTGTATACAAACCAAATGAAAATCAAATAGAAAAGGGGAGAAAATATGAAGAAGTGGGAATGGTCAAGCTGGCCTCAGAAACCCCTTATAACTGAGCACTGTCTACATAGCCCCAAATTAGGGAACTTAGGCCAATGCAATTCTTCCTCTACTATGTGTATGTGAATGGATTATATGTAACTTTGAATCTAAATGCTTTTTCACCTAGACCCTCATTTGGTCCAAGCATACAATCTAGATGTAACAAATGTAAAATTTATATAAGTGCAAGTGTTTAACTTGCTATAGTATGTTTTTTTCCTTTACTATACTTCTGCTAGGTAGATAATTGCTAGATGTAAAATACCTCTTAGGACCTTTAAAATAGAGAACTCTTAAATTCAAATTTTAAAAACCCACTAGCACGTCAAACTGGCTCAAAAGGAATAAAATGATCATAAGAAGAGACTCAAATGAAACATGTCTTGAAAAAAGTGTTGAAAGATATGTTGTGATAACACCGCTCCATTCAATCGAACTCACAAAGCATGATAGTCCAAACATAGTGGTTTTGTTTGAAATCAGGAAGATATTAACAAAAAGGAAGTGAAAGACCAGGCATCTTTGTGACCTAGATAAGGGTTGAAATGGAAGAATAATACAATAAGAACATCAATGTGAAAGATCAAAGGAGAAGACATAGGACCAAGATGCATCAATGGGGTCTCAATTGGTCATTGGGAACCTCTAAATGTAAATTCACAAAAATACATAGTACTTGTGTTTGCTAGACCAAATTTGGGTGTTTATACTAACATATTTTGGGTTGATGCAAGATTGCACATGAACCCGGATGTTCCTGTGTCAAGTTGTGTCATGTCTTGTATGTTTGTGTGCTTATTGATCATGATGTGTGTGTGTATGACTTATTCCATATGATATTGTGTGTGTGCATGTTTACAAAATTTTCTATGGAACTAATTGATTATTATTGTGTGATTAATGCTATGATTTATACCATGCACATCTCTAAATATTATGTGTTATTTATTTCTATTGGTTTTTCCATGATTTATATCAGGTATCTACTACGATTCTTATTACTAAATGCTTCATTGATATATGTAGCTAACATTGACACTTTTTTCTAGGTGGTTTATCATGATTATATCATGTTTGATACTAACAAACAACTACCCTTGTCTTGGATTACATGTTTTATACATGCTTGCAATGATCAAATATGAGGACATATCTTATCATGTTTATGTATGTAATTTACATGAATATATTATTTTGTATAACATGTGATGCACATACCTCTTTTTTTTTAGATGAGTGATTCGCATGATTTGTTCTTCAAAACAAAAAGAGGGCATATAATGGACTTATTTTAGATATTCAATCCATGTCAAATAGAGCATTTCACATTTTGAGATAGATTATATGATTTAGATGGGTCAGATTAAACACATTGAGACATATTCACATGATATTGAGGAACAATTGATATATTATAAAACATCTCGCTCTCTCTGAGAATTGTTTGAAAAGCATATACACATCTTAAAGCTTCAAGGAGCACTCCATAGAGCTAAATCTAAATATAAAGAGGTCAAATTTGCATGGCGCCAAATGTCAAATATCAAAAGAATTCTAGATTGTTCATGAGTTTACACTTTCATACACTCACCTAAGTGGGAGAGATAGGTGAAGTTTAAGTCCTCTTAAAAGTATTGAAATGTAGACCATGCTCAACTATTCAATAAGGAGTGGTTGAAGTCACTTCAACACAAAGTATTAACTCCTTTTTGAGGTCTTTTGTAATCAACCAAATAAAATTAGGGTTTTAGATAATGAGAACAATTAAAAAAAACATTATCACATAAAATTGAAAAGTTCACATATACACAAGCATATTATAAGTGCAAGCATAGGGCTCCAAGAAGTCACAGATCTCCATACTGCATAAGGACACTGCCGGTAAATTCTGATGGTACTAGTTGCTGTAGACATTTGACCTTGACAACAACAAACAAATATTTTATAAACGTCTATTCAGACTTGAGCTCCAATTAATGTATAATTTAATCCCGCCATTTAATTTCCCTACATATTTGCTATATTACTTTCTAATGAGAGGAAGCAACGATTTGCTATATCGATTTAATGCTCTGTAATATAAGCTCTATTTAGATAAATTGGAAGATGGGCACTTTGATGTATATATCATCGAAATAAAATATAAAAACAGTAGAATGATATCATAATATATAATTTAATAGAAATGAAATTTTTTCAATTTATCATTGCTGACGTGACTCCTTCATATTTGGTGATGTTTTTCCTTACGCGTACATGTATTTGGGAGATTCCTTCTACAGATGGCAAATTGGCAATATATCTTTTTTTTGGGGGTGGATATTGCAAATTGGTGGAAATGGCAATATCTTTTGATGCCGTATTATCTTTTTCGGTGGATATTGCAAATTTTAGCATTAGAGAATCTAGATACATTCTTTTAATTCTATCAAACTAAACTAGTAATCTATCCCGATCCGACTACACAATGGGTCCAACACCAAATTGCTTTTCCAATTTAAGCTTTGACTATAGATAATAAATTTACGGGTAAATTGCTTTTCCAAATTTAATATTCTACCACATACGTTGAAAAAGTGATGAATGTGTATATCTTATCAAATTGCATTTGTAATATCCGGGACATTACAACTCATATGATTTGCAAAATAAAAAATTAAAAATAAATATTATTTTTAATTTTGATATTTCAACGTGAACAATTTTAAGATTATTGTGTAAGATTTGTTTAGTTTACAGTTATTATTTATCAATCTCTTCTATTCAATTTTTTCGTTAATTATTTACTATCAATTAATCATTATTTTTTATCAATGAATTGTTAAAAAAAATTAAATTAAATTTCATTTTTTTATTATAATTTAATAAAAATTGCTTTATATTATTTTATATAAATCTAAATTTATAACAATTTTATTAGTTATAAGGTATAAACACTATAATTAATATTTAATATTAAAATAATACATTTGTGATCATTCCATTTCACATTTAACTTACGTTCAAATCCACATTTTTAAATTGTTATTTCTCTATTTTTATGTGGATAACGTCTACCACAAAGTAGCTCTGATTATTAAATATCCTTATTTCTTGTTATCAACAACTTGGACTCGTTATCTGATTGATCTATACTTCCACTTTAGTCATCCCAATGATTTTGACAAACCCGCCCCTTTTGGACTATCGTGCTAGGCATTTTTATCCGAATGCAACGGTTTCATCCTCCCACCAAATAATGATCAGTTTGTCAAATTCAAAATTTTCCCAACATGTCTCTCCCACATGTTTCACATGTCCCATTCGATAAATTCCCAATATTATCACTATAAAGCAATATTTTCTAACAATTTATTCACTATAATCTCATATGATTGAAAAATACCATAATATCTAACTACACATTGTGAAAAAAAACACATATTCTTTCCAATTCTGAGTTCCTACCTCCCAAAGAGCCATGAGATAGGTTTGCATACAATTTTAAGGTCACAACAAGCATTGTTCAAGCACTTAATCACACAAGGGTTGCACCAACATATGACATTTTACATCAATATTGTGAGTGCTCACACACTACTTAGCTTTAGAGAACTACATGAAGTTTGATCCCTCTTCATCTAGAGTAGTGGTATGTAGACAACCCTCAACATAATGGGGTGTTGAGGTCTAGCATAACTTCAATATCTAACCCCTTATCTCCTTCATGGTGTTTGTCTCTTTGAGTCACTCAACTAAGGTTTTAATGAAAAGAAAGACACATTGCGAGTCCCATAACAAATCAAAAGTTCACACATAGTCACACAAGACCAATAAGTGAGGGCACACTAAACCAAATTCAAATAGATGGCAAGACCCTAACCAGACAAGCAGACCTTAGAGACTACACAACAATGAGACACCATATAAATAGCACAACCTTGTTTATAAAGTAGAAACACATCCCTGATTCATAGCAACTTGAAGTAGCCTCACTATCAGTTTCATAGTCTCAGTCATAGATCTTCACATCCAATTTCCATCTAAGTGATTTATATACTACACTTTCCTATTTTAGAATATTTCCAAAAATAATAGTTGCAATCACTTTGTGTGGTTTATTGAATATTTTATACAATTTGATTTTAATCAATAATTTTATCTTGATCTGATTAGAATAATCCACTCTAATTCCAATTTTGATAAAACACATTGGTGAAACCGATATAATCATGCACTTTTATTGGTGAACTTGATTATTTATATAGCATTGTCAAACCTTACTTCCTCGTGTTGCTAAGGTTTCTTACCTTCTTTGTTACGTTTCCAATTATTGTATTAAGATTTTCAGAATTGATAAATTATTTATTAACATCAATCTTCAAATACTTGTTTGATATTTTACACAATATAAAAAGTCATTTCTACATTTTTTAGTGATAGCTCAAGTGATCTTGCAATTGAATATTCTCAAATTCCCATCCTCTAATATAATGGCCACACTAATTAATAGATTTGATGATATCAAAAAAAGACATTTTATTCAAAATGAAATAAAGAAAAACTTATGAGACTTCCACTAATATGGGTTTATTTTGCTTTTCTCTACCTTTCTAAATACAATTTTTGTACCAACATTTATTATGGGACGAATCCAATGCTTTCCAGAAACTAATGTACCAATTTATATTTAACTATATTAAAACCACTTTTAGTTAGCACACATTCTTTTCCTTGATGCACAATCCCTCATATAAACTATTTCAAAGTTAACAGATTAAAACATTGCAAATAAAAAGTGATGCTTTAAAACCTAACCAAACCTTAAGTTCAGAGACTATTACAATTCATAGGCTCAACATATTTCAGCATATCCTTTTCCAACCAGTAAAAGGGCACTCCCAAAAACATTGTCATGTGAACAAAAATATGAAAAATTTGTTGTGTGCATTATTGGAATTATTAATTATGCACATTTGACACTTGATGTCAAATATTTTATTTGTTTTGTCTAAGATTTGTATCGCAGTCTATGTACATTTGTTATTAAATATTTTTGGCTGATGTTATCTTTGTCATGTGCGCGTTGTAGCTACACATTTAAAATATCATTTATTTCCTTTGCCTTGAGCCCTACGTAAAGAAAAGATAACAGTCTATAAAGACATAGAAGGAGCCACTTTTTGTTTGGAGCATATAGCAAAAGAAAGGGGTCGAGCATAAGTAGAAAAGAGAAGAATTTCTTCAACAGAGTAATGTTTAGTTTAATGTGCAGCTGTAGCTACTAAGTGTTTTGCTGATAAATATATGCAGTCTTATGTGCAACTATAGCTATTGTATTTTATTAATAAATATATACAGTTTGTGTGCAGATTTGGTTTTCCAATAGATGTAGTTTATTTCTCTCTTGTTCTGTATTTTTTTTGGTTATTTCTTTTCTAACATGTTTTGTTTATGCAGTTTAATCCCCTATTTTTAAAGCATTGTGTCTATTTATCTCCCTGCCTTCTCTATAAAATCCTTCAAGGTGGTATTAGAGCCAAATTAATCTCTACCCTTCCATTTTTTTGAGTTCTTTTGATAACCATTAATGGCTTCCACATCTGGTACACCCCTGTCCAGTTTACAAACTCCTATTTTCATAGGAAAGAATTATGAGTATTGGTCTTTAACTATGAAAGCATTGTTTCAGTCTCAAGACGTATGGGAGATAGTTGAAAATGGTTATGTGGAACCAGCAAACCAAGTAGCATATAATGCCCTTACACACGTTGATAAAGACACTTTGAAAGAACAGAGGAAGAAGGATGGGAAAGTTTTATTCTACATCCATCAAGCAATGCATGAGAGCATACTCCCAAAAGTAGTAGTAGCAAAGCAAGCCAAGGAGACATGGGATACACTACAAATTGCTTACCAAGGTATGGAAAAGGTAAAGACTACTAAATTACAACTCCTTAGAAGAGATTTTGAAATTTTATCAATGAGAGACTCAGATTTAGTAGAATTTTTATTTACACATGTTATTGGTCTGATTAATCAAATCAAATCTCATGGAGAGGTCATAGGGGATAGAAAAATTATTAAGAAGGTGCTTAAAAGTCTCCCTTCTAAATTTGACCCTCTAGTTGTGGCTTTGGAGGAGACTAAAGACTTGAGTTAGTTCTCTCTCATCAATCATGAATATAGACTAAATAGGTCAAACATCTCATTGGAAAATGCATTTTCATCTCAATCATCTATAATCCATGGAAGAGGATGGTGAAAATTCATTCCTAGAGGCAGAGGGAGAAGTTCCCCTCGAGGTGGACGTAGTAGTAGTCCTAAAAATGTTGGTGCTAGAGGTCAAAATCAAAATTTTAGTCACAAAAATGGCCCAAGGTTTGACAAATCACACATTCAATGTCACTATTGTAATAAGTTTGGGCATTATGCTAATGAATACAAGAAAAAATAGTATGACCAACACAAGCAAAGTCAAAATTGTTAGGACACCCAACCAAGAACTCTGCCACCGCCCTTATTGGGAATTTCTGGAAGCACACCAATTGATTACTAAGCAACTTATTATGCGGAAATAACCAGAATACTCAAGTAACTAGAATTCAGAAAAAACACATGATATGAGAGACAATACACAACTTGTATTAAAACTCTTACAGAAAAAGAATACAATAAAGAAGATGCCACTTCTTCTCCACACCTCTCAGAGGTTTCCCACACCTCAAGTGAACAGTAATTCTCAATCTTGAGTTCTCTCTCCTATGGTCCCAACACCCAACTCAAATACAGAGTTGGTGTTCACCTCCACTAGCCATTATCCTCCACTGCCAGTACTCCAGTGCTCCATGCACTCCACAAGTGCTCCACACACTCCACAAGTACACAAACGTACTTCAAGTAGATCTCCCTTGAATTGCAACAACCTGCAACCCAACTGATCTCACTTATGGAAGGATCTTCCTTGCCTTCCTCTTTGCTCTGAGTACACACCTATACTCTAAGTAGATCCTTCCTGATCCTGCTCCCTGTTGTGTTACTGTCCTATCTGATCTTGCACACCTGCAAATCAATCTGGTTCTGCACAACCTAGACTCTGCACACACATACACCTGCAGATCAATGATCTTACTTACCCATGCAGATCTCCTATCGCAGCCATGCACTCCTAATGACCAAGATCATACATACATGAAGAACCCTGTTGATTCTCCAATCCAACACCCACACTTGGTACTGTGGAACTAAGAGGAACACACCCTGCTCTCTTCTCTCTGAAGGAGCTTATATTTTTCTCTCTTACTTTCTAGCACAAGTTTACAATACAATCCATGAGTCTATTATATAGATCTCATCCAAACAATAATTAGACATCTAACTACAATAATTAGATCTGCAGGTCCTAGTCTAAATTTGGCTCTCTTCATGCAAACACTTGGTTTGTTAACTAACTGCCCGTAAAACTCACAGTTCGAAACCACACAGGTGACCGACGTCGGTCCCTGTCTACCTAGAGGTGACCGACGTCAGCTGACTACTGACCAACGTCAATTGCATTCCTTTGCTATCCTGTCGACGTCGGCTGATCAGACCGACACCGGTGTCTGTGACACTCAACAACCTCCATCTACCTCCTTCCCTGTTTGCATCAGTGAAGCTTTTAGCTCCACAACCTAACAATCTCCCACTTGGAGATAAATAGCTGCACGTGTACCTATCCCTGTACTCCATCTAATCTGTTTCTTGGCTTGTATCCCTCTTCAAGATCAACCCTGAAGACCAACCACCACACAATCCATGGTGAACCTCCTGTCATCCAAGTAACCCGCCGCATCCGCATCTACAAACACATGTAGAAAAGAACCTGACCCTGCATAGCATGAATCCTTGCTGCTGGTCCATCTCAGATAGCTGAGAATCTACTGAACTGCCCTCCAGTGCTTCTTTTCCGAATCGGCTCCATACTTTATGACAACTCCCACTGCATGGGAAACCCAGGTTCAGTACTCACGTACTTAACCTCATCATGTGAATCAGGACCCTACTGTCCAACCCATCGGCGTGCTCACCATCTTCACACAATCCTCCAGATATAAAATCAACCTGTGATCTCCATGCCTCTAGAACACACTCATGTCAAAGAACTTCGCTACTCCAAATTCCTCCTGACATTCCTCTGAACTAATCTTACCCTTAGCTCAGTAAAACCCTGTATGTACAAACTTGCTAGCAAACATACCATCCACATACAGTAACAAGATAATGTCATGACCATCATCCACCTGGTAAGACAAACACAATGGTTACACTGATGCTGACTAAAGCCATGCTTTGTCCTCCACCTGTCAAACCCTGTACCACTGTCCTGCAGCTTCTTCAAGACCATATGACCTGGCCTTCCGTCTCACGTGTCCATTCTCTCTATTCTTCAACTAGGTATCCATTCATCTCTGTACTTTCATACTGGCTGGCAACTCTACCAAATCTCTCGCTTGGTTCTACATTCTCATCATGCCATGCTCCCACTGTTTCCTGGATCCTTTCTACTCTGCAGTGAGCAACGAGTATAAAGAAGAGGAACAATGAATTTGAGGCTTACTTACCATTTCAGTCCTCCATATGAGCATTTGAGACTCCTTGGCAGCTTGCTGTCTGCCTAAAATCCGTTACAGTGACCGACATCAGTCACCACACAGTCTGCATCTGGATGACATCAGTTTCCTTGCGCCTGTCCTGACTATCGACCTGCCAACGTCGGTGTCCCTGTTGCTGATGTCGGTCCTTCTGACCGACATCGGTCTTACCTATTGTCGACATCGGTCTTACCTATTGTCGACATCGGGCTTACCCTGCTCGACATCACCAGCGTCAGTCTGCACATGACTGACATCGGTACCTGTCTATTCGATGCCGGTTCCTCTTGACCGACGCCGATACCTGTGTTTTCTTGTGAGTGATGACTTTTTACTAGCGAGCTTCCTTTGAATCAAATCCATGTCCAAACTGCCCTGCTCAGAAGTATCCAGCCCTCTCCACTGATCTCTGTCTGCCATCTCCTCCATAAACACCAAGGCTTTCCAGTTCTTAAGCCTGTCAAATATATCTGTCTTTCGCTTAGGAACATGCATCTCCTTCTTGCTCATGTGGCCAAGCCTATAAAGCCACATCTCCGCAACAAAAGAAGAATCAGTAACATAAGCAAGTAGATAAAGGGTACCTGCTTTCTTACCACTAGCTAATTCAAGTGTATCCGCTGTGAGAGTTCTTGTGCATCTCTCATCACCCAACCTCCCTGAAGAAATTAGCCACAACTCCAAGACTGGGACCTACATGACCTCCTTCAACACCCGCGTGTTGGCCACCTGCAATTTCAGCTTCACTTCCCCTTTGCCATCAATCTGACAAGGCTCTCCAACCCCTCTTCTTGGGGCTGCATGGAAAGAGGCAACAGAATCTATAAAATAAGATTCTACTTTATCCAAGAAACATACCAGAGCAACTTGTGCAATGCCACTTGCAACATCCGCTTCTTCAGTTCCTTCATGCTGATCTTTAATTGACCTGTAATTTATCTTTACCTGCTCTTTCTTTTCATAACACCGTAAGATATCATCTGTGCTTTTCAATTCCTCTATTCTTAGCTTAATCCCTTCTGCCTTGCTCTTCTCCCACTAAATCAGAAACCCCTGAGAGTGACATGTAATCACAAAACCGCTTCCTGCAACCTCAGCTCTGATACCACTATGTTAGGACACCCAACCAAGAACTCTACCACCGCCCTTATTGGGAATTTATGGAAGCACACCAATTAATTACTAAGCAACTTATTATGCGGAAATAACCAAAATACTCAAGTAACTAGAATTCAGAAATAACACATTATATGAGAGACAATACACAACTTGTATTAAAACTCTTATAGAAAAAGAATACAATAAAGAAGATGCCACTTCTTCTCCACACCTCTCAGAGGTTTCCCACACCTCAAGTGAACAGTAATTCTCAATCTTGAGTTCTCTCTCCTACGGTCACAACACCCAACTCAAATACAGAGTTGGTGTTCACCTCCACTAGCCAGTATCCTCCACTGCCAGTAGTCCAGTGCTCCACGCACTCCACAAGTGCTCCACACACTCCACAAGTATACAAACATACTTCAAGTAGATCTCCCCTGAACTGCAACAACCTGCAACCCAACTGATCTCACTTATGAAAGGATCTTCCTTGCCTTCCTCTTTGCTCTGAGTACACACCTGTACTCTAAGTAGATCCTTCCTGATCCTGCTCCCTGTTGTGTTGCTATCCTATCTGATTTTGCACACCTACAAATCAATCTGGTTCTGCACAACCTAGACTCTGCACACAGATACACCTGCAGATCAATTATCTTACTTACCCATGCAGATCTCCTATCGTAGCCATGCACTCCTGATGACCAAGATCATACATACATGAAGAACCCTGTTAATTCTCCAATCTAGCACCCACACTTGGTACTGTGGAACTAGGAGGAACACACCCTACTCTCTTCTCTCTGAAGGAGCTTATATTTTGCTCTCTTACTCTCTAGCACAAGTTTACAATACAATCCATGAGTCTATTATATAGATCTCATCCAAACAATAATTAGACATCTAACTACAATAATTAGATCCGCAACTCCTAGTCTAAATTTGGCTCTCTTCATGCAAACACTTGGTTCGTTAACTAACTGCCCATAAAACTCACAGTCCGAAACCACACAGGCGACCGACGTCGGTCCCTGTCTACCTAGAGGTGACCAATGTCGACCGAGTACTGACCGGCATCAGTTGCATTCCTTTGCTATCTTGCCGACGTCGACTAATCAGACCGACGCCGGTGTCTGTGACACTTAGCAACCTCCATCTACCTCCTTCCCTGTTTGCATCAGTGAAGCTTTTAGCTCCACAACTTAACAATCTCCCACTTGGAGATAAATAGCTGCACCTGTACCTATCCCTGTACTCTGTTT
This sequence comes from Torreya grandis, assembly GCA_037957365.1. Classification (NCBI taxonomy): domain Eukaryota; kingdom Viridiplantae; phylum Streptophyta; class Pinopsida; order Cupressales; family Taxaceae; genus Torreya; species Torreya grandis. The sequence goes on from JARHVA010000042.1 coordinate 8,619,780, forward strand.
AATCTGTTTCCTGGCTTGTATCCCTCTTCAAGATCAACCCTAAAGACCAACCACCACACAACCCATGGTGGACCTCCTGTCATCCAAGTAACCCACCGCATCCGCATTTACAAACACATGTAGAAAAGAACCTGACCCTGCATAGCATGAATCCCTGCTGCTGGTCCATCTCAGATACCTGAGAATCTACTGAACTGCCCTCCAATGCTTCTTTCCTGAATCGGCTCCATACTTTCTCACAACTCCCACTCCATGGGAAACCTAGGTTCAGTACTCACGTACTTAACCTCATCATGTGAATCAGGACCTTACTGTCCAACCCATCGGCGTGCTCACCGTCTTCACACAATCTTCCAGAGATAAAATCAACCTGTGATCTCCATGCCTCTAGAACACACTCATGTCAAAGAACTTCGCTACTCCAAATTCCTCTTGACATTCCTTTGAACTAATCTTACCCTTAGCTCAGCAAAACCCTATATGTACAAACCTGCTAGCAAACATACCATCCACATACAGTAACAAGATAATGTCATGACCATCATCCACCTAGTAAGACAAACATAATGGTTACACTGACGCTGACTAAAGCCATGCTTTGTCCTCCACCTGTCAAACCCTGTACCACTGTCTTGCAGCTTCCTCAGGACCATATGACTTGGCCTTCCATCTCACGTGTTCGTTCTCTCTATTCTTCAACTAGGTATCTATTCGTCTCTGTACTTTCATACCGACTGGCAACTCTACCAAATCTCCCGCTTGGTTCTGCATTCTCATCATGCCATGCTCCCACTGTTTCCTGGATCCTTCCTGCTTTGTAGTGAGCAACGAGTATAAAGAAGAGGAACAACGAATTTGAGGCTTACTTACCATTTCAATCCTCCATATGAGCGTTTGAGACTCCTTGATAGCTTGATGTCTGCCCAAAATCTGTTACAGTGACCAACCTCGGTCACCACACAGTCTGCATCCTACCGATATCAGTTTCCTTGCGCCTATCCTGACTATCGACCTATCGACGTCAGTGTCCCTATTGCCAACGTCAGTCCTTCTGACCGACATTGGTTTTACCTATTGCCGACGTCGGTCCTTCTGACCGACGTCAGGCTTACCCTGCCCGACATCACCGGCTTCAGTCTACACATGACCGACATCGGTACCTGTCTGTTCGACGTCGATTCCTTCTAACCGATGCTGGTACCTGTGTTTTCCTGTGAGTGATGACTTTTTACCCGCGAGCTTCCTTTGAATCAAATCCATGTCCAAACTGCCCTGCTCAAAAGTATCCAGCCCTCTCCACTGATCTCTGTCTGCCATCTCCTCCATAAACACCAAGGCTTTCCAGTTCTTAAGCCTGTCAAATATATCTGTCTTTCGCTTAGGAACATGCATCTCCTTCCTGCTCATGTGGCCAAGCCTATAAAGCCACGTCTCCACAACAAAAGAAGAATCAGTAATATAAGCAAGTAGATAAAGGGTACCTGCTTTCTTACCACTAACTAATTCAAGTGTATCCGTTGTGAGAGTTCTTGTGCATCTCTTATTACCCAACCTCCCTGAAGAAATTAGCCACAACTCCAAGACTGGGACCTGCATGACCTCCTTCAACACCTGCGTGTTGGCCGCCTGCAATTTCAGCTTCACTTCCCCTTTGCCAATAATCTGACAAGGCTCTCCAACCCCTCTTCTTGGGGCTGCATGGAAAGAGGCAACAGAATCTATAAAATAAGATTCTACTTTATCCAAGAAACATACCAGAGCAACCTATGCAACGCCACCTGCAACATCCGCTTCTTCAGTTCCTTCATGCTGATCTTCAATTGACCTGCAATTTATCTTTACCTGCTCTTTCTTTCCATAACACCGTAAGATATCATCTGTGCTTTTCAATTCCTCCATTCTTATCTTACTCCCTTCTGCCTTGCTCTTCTCCCACTCAATCAAAAACCCCTGAGAGTGACCTGTAATCACAAAACCGCTTCTTGCAACCTCAGCTCTAATACCACTTTGTTAGGACACCCAACCAAGAACTCTACCACTGCCCTTATTGGGAATTTATGGAAGCACACCAATTGATTACTAAACAACTTATTATGCGGAAATAACCAGAATACTCAAGTAACTAGAATTTAGAAATAAGACATGATATGAGAGATAATACACAACTTGTATTAAAAATCTTACAGTAAAAGAATACAATAAAGAAGATGCCACTTCTTTTCCACACCTCTCAGAGGTTTCCCACACCTCAAGTGAACAGTAATTCTCAATCTTGAGTTCTCTCTCCTACGGTCCCAACACCCAACTCAAATATAGAGTTGGTGTTCACCTCCACTAGCCAGTATCCTCCACTGCCAGTACTCTAGTGCTCCACGCACTCCACAAGTGCTCCACACACTCCACAAGTACACAAATGTACTTCAAGCAGATCTCCCCTGAACTGCAACAACCTGCAACCCAACTGATCTCACTTATGGAAGGATCTTCCTTGCCTTCCTCTTTGCTCTGAGTACACACTTGTACTCTAAGTAGATCCTTCCTGATCTTGCTCCCTGTTGTGTTGTTGTCCTATCTGATCTTGCACACCCTCAAATCAATATGGTTCTGCACAACCTAGACTCTGCACACACATACACCTGCAGATCAATGATCTTACTTACCCATGCAGATCTCTTATCGCAGCCATGCACTCCTGATGACCAAGATCATACATACATGAAAAACCCTGCTGATTCTCCAATCTAGCACCCACACTTGGTACTATGAAACTAGGAGGAACACACCCTGCTCTCTTCTCTCTGAAGGAGCTTATATTTTGCTCTCTTACTCTCTAGCACAAGTTTACAATACAATCCATGAGTCTATTATATAGATCTCATCCAAATAATAATTAGACATCTAACTACAATAATTAGATCTGCAGCTCCTAGTCTAAATTTGGCTCTCTTCATGCAAACACTTAGTTCGTTAACTAACTGCCCATAAAACTCGCAATCCGAAACCACACAGGCGACCGACGTTGGTCCCTGTCTACCTGGAGGTGACCGACGTCGGCCGACTACTGACCGACGTCGGTTGCATTCCTTTGCTATCCTGTCGACGTTGGCTGATCAGACCGATGCCGGTGTCTGTGACACTCAACAAACTCCATCTACCTCCTTCCCTGTTTGCATTAGTGAAGCTTTTAGCTCCACAACCTAACAATAATTAGTCAATTAGCACTCCCAAAAGTACTATGTTTATTGCATGGACTAAGATTTTTGATGCAATTCCTACACTCCCCATTTGAGTGCAATGTAGTCCAAGAAAGCCCATGTGACATATGGTATTTGGATTTTGATTATAGTAATCACATGATAGGTAATGTAGATATGTTCTCTAGCCTAGATGAATCAATTCAAACTGATGTCATACTTGGTAACAACAACATCATTATTTTAGGTAAAGGCACAATTAAATTTCTAACCGAAAAGGGGGAGTGGAAAGTTATTCAAGATGTGTATTATGTTGCTGGTCTAAAACATAAATTAATGGGCATAGGCCAGCTGGTACAAAAAAGCTATAGAGTGTACATGGAAAACAATGAGTGTGTGATTATAGACAAGTCTTCAAGCACACAACTGATTGCCAAAGTGAAAATGAGTAGCAATCGAATGTTTCCCTTGAGGATAATGCCAGATATGAAGGAAAAAATAGCCCAAGTTATTGATAAGACAAATAATGTACATTCTGGAACTACCTTTGAGGTAAAAAAAATCATAAGTTGAAATAAATTGTGTAGATTTAGCCAATTCAGCTCCGGAGAAGCAAAATGAAGTGATGAATAAATTCAAACAACATTTTAGTCAATTGTAAAGGATGAATCTTGGTTGTGGCATTTCATATTTGGGCATTTGAACTTTGGAGGGATGAAGACACTACATATGAAGAACATGTTAAAAGGTTTGTCATTAATTGAGAAACCAAAAAAAGTTTGTGAAGGTATCTTGGGAAAAAAATATAGAGAGTCTTCCCTGAATGGTGAATCAATAAGAGCAAGAACTCCAATTGAAATTGTTCACTTGGATATTTGTGGCCAAATTCAAACACCCTCTATAGGAGGATGCACTTATTTCCTTACTTTTATTGATGACTTTACAAGGAAAACATGGGTATACTTTTTAAAACATAAATCTGATGCATTTGCTCATTTTCAACAGTTAAAGGCACTTGTGAAAAAGCAAAGTGGCCACTACATCAAGGATTTGAGTATAGATAGAGGCAATGAATATATTTCTAATGAATTTTTGTAGATTATATGGTATACACAAATAATTTACAACATGCTATACACCTCAATAAAATGGTGTGGCAGAAAGGAAGAATCAAACCATTATGGAGATGACACATAGTATGTTGGTAGCCTCACATTTACCTAATGAATATTGCACTGAAGAAGTGGCAACTATTGTTTATATCATGAATAGGTGCCAAACAAAGAGTGTGAAGAATAAAGTCCCTCAAGAGGCTTTGACACGTAAGAAACACAATGTTTCTCATTTTAAGGTATTTTACTATGTTGCATATGCACATATTCCAGATGAGTTGAGGAAGAAGTTAGACCATAAAGGCCAAAAATGTATATTTGTTGGCTATTTAGAGAATACAAAGACATATAAGTTGTTTAATCATATCACTAGGAAGGCTATAATTAGTTGTGATGTTCACTTTTTGGAGAATGAAGCATGGGATGGAAGTGTAGAGAGGAGTGTAAAAATTATTCCTAATCTTCCTCATGATGATATGGTAGATGAAGTATTTCAATGATCAAGTACAACTTGAGCAACAACTCTTTCCACTCCCAAGACATCACCATAAGTTGTAGCTCAAGGTACACTGCCATTTACATCAAGGAGTTCTTCAAGGTTGCTACCCACACCAATAGTAAAACAAACTCCACATGTAACCACATCATCATCTACATCCACTGACATCCTTGAAGTAACTCTAGCTAGCACTCCAAGTAGTTCTACATCTTTTGATCTAACTCTAGCAAGCATGTAGCCTTGAAAAATGAGTTTGAGTGAGTTGTATAATGTTGATACAACAAATTCATTTTCAGTATTTTTTTTAATCTTTCATGTAGATGATCCATTAGCATTTGAATATGTTGTGAGTGATGATACATGGGCACAAGCCATGGATTAAGAGATTGAGTCCATTGAAAAGAACCAAATATGGGAGTTGGTTGAGTTGCCTAAAGGCAAGGATGTACTAAGTGTAAAGTAGATTTATAAGACTAAACAAGATGTTGATGGAAAAGTGCAAAACCATAAAGTAAGGCTAGTTACATGGGGCTTCATAGAATAGGCCAGAATAGATTTCAATGAAACATTTGCTCCTATTGCATAGTTGGATACAATTAGGACCATATTAGCTATTGTTGCCCACAATAAGTGGTCTATATACCAAATGGATGTGAAGTCAACATTTCTAAATGGATATTAGAGGAGCAAGTGTATGTTGAACAATCACAAGGCTATAAGATACCGGGTCATGAAAAAAAAGTATAAATGTTGAAGAAGGCACTTTATGGATTAAAGCAAGCTCCTAGAGCTTGGTACAGTCGCATTAACTCCTATATCATTCAATATGGTTTCCAAAGAAGTGGTTGTGAGCCAACCTTGTACCTCAAAGTCAATAATTAAGGTAACATTATAATTATTTGTTTATATGTAGATGATCTAATCTTTATTGATGATCTTAAAATAGATGCTTTCAAAACAATAATGAAGAGTGAATTTGACATTACTGATTTGGGGCTTATGAGATATTTTTTGGGCATTGAAATTCATCAATCAATGCTGGTATATTTATTTCTCAAACCAAATATGTAAATGAAATATTGAAGAGATTAAATATGGTAAAGTGCAAGGCATCCCCAACACCGGTCATGATGGGATTGAAGCTAATCAAGGAAGATGATGGACCATATGTGGATCCTACATTATTCAAGAGATTGTTTGGAAGCCTTATATATTTGACAGCCACAAGGCTTGATATCATGTCTAGTGTAAGCCTAATTTCAAGGTTTATGGAGAGTAAAAAAGACTCTCATTAGCAAGATGGTAAGAGAATACTGAGGTATGTGAGTGGTACAAAGGAATTTAGCATACTGCATTCCATTTTAGGTGATTTTAGTTTTTGTTGGATACACAAATAGTGATTGTGGTGGTAGAATAGATGATCAAAAAAACACTTATGGGTATGATTTTCACTTTGTAAATGTGTTGTGTCATGGGCTTGAAAGAAACATCCCATTGTGAATCTTTCTTCAACTGAAGCTGAGTATGTGGCAGCCACTAGTGTAGCTTGTCAAGCTATTTAGATGTGAAGGATGTTAAAGATTTAATGCAAGAATAAAAGGAAGCCACTACAATATTTTGTGACAGTATCTCACTCATTGCATTATCCAAAAATCATGTTTTCATCAAATAACAAAGCATATTGATACTAGGTACCATTGTATTAGAGATCTTGTCAACAAAAGATAAATTTACTTAGATTTTTGTAGGTCTAAAGATCAGTTTGTTGACATATTTACAAAATCATTAGCAAAAGAGTCATTCAAATATTTATGAAGTTGTTTAGGAGTTTTTTATCATGCAAATGTATATAGCTCTGAAGAGAGCTCCAAAAATACTGCTCCAAAGATAGATGCTCTAAAGACAAATGCTCCAAAGATGTGCTTCGAAGATGGACGCTTCAAAGATTTGCTCACAAAACGGATGCTCCAAAAATATTTTACAAATTTTATTGATCCCCAGTAGTTCAAATTAATGGGAAGTATTAGAATTATTAATTATGCATAGCTGGCACTTGATGTCAAATATTTTATTTGTCTTGTCTAAGATTTGTACCATAGTCCATGTAGATTTGTTATTGAATATTTTTGGCTGATGTTATCTTTGTCACGTGCAATCTATAGCTGCACATTTAAAATATCATTTATCTCCGTTGCCTTGAGCCCTACGTAAATAAAAGAGAACAATCTAGAAAGACATAGAAGGAGCCACTTTTTTTGGGAGCATGCAACGGAAGAAAGGGGCAGAGCATAAGTAGAAAAGAGCGAAAATTCCTCAATAGAGAAATGTTCAGTTTGATGTGCAGTTGTAGTTGCTGAGTGTTTTGCTAATAAACATATGCAGTCTTATGTGCATCTATAGTTGTTGTCTTCTATTAATAAATGTATAGTTTGTGTACAAATTTAGTTTTCTAATAGATGTAGTTGTTCTTTCTCTTGCTTTGTATTTTTTTGGGTTATTTATTTTCAGCCATGTTTTGTTTATGCACTTTATCCTCTATTTTTAAAGCATTGTGTCTATTTATCTCCTTGTCTTCTCTATCAAATCCTTCATGCATAATGATTAATTGCTCATCGTCCTACTTCTATCTGCCCAGATGTTATGAAACAAAAAATAATATAAATTTTAAAAATAACTACTAGATGATTTATTTTCTCAACCCAAAGGACCCAAATGTGTATGAAGAAGAGATATTTTAGTAAGAAAAATAATAGACAAAATGTGAGCTAAAAAATGTAAACCATGTAACTTAAAAAACAAAAACACTATGAAAGACCCAAAAAAAAAAAAAATAGAAAAGTTGATGGATAATTTTATGGGAGATTTATTATCTTGACATAAATTGCACCACATTAATAATAAGGCCAAGATTTGGCATATTATGCTGAATGTAAATGAAAAACATAAAAATGATAAATTGTTTATCAAAAAATATTTGAAGTGAGAAGACATAAAAATATGTGTATGTAATACAGTAAAGTTTGTGTTAGATATGTGATAATAAAGTTAAATGTTAGATCTCTTTGCATCACAATTTGTAGCCCACTTCATGACAGGGGGTGTTGGGGTTCAATGTCCCCCACTAAAGTAGTTGTCCCTTTTTTGGCACTACTCCCAAAACTAAAAATCAAGGAGTCAAACCCCTATTTCTAGAAAGATAAATTCTATTTTTTAAGAAGGAAAATTCTAATGGCATTTTTCCACTCTATTTTTAGGAGGAATCCTAACCGTACTATGCTAATTAGGTGAATTTGTCTTTGTTGAGAGTCAAAGTGGCCAATAACAAGTTTGCATGTAATCAATTCTTATTAAATTAATAAAACCCTGATATCTTGCACCATAGATGTTTCCTTAGTTCTACTAAGGTTTTACCACGTAAATCTAGTGTTTTATCTCATGCATGTTTAGTATTTTGTCTATTTGAATTATCTTTGTTATTGTAAACTTATATTTTGTTATTGAAATTACTAGTTATTTGTTGTTGTAATGTCTCTAGTTTCCTAACAGTTTGCATATAGATATAGTCGTAGTTAGGGATCTCAACTAAAAGATGTTTTAGACCATGTAACCTACAAAATACAAAATCGAATATGCAATAAAATCTAACAACACAAATCAGATCTTTATTTATATTTCAACAATAGAAAATATAACAAGCATAATACAACCTATGACACTGCAATCTCACAATGAGATATGTTACAACATCAGATCTGTAGATATCTGATTACAAAATCTCGGTCTTTGCCATTGAATTAAAAAAATATCAAATTATAATATTCTCAAAAAGTCCCTTTGCATAAGTGTAGGGGCATGCTTATAAAGATGCAAGGCCCATGAACTTATATTAAGTATTTTATACTCACTAACAACATTAACACACCTTAGTTCGCCACAAATATTAAATGTTGTAAATACTTAAAATTGGACACCCTAATGTTAATTTTAACATTTTCATTGTCATTTACTAATCATGCTAACTAAACCCTAATTTAACCTTTATTTTATTCATAATCCCTTCATCCATGTTAACCCTAATCCTACCTGTCATCGCATTCTAATTCTAGTTTCATACAATTTTTTTTTTTAATTATTAATATATATTTTTGAAACTGTAATTATAAATTAAAAAATATTTTTACAAAATTTAGAATTATGAATCAATTGAAATTTTTTTAATAGAAATTCTCGAAATACTCTACAATACAATTGAGAGGCCATATCCGAAAAGGACAACCAATAACAAACAATAACCATAAAAAAAAACACTAAAACACAATCAAAAAGAGGAAAAATTAAGACATTAACTACTAACAAACCTCATACAAATTAATAACAAAATATTTGGATCATTAAATTTAACAATGTTTTCAAGATCGAGAATTTTACTATAAATAATACATTTAAGGGTAAATTGCTTTTCCAAATTTAATATTTGACTATAGATGAAACATCTATAGTGAAATTGCTTTTCCAAATTTAATCTTTGATTATAGATAATACATTTACGTGTAATTTATTTTTGCAAATTTAATATTTGATCATATACCTTGAAAAAGTGATGAATGTGTATATCTTATTGAATTGCATTTATAGTATTAGGTATGTTACAACTTGTATGATTGACCAAAAATAAAATAAAAAATAAATATTATTTTAAACTTTGATAGTCCATCGTGAACAATTTCAATGTTATTATGTAAGATTTGTTTAGTTTGTAGTATTAGTTATCAATCCCTTCCATTCAACTATTTCGTTAATTATTTACCATCAATTAATCATTATTTTTCAACAATGAATCACCAAAAAAAATATTTAAATTTTATTTTTTTATCATTTAATTTAAAAAAATTATATTATTTTATATAAATTTAAATTTATACCAATTTTATTAGTTATAAAGTGCAGACATTATAATTAATATTTAATGTTAAAACAATACGTTTGTGATAATTCTATTTCATATTTAATTTAGGTTCAAATCCATAGTTCTAAATTGCCATTTCTCTATCTTCATGTAAATGACCTTTACCATAAAGTAACTTTGATTACTAAATAACCCTATTTCTTGGTATCAATAGCCTGAACCCATTATCTGACTAATCCATACTTCTAGTTTAGCCGTCCCAATGATTTAGATAAACCTGCGCCTTTTGGACTATCGCACTGGGCATTTTTATCCAATGCAATGGTTTCGTCCTCCCACCAAATAATGGTCAATTTCTCAAATTCAACAATTTCCCAACAGGTCTCTCCCACATGTTTCACATGTCCCATTCAATAAATTCCCAACATTATCACTATAAATTGATATTTTTTAACAATTTGTTCACTAGAGGCTCATATGATTGAAAACCACTAGAATATCTAACTTCACATTGTGAGCAAAACACATATTCTTCCCAATTCTGAGTTCTTACATCCCAAAGACCCATGAGCTAGGTTTGCATACAATTTCAAGGTCACAAGGCATTGTTCAAGCACTTCATCACACAAGGGTTACACCAACATATGGCATTCTGTACCAATATTGTTCACACACCACTTGGTTTGGGAGAACTACATGAAGTTTGATCCCTCTTCATATGGATTAGTGGTATGTAGGCAATGCTCAACACAGTGGAGTGTTGAGGTCTAGCACAACTTCAATAGCTAACCCCTTTTCCCATTCAAAGTGTTTGTCTCCTTGTGTCACTCAACTAAGGCTTCAAGGGCATAATAAACTAAGTTTTCACACATGACCAACAAGCAAGGGCCCACTAAACCAAATTGAAATAGATGTCAAACCCTTAATTAGATGGGTAGACCCTATAGACTTAATGCCACATCATCCAAATATCATGACCTTATTCAGAGAGTAAGCATAGCCATGTTCCTGATTCATAGCAACTTGAGGTAGCCTCACAATCAATTTCACATTCTCAGTCCTAAACAAGCATAGAGGAGGTCAGAAGAGCTCATTGATTACGTGTTTGAATGGTTTCTAGTTGTTGGATAAACCCATCTGGGCCCAAGAATATCAATATTTAGCTTTAAGATAACGGACTTAATGCAATTAAGTCTCCATGAGGCCTAAAAGAGGAGTAAGGCCTAGTTGAGTTATTACAGACCAAAAAGGGCTCAAATTTCATTTGAATCATGTTCATAAGATGTTCTAAGACCTATTTCATGGCTGACCTAAGAGTTTGAAGGTGTGTCGCTGACCAAAAGGTGTGTGACCATGAGACTAGTATATATGCAAAGTAGTTTAGGCCTATTTGAACATATGAAACATAAAAAAATAAAATCTTGCATGGTTGAGTAGAAGGAGGTCTTGAAATGAGACCATAATAGTAGAGCAGAGGTGTGGTTATCAAAAATCATGAGGTGGTTGAGTTGGTGCTGAGTCACTTAGGGAGTTGGTGTTTCCTTGCAAGTAGGTGTTTGCTAAAACCTAGTCAAGTGGGTGTTTGACTTTATTGGGGTTGGTGCTCTAAGTTGAGTTGGTGATCAACATAATTTAATATTTTATTTTATAGGACAATAGTTTATTTTCAGAGATCATAGTGGGTTTTCTTCTCCTTGAAGGTTTCCCACTCATATATGTGTCTTCTTGTGTTATGCTCATGTGAATAGTTCTTTATGCTTTACTATATCACTATATTGCTTTCATTGTTCAAGGAATGTTAAAGTATAATTTGATAGAATGCTTTAAATACTGATTCACACCCCCCTCCGTCCACCCACCCTCTCAGTGATTGTTCTTACAACATAAAATGCCTCTTAGGACCTTTTAAATAGAGGACTTCCAAATTTGAATTTCAATAAACCCACAATCAATCAAGTGTCCTATACACAAGTGTCCAAAAACCATAGCAAGTGTCTTATACACAAACCAAATGAAGATCAAATATAAAAGGAGAGAAATTATGAGGAGGTGGGAATGGCCGAGATGGCCTCAGAAATCCCTTGTAATTGAGCACTGCCTATATAACCCCAAAATAGGGACCTCATGACAATACAATTCTCCCTCCACTATGTGTGTGTGATTGGATCATATGTAGTTGTGAATTTAAATGCTCTTTCACCTAGGCCCTCCTTTGGTCCAAGCATGCAATCTAGATGTAACAAATGTAAACTTTAGATAAATGCAAGTGTTTAGCTTGCTATAATATGTTTTTTTAGTTTACTGTAATTTTGCTAGGTAGATAAGTGCTAGATATAAAATGCCTCTTAGGACCTTTAAAATAGAGGACACCCAAATTCAAATTCTAAAAACCCACTAGCATGCTAAACTAACTCAAAAGGAATAAAACGGTCATATGAAGAGACTCAAATGAAACATGTCTTCAAAAAAGTACTAAAAGATATGTTGTGACAACACCACTCCATTCAAACAAACACACAAAACATGATAGTCCAAACATAGTGGTTTTGTCTGAAATCAAGAAGATAGTAACAAAAAGGAAGAGAAAGACCAGGGATCCTTATGACCTAGACAAGGGTTAAAATGGAAGAATAATACAATAAGAACATCAATATGAAAGATCAAAGGAGAAGACTTAGGACCAAGATACATCAATGGGATCTCAATTTGTCATTGGGAACCTTTAAAGGTAAATTCACAAAAATACATATTACTTGTATTTGCTTGACCAAATTTGAGTGTTTACACTAACATATTTTGGGTTGATGCAATATTGCACCTTAACCCGAAAGTTTGTGTGTCAAGTTGTGTCATGTCTTGTATTCATGTGTGCTTATTGATCATGATGTGTGTGTGTATATGACTTATTCCATATGATATTTTGTGTGTACATATTTACAAAACTTTCTATGGAACTAATCGATTATTATTATGTGCTTGATGTTATTATTTCTACCATGCACATCTCTATTATGTGTTATCTATTTCTATTGGTTTTTTCATGATTTATATCAGAGATTTATTATGATTCTTATTACTAAATGCTTAATTGATATATGTATCTAACATTGACACTTGTTTCTAGATGGTTTATCATGATTATATCTTGTTTGATATTGGAACAAACAACTACCCTTGTCTTGGATTTCATGTTTTATACATGCTTGTAATGATCAAATATGAGGACATATCTTATCGTGTTTATGTATGTAATTTATATGACTATATTATTTTGTATAACATGTGATGCACATACCTCTTTCTTATGAGATCGGAATGATTTGCATGATTTGTTCTTCAAATAAAAAAGAGGGCATATAATGGACTTATTTTAGATATTCAGGACATGTCAAATAGAGCATTTCATATTTTGAGATAGATTATATGATTCAGATGGGTGAGATTAAACACATTGAGACATATTCACATGATATTGGGGAAAAATTGATATATTCTAAGATATTTCTACATCTCTACATATTTTAGATATCTCTCTCTTTCTTTGTTCAAGAATTGTTCAAAAAACATATACATGTCTCAAATTTTCAAGGAACGCTCCATAAAGCTAAATCTAAATACAAAGAGGTTAAAGTTGGATGGCACCAAATGTCAAATATCAAAAGAATTCTATATTATTCATGAGTTTACACTTTCATACACTCACTTAAGTGGGAGAACTATGTGAAATTTGAATCCTCTTCAAAACATTAGAATATAGACAATGCTCAACTATTTAATAAGAAATGCTTGGAGTTAGTCCAACACAAAATATTAACTTCTTTTTAAAGACTTTTATGATCATTTCATTAGAATTAAAGTTTTAGACAACCATAACAAAACAAAACAAAAAAAAGACATTATCAAATAGAATTGAAGAGTTCACATATACACAAACATATTGTAGGTGCAAGCATAGGGCTCCAAGAGATCATAGATCCCCAAAGTGCATAGGGACACTGCCGGTAAATCCTGATAGTACTAGTTGCCGTAGACATTTGACCTTACCAACAACATACAATTAATTTGTTAACATCTATTTCAGACTTGAGCTCCATTTACTGTATAATTTAATCCTGCCGTTTAATTTCCCTACAGATTTGCTATATTACTTTCTAAAGAGAGGAAGCAATGATTAGCCTCCAAGTCATGAAGGGATATATCAATTTAATTGGCTGTAATATAAGCTTTATTTAGATAAATTAGAAAAGGGGCACTCTAGAATATATCATCGAAATAAAATTTAAAAACAGTAGAATGATATCCATAATATATAATTTAACAGAAATGAAAAATTTCCAATTTATGAATTATTGACTGCTCTTTATACAATTTGTATTTCTCTTTAGACATCTTGATTATTACTTTTAGTTGTATATAAAACCACCAGATTATGTGTATGATTAAATATATAAATATTCATAGTCACTTCATCTTTTAATGATTTAAATATATTTTTGTTAAGTAACGAGAGGTTTTGAATAATGTATGGATTAACCTTTCCATTTAATTTGTTGATGGATTTGCTAAATGACTTTATGAAGAGACGGATAAAAAGAAAAGATTACATTCTTAAGGTCTATGATACTGAATAATATATAGATTAAAAGAAGTTTATTAGGGTTTAAGTTTTAGGAAAGATTTTTTAACTTTGTTAAGGATTTTGTTAAATTATAAATTAATTTTTTTATTTAATTTGTTAAGAGGTTTGTTAAATTATAAATTAATTTTTTTATTTAATTTGTTGAAATATTTGTTAAATTATCTTGTTCAGGGGTTAATAGTAAATAAGAAAAATTTCAACGAGATCTGTAAAGGAAATTCATGGGTGTTAAGAGTAGGATGTGTGATTAAAGATTGTAGTGGCTCTTTAATCGGAGCTTTATCTTTGAAACTCCTTGATGGAATTAATAATGAAGCAAAGGCTCAAGCGTTGGTAGTTGGAATTCAAATGGCTATTGATTGTGGAATAACTGCACTTGAGATCGAAAGAGATTTACAAGTTGTAATTCAAGCACTATCTAATCAAAGAACAAAATCACAAAAAATTGCTAATATCTTGAATATCATTTGACCTAAAATAGAGTTCTTCTATAAATCGTGAAGCAAAAATAACACGGTGGTAGATTTTTTGGTCAATGTTGCCATAGACCAACTCATGAAAGTCAAAATGGACAATGTCAGCGTTTGTTGGGATGATTGTAGCAATATTGATCAAACTGATCTTTAAAATAATAAGGCTAATTATAGATGTATATAATTTTATTTTATTTTGTTAAAAATAAAATTATTTCTATAGTTTTGAGGCAAGTGATTTTCATTGTGAGCTTGGTTGGGTTCGCATGTTTGATATTCACATCAACTTTGAATTAGCGGAAGCCATTGAACTACTTGTGGGCATGGATACGCTAGTGGATAGTAACATAGTTCACATCAACTTTGAATTGGCCTCACTTTTTTCCAGCAATCTTTGTTTATTGGTCTCAAACTCAAAATAGGTTCAAAAGATTGTTGAATTCTTTGTTTGGTTGGAGTATCGACAGGGGTTGCTTTCTAAATTGTTACTCTCACCCTCGACCTGTCTCCTACTTTGCCCTTCTCTGGACGGGATTCACTGGGGTACAATCATTTGTCTGCTTTTCATGAATTAGAATATCGGTTCTTGGCTTTAGTCCATTTTGCAAAGGAAGTGGACGTTGCTTGTGTTGATAATCAAAAAGCGGCTAGTAGCAGGGGAATTTACATGCCCGATGTGGATGAGATTATGCAACCCATCTCAGGACTCGATGAATGGTGGGTTTCACAGAGAACTCCTGATCGCATCAAGGCCATCAAGTGGCTCACTAAAGGAGTGGCATGGAGGACTTTCAAACTACCCCATGGTGGCATGACAAATCATTGATGACCAAGGATTCAATGTGTTCTCAGTGCAGACTAGTCTACCCTCATATGGTGGAAGCAGAAGGAACAAAGTCAGAAAAATTGGTGGCTTCTTTGGATGTAGCACTCGAGGCTAATGTGCAGGCTGGACGACCTTCAAGGTTCACTACGAATGATATTCTCTTTAATGAAAAACTGGTCGAGCTTATAATTCTGGAATGACGGTGTTTTGTTTAATTCTTTTTCTATTTCGTGCATGTATGTAATAACTATAAATCTTGGTCATATATAGCTACTTTTGCAGAAGATGGTTGTAAAACAACAACTGATCAATTTTTATTTATAAAGTTTCTTTGGTTTTCTTGAAAATCATTTTTCTCTGATTTTGTTTGGTCAAATTTTCTTTAACATTCTTTAATGTTAAGCCAAACTAACTTTTTATCATATATTTTATATGGTTTTAGGGTTCGAAACCCTTTAATTCTCAAATATCGATTCAAATAAAAGATTTGTTAAATTATAAATTAATTTTTTTATGATAAATTTGTTAAATTATAAATTAATATACTTATTTAATTTGTTAACAAATTTATTAAATAATAAATTAACCTTTCTATTTAATTTATAAACTATTTTTTAAAAATATATTTAATTTTTTTATTTTATTTATTAATAAATTTGTTAAATTATTTTAAATCGACATGCCTATTCAATGAATTATAATATGGTTTTAACAACCTTTTATTTTGATTGATAAATATATATTTTTTTTAAAAGAAAGAAATAGAAGATAAAAAAGGACACATCCAAAAAGATTGGCTACATCTTTGAGTCATTACAACTACACTTGTTAGTGCATCGCTAGGAACTTGCAACTATATAAAGTCGGACACGTCCCATCCGCGCGTTACACTAAACCCCAAAGAAAATGCTTTGCTCGGAAAGCAGAAGAAAATGCAATGTGCGCAAAGCAGAAGAAAATGAAAATGCAATGTGCAGAAAGCAGAAGAAAATGCAATGTGCGGAAAGCAGAAGAAAATGCAATTTGCGCAAAGCAGAAGAAAATGATTGCTGGCGTGACATTATTTTAGAGGCTGGGAATTGATAATCTACGGAGTCGCGTACCCTAGCTAAACGACAGAACAATATGAACGGAATCGCGTACCCTAGCTAAACGACAGAACAATATGAACGGAGTCGCGTACCCTATCTAAACCACAGAACAATTTCCTTCATATTTGGTGATATTTTTCCTTACACCGCAGTTGCACATGTACCTGGCCCTCCTCGATGTATTTGCGAGATTCCTTTTACAGATGGCAAATTGGCAATATATATCTTTTTTTGGGGGAGGGGGGATATTGCAAATTGGTGGAAATGGCAATAACTTTTGATGCCGTATTATCTTTTTCGGTGGATATTGCAAATTTTAGCATTAGAGAATCTAGATACATTCTTTTAATTCTATCAAACTAAACTAATAATCTATCCCGATCCGACTACACAATGGGTCCAACACCAAATTGCTTTTCCAATTTAAGCTTTGACTATAGATAATAAATTTACGGGTAAATTGCTTTTCCAAATTTAATATTCTACCACATACGTTGAAAAAGTGATGAATGTGTATATCTTATTAAATTGCATTTGTAATATCCGGGACATTACAACTCATATGATTCGCAAAATAAAAAATTTAAAATAAATATTATTTTTAATTTTGATATTTCAATGTGAACAATTTTAAGATTATTGTGTAAGATTTGTTTAAGTAGGAGGTAGTTTTCCACAACGAGTTAAATTATGATATTGCTATTAGGGTTTAACTGTGTAGTTTTTCGAGTCAAACTCATTGACCCATATTTCATGAGTAGTGGTTCACACGAACTCATCTCTCATGAGAATGCACAAGCACATTTAACCATAGAGTTTCCTCCAAGGTTAAACCCACTTAACTTGCTACCCCATTTGTAAAAGTTTCAGCGAGTGTTGTGCCTTATAAACTATTCATTATGGAGCTCCTTTAGCTCATCAATTGATTAGTTATTATTTATTAATCCCTCCCATTCAAATTTTTCGTTAATTATTTACCATCAATTAATCATTATTTTCCACCAATTTTAAACAATTTTATTACTTATAAGGTCTAGATATTATAATTAATATTTAATGTTAAAACAATACATTTGTGATCATTCCATTTCACATTTAACCTATGCTCAAATCCATAATTTTAAATTGTCATTCCTCTGTCTTTATGCAAATGACCTCTATCACAAAGTAACTTTGACTATTAAATATCCCTATTTCTTGGTATCAATAGTGTGAACTCATTATTTAACTGATATATACTTCCAATTTAATCTCTCATCAACTTTGTATGGAGATGGAGCATTTTATTCTCCGACATCAATTTATATTTAAACTTTGTAATAATTAATTAAAATTAGAAAAGTATTTTGTATTTAGGTTTCAAGTGTATTACAAAACCTATGGTAGGTTTTATTACATCTTTAAATGAAATCAAGGTTCTCTATGAAATCTTATTCATTATGAAGATCAAAGATGTGTCGCTCTATTCATTAAAGCAAAGACTTAACACATAGATGGCCTCTTCAAAAATTGTTAGTACAAATCTTCATTTCATAATTCAATTCTTGAGTCTTTTCTTCAACTTTAATTTTAGAGGCACAAATAGATCCACTATCCTACTCACCAAAGCTCACAAATTGTTTTAAAAAAATCTCACCAATTTAACTCTTTTATTTTATATATTATCTCTTTTGTTAAGCTCGTTGATCACCATTTCATGTTATCGCCAATTCGATCACCGTTTCATGTCACTGCCAGTTGAGAAAATAGTGAGAGTTTGAAATTCCCCCCAATTTCAAAATTTCTCTTAATTTATCCCCTAATGCAACATTTTTTATTGTGAAGCATCAAGGGCGAGCGACAACGTTGTGACATGTTTTCCTCCTGGTTTACCTAGCTCCTCCTGTATTGCTTTGTGTGTTTAAATTGTAGTATACATATATACTAGAAATTCATGACACTATCAGTTTGCAATATACTAGAAATTCATGTTGGTATCAATATACATATATCATGTTGCTTTAATAATTATTGTGGTGGTTAAGGATTGTGAAATGTTTTTGCCTTGTGATATTATGATTCTCTTTTCGACCTATGGTGGAAATATACATTCGTTCATGGCATTGTCCCCATGTGCCCTTCTTGATGTGTTAGTTCCTCCATATTCTACTAATGAAGGGAGGAATTATACATAATTTTGAAATTCCCTCATAAAAGTCCATCCTGGTAATGGGGTTTTAGTTGAGCTAGGCAATTTAGTGTCTATTTCATATCATAAACGAGTATTTTTTTTTGATATCATAAACAAGGGAAGGGCCCTCACCTATACATAGTTTTAGAGTAACAGATACAATCAAGAAGTACCAGGGGTGAAAGAACATCACAAAATAAGAACACAATTCCCAAGACCCTGGATTCTCTTAAGGGATGCATCTGATCGCCTAAAAATTTCAACTCTAGGGCCCGATGTACAATAGAAGAAAGGATTCCAACATTTATACATCCACATAGACATGTCCATGAAGATGATTCATTCATTTGGATAGCAAGTCAAGAGATACATGTTCTATTAACCAACTATTGGTCCCTAAATCAAGATTTGGTTGCGAGAGAAAATGTGTTCTCATTTCTCCCTTAGCCTAAGTGGAAGATAATCCTCTAGAGGTTGCTTATAGGACTTATCAATGAAATTTTAAGAGCTGATGATTCATATCTACCATTCATGATTCACTTGAAAAGCCTACATAAAGTTTGTTCTATTTTTCCCCTTAAAGATGAAAATATTCTCTTAAAGGATACATCTAGCCACGTGTAAATTTTGACTCTGGGGCCTGACGGATGGTGGATGAATGACATAAAAGTGTTTATATCCTCATCCAAGTGTGAAATTTTGGTGGGGATGCAGGGATACAAATAACACACACGCCCTCCTCTTTCTTCTTCAAAATCACAAGAAACAAGTTCATAATGAAATGAAATGCAGGTTTGATGGTTTATGCTATTTTTTAGATTTATAAAGGGAATACACCCTTTTGGACCCCACAAAGGGTGTATGCCTTTTAAGGTCAAGAATGACCCACCCTTTATTTGGAATGGTTTTTTTTTTAAAGGGTGCGTGCCATTTTTAAAATGGTGCACACCCTTTACACAAAATGAAAAGTATTTTTAGGAATGACCCTTTTTTTATCACCCAAATTCGTGCATCTGCCCTTCATTATTATTCCTATATTGAATTTGAGAACTCTTATAAATTTTGATAACTAAGGAATCTTATACAAAGCTTAAGATAAAGATTGTTTCTTTTACTTTGATATGATATATGTTAGAGCATGCATCAAAGTGGATAGTTATGTAGACACTTAAATTTGGTTTAAAGGTAACTTTAGTTGTAAAATTTCATAGTTCAAAAGTACTTGTGTGTTTATCGATTATCATTTCATACTAGGCTCTTATTGGCACATTTTATCTTATGTTTTTTCCATGTTCTTCCATGTCACATTTCTTCCTTGGTTTCTCCCCCCTGCCCTATTTATTGTTATTCTGAAACTTTTTCAAAAAATGTAGCATTATGGTTCTAGTCTACCAAGACTGTAACACTACAACACCATTCTTTTTTTGTGGCATTCCAACGCTTTTTTGGAGTCCCTCATGCCTTGTATTCCTTTTTTTTCAACATCTCCATAACATATTGTTCCAGATTGCATGACAATAGGGTCTTCATTTAAATTTTTAGAAGTCAATAAATACATAAGACATTAATGCATGTAAGACATGAAAAAATAAATTACGAGACATGAATTGAATGAAGAGTTTAACATTTATTGAAGAGTAGAATTTGAATGTTTATAGTAAATTTTAATTCAATATAAGTATTTATTTTTATTTGTCCATTTGTCATACTATCATGAAAGTCATAAAGGGATTAAGGCTTGAATCCACGAATTGCTTGATAAAGTGCATTAATATTATCTTCCAAACATGTTCTAAAATAGGGTTCTATAAATAATGTATGGATGGCATAAATAACCGATAAATCCCTCTAATATTTTATAGGTTTGCAAGGTTTTTCAAAATTATTAGAGTTCCAAGGAGGTAGAATCATTTCCCTATGATTCAAAATGAATTTTTAAAAAATAAATGAGGGTTTCAAATAATAGGAACATGATCATCAAAAAAGTTTTGCATTATTTGAAAGTTTCCAAAAACATACATCTATAGTTATATATGTGACAATAAAGGAGCGTTATAATTTTGGCAGTCTAGGAAATATTTATGTTCGTCCTGAGTTTTATGGGTTTTTATTTGTCTCACCTTTTGAACCTATTTTCTGGAGCCTATTTCTCTTAGGACTATCTCTAGATTCACAAAATTTTAGATATTATTATATAAGATCATCTCTTTATAATTTTCAATTATTCTAGTATATTCCTTACTATAATTAGGTCTGATTTTACTATTTTATTAGGGTAAATTTGGTTATATCTAATTTTAAAGTAGTGTAGGTAAATGTAATGCATTTTTGATGTAAAACCACCTTTCTTATACCAAAATCATACCTATAAATTTATATAACTTTTAATCTTGCACGATATGGGTGACATATAACCTTAAAGGATATAAGCATCATGCAAGACTATATGGTTTCACAAAATTGTATTATGAATATATGGGTTACACCTAGAGATGCAAAACAAATAACCTAATTAATTGTGTGAAAATTAATAATCTATGCTTAACAAATAATTCTAAATAAAAAAATTGGCCTTTAACGTAGGGATTAGAGGGATATCTATTTTATTGAAAGATTTGTCAATATTTTTCTTAAGTTGATAATGGAAATGTGTCCTCAAAAGTGATAGAGATATTTCCTAGAAATATTAAAATGGTTGAGATTATATGCAAAGCATCATGGGTGCTCTTAACAAGTATACAATGTCATGCTCAATCTTGACAGATGATAGGAAGTCCTAAAATGTAATTGGTGGTTATGTTTTCTTGGTTTGAATCTTCAATTCCTTCACTAAGATATTTGTGATGCAACTCTTGTATCCTGTAAAAGAGACTTTCTTCTCCTCACCCTAGATTGATAAATATATATATATATATATATATATATATATATATATATATATATATGAAACATAAGGAAAATAATAGTTATTTTGGCCTATATTGTGGGTTAGCTATCATTTAAAAATAAAATATATCAATTTTTTTTTTAAACTCCATAATTGAAAACATTTTCAGTGACATAAAAAAACTAGATTGTGTGCCAAAAGTGCTCCATGGAAAACACTAGCTTAAAATAATATGTAAATAGTCTAATGATGTATTGATCTCTCAAGAATGTTAGTGAGTGCATAATACAATTCCTAATATATCCAATGTAGTGTTTGGATGTCGTGTATCAATCATGTTAAATGAACTACAGTGCTTATGTATTTATAGACAAATTGAATTGAATTTATTATCTTATTGGCATGTAAACTAACATCTAATGGTTAAAAGGTGAAAAAGGTGGGACCCAAAATGTGAGTGCACTTTTAATTATATGGACCCAAAATGCATGCCTAAAAGCATAACGGGTGCTCTAGAGGGACCCAAGAGCATCATTGGTATTCTAGATAATGAGTTTGGAAACTTAGATTGAGAGAGGAGAAATAAATGCAACCAGAAGAAGAGGAGAACAAATTAAAACATGAGATGCCATTAACACCTAGTTGAGACCAATTTTTGATAAAAAGACAAGTACACTAAAATTATCTAATTTAATGACTACTAAATACCTTGGGTCCATTTTGTTTTATAGTATATGCACATCTTATATTACTATTTCTTAAACCTTTTGCATGATCAAACATTCAATGATGGTTGTGATTATAAAATACTATTAATCCGTTATTTATCTCTAGAATAATGAGTTTTCTTGATAATATTTAAAAAATTGATATACATCCATCTATTATCAAATTACTCTCCATTTAAATGTAACATGAATCCTTATTTAAGTTTTTATAAGATAGAATCTGAGAAAAATGGAAATCAGGTTTTACGTGGAACCACTAAAAAATAAACCATATATTGATGCTTAGAGTTGTAATCAAAGAAGCAAGAGCACATAAGTGTAAGACTTAATATATATTTATTTATTTTTGAAAGGCATGTGACACTATTCCTTAAAAACTTCTAATCCAATGGATTTAGAGATCTTAAAATTCCATAACATTTGGGTATTCTTGTGATGACACTTTATGAGAAGATAGTTGGCTAGGTCCAAGCTCATATTGGTTTTATAGAATATATCAATAACACTGAGTTGGGGCCCAGGAGGAGACCTAGGGGAAAACCTACGTAAACAAATTTAAGAGGGTTATGAATGAAAGATAATTTGTGAATGATAAATAATATAAAATTTAAATGTATTAAATAACAAAGAAAACTATGAAGGTGAAGAAAACCAATGTAAAACTGTAATATCAAGGTTTTATTATGGTAAGTTCTATAAAAATTTGAGAGATCATATTTTTGGTGTCTATGTAATTACTAACTTCATTCTTATCTGTTTATTCTAAAAATAATGCAAATGTACATTATTAAACAATGAAGGAATATAGAGTCTCGGTTGAACCATTAAAATAGTTGGTAATAACCTCTTCACAACTGAAGAATTTGGTGACATCGCTAAAAACCATTAATGATGAGATAAGGTACATATTATTTACACTATAGCAGATGTTTGATAATGTATGATACAAAATCAATTTTAATATTTAACACGTAGATGGAAAACCTATTGTTGGTGTTGCTGACATCAACATAAGGATAAATATGCAATAATGATAAACTGTGGTAAGATCTAATGACATAGATCCTCTTTGAGTAGTCACCATCCTTAAAGAGAAATGATACCCATTAAATGTAATTTTAGCAAAATATGTGGAAAAAATGGCAACACACACTTTTATTTATCATTTTTCCTCAAAAGGCACTTGAACTACTTTGACAATATGGAAGAGAGGGATGTCTTATTGACGTGTCCATGTGATTCGAGTGTTAATGGCTTGATTTGATTCTGATGGGATGATACAATATAGATCAATTTTTTATATATTTAAGAGTCTCTGAATCATGTGACATATCCAACAGAGGTGAAAAGTAGTGGTGCAAGAGTTATGCATTGAGGATTGGATGCAACCCAAGGTAAAATTGAAGATTAAGCTTGATATCATTCTCTCCTAATTTTTTTTGATTGTATAGGGTTCTTACTAAAGTGGAAGAAGCTTGGAGTAAGGTCCTATCAATATTTTATTCTACACATGTATCTAGACTCAATAATTAACTATAAAGGTGTGCAGTGTCCAATGCTTTTCATCACACTACTTGTATTTCACAATAGCCTATTAAAAATAGATTGCACTTATTGTTCAATGTACTGAATGTTCTCAATGAATTGAAAAAAAATCAACTTCCTTTTGAGCTGAAGGATTTTCTATTATTTATGGAAGAATAGGATAAACTACATTGATGGATGCCAAAGGTTTGAAACCCAAGTAAAATTGAAAAGGGATATGTGATAGAGTTGTGAAGACATTTGTTGTAGCTATGTTTATTAAAAGACATAATTTCATCCTGAGTGTGTTACATATTTGAATTGTACACTCCTAGAAGGTGTACTATCATCCTATTTACCATTTTTATTTTGCTATTATTATGTGGATGAAAGGTGGCCTATTTATTCAACTTTGTGTCTAGCATAAACCAAAGTGATTTACAAAATTTGCTTAAGAACCTGTATCCCTATCAAATAGGAAATTTTATAGGATTCCAAAGTGGATCCAAACATGTTGAAAGTACAATTGAAATATTTATAGAGCTGATATTTATTTCTTACAAGGTATGAGAAATGCCATATTTGAGAATCTATCAAATATTACATAAATAAAATCATTATTGTGCTTGGTGGTAGGGTAGACTTAGATAAATTCCATGGAAATGGATTCCCATTGTTTATTTGGAACCCACAAAGGTGTGTATAGACCTTGATTCTAATTGTCTGGCCTAGCAATTGCACATGCAATATAAGACTTAATATATTTGGATACATTAGAACTAAGATGTGGCTAGAATAATTACTTTTACAACTCTGCAAGAGTATTTTCAACTCCAAAATGTCCTAAAACTCTCTTAAAATAAGTCTTCCACATTAATTTCTTCCTCTCTCTCTCATGCAAAATAAACAAGTTCCTAAGATGATATAAGAGTCCATCCTACAAGTAGAAATATGGAATTGAATTATGAAAAAGTAAGTTTTGATATATATCTACAAAATCCCTATCAAATGGATACAATCCTAACCATGTGTTAACTTCATATCCATGGGTGTCAAGTACATAAATGAGATCTTGAACTGATGGATGACTCACACAATCTATAATTGGATTGGTACTTGTTTTCTTATACTTCATGTTTAGATGGATTTTTTGAAGATAAGAAGACCAATAATGATGTCACTATGGCTGAAACTTGTTTTGAGTCTTTAAGAACTAAAACAATTATTGATCTATTTGGATCATAGTTTCCTTTTCAAAGATATAGTGCTTGCAATGCTTACATGCTTAAACAATAACATAAATATCAAAATCATAGGTTGGGTAGTTTCTCACCATTGCAGTAAACATTTCATTGTGGTAAGAAATTGGGTGACCATATTGAGTGAGAACTACTCCAAGTGCAAAGTTAGAGAAATCTATCTCAATCTCAAATGGTTGTTAAAGATCTAGTAATGCAAGTACTAGTGCAGGATAAAGTCTACATTTCAATTATTCAAATGTTTTCTATTATGAATATTTTGAGATGAATTTTTATTTAATGCCACCTTTGGTAACTTGGTTTAAAGGACAATTCACATGAGAAAAACCAATTAAAAATCTCCTACAAAAAATTTCCAATCCCAAGAAGCTGCAAATCTTTATGAGATTCTTTGGTTGTGGTCATTCTTAGATGACTTTAATCTTAGCTAGATCTATGTGCACTCCTTGTGTGTCTACTATTTATACAAGATAATGTATTTTCTACATATAAAATGGCATGTTTCCATGTTTTCATATAACTTATGTTTCCGCAAAGTGACAAGCACTTGATCTATATGGTGTAAATATTCATCCCATGTTTTTCTAAAGATTAGGATGTTGTTAAGGTATGCTATAATAAATGAAGTATTGAATAGCCTAATAATATCATTCATCATCTGCATCAATGTATTTTTTGCATTGGTAAAATTTAAGGGAATGACTAACCATTCAAACAAAACTTCTTTGGCATTGGAGGTTATCTTCCCTACATCTATAATTTCAAAAGGAATATAATGATACCCAAACTTAAGATCAATTTTGATGAATTATTTTGCACTATAAAGCTGGTCCAAAAAGTTCTCAATCCTTGAAATAAGATAAAGGTTCTTTAATTTTATATTTTTAATAGTTCCATAATCGATGCACAGCCTCCATGTTCCTTATTTATTTGGTGCAAGTAAAATTGGGTTGCCGCAAGGCAATGAGCTAGACTTAATATGTCATTTATCCACAAATTCATAGATCTATCACTTTATTTCTTCATTATCCAAAAACAATGTAAAGTATAAATAAGCATTATGTAAAGGCAGTGTAAGGATCAAATTGATAGTGTTCTTCCCCACATAATTTGTAGGCATTTCCTTTAGTGATTGTTCAAGATATCCTTGTATTTTTCTACCTTGCAATTTAAATCTAAGGTTTTTGCTGCTACTACTAGAGGTTCCAAAAATAATATGTTTGTGGGTAAGATGTCCATGGAAAGTTCACTATATGAACTATTTTAGGAGAAATTATTTTCTTCTAACTTTCATTGTCAATGACTAAATGTACTGATTGTGCATTGATCACATTTGAGAATGGAAAATATTTATACTTCCTTTGTTACCATAAGGGTAATAGAGAACTTTTTGGTATGCACCATGGCGTTGGGTTCATATTACATGATTTAATTACCTTTCTCCAATGATGAAGTTTTTTTACCTAGTGCTTCAAGTTATGTAAGTAGAGTTTTCCTAGTGCATCATTCTTCATTGGAATGACTACTAGAGGTATGAACTGAACACCACTTTTGAGTCTTGGATCACTTAGTTTGGTCTTTTGATGAATGTTGCTTCAAATATTTATAATGATGCTTGGTTTGGGACTTAGAATCTTTTATGTTAGCCTTGGCCTTGGCTATTGCCTATATGATTGAATAGATCTATAATAAATCCATATTTGACTAGATATGTGGTCTCAATCCTGACCTATATTTCAAAACAAAATTTAGATTCACATCTTAAATCTCAATTTTAGACACCAAATTATGAAAGACATTAATGTATTGTTACACATATTGATTTTTGCCTTATTGAAACTAAGATGAATTAATGCATTAGTCATCATATATGCCAATAGGGTAATAGGTTTATTTGATTTGATTCTACAAAACCATTCCTTGTGTCTATGTTAGCTTTATCTTCATGAATTTCATGTAAGTGTAGTATTTTTATCACCATTTATTTACTGGTAAATAAAATTTTAAAAGGGTGAATGTAATATTTTTTCGATCATAGAATTGATTAATTGTATAATTGAAAAATATTAGGTTAAACTAATTATCTAATACATTTGCATCTATTTTTCCTTCAAACATAGCGATGTCTAAATTGACTTGTACCTTGTATGTCGTTTGACCACCAAATGGTCAATGAGAATGAGAGGTATTGGAAGGATTTTATAGCTTGAGAAGTAGTGTGAAGTAATCAATAATATTTTCTCCTTCACATGCATGACATTATTACAAATATTTACACTATCATTACAATGCGTCATCTATCATCTTTTGGAAAATTTATAAATTTGGCATCATCAAATATTTATATCTTATTTGAGGACATGAAGGAAGGTATGATGAATGGTCATGAGTCTTGATCCCTAACTTCCTGTACTCATATCACTC
Source organism: Torreya grandis (assembly GCA_037957365.1). Lineage (NCBI taxonomy): Eukaryota > Viridiplantae > Streptophyta > Pinopsida > Cupressales > Taxaceae > Torreya > Torreya grandis. The sequence continues at coordinate 8,647,512 of JARHVA010000042.1, forward strand.
AAAATGATATGAAATGTTCATGCTCTAGTACCACTGATTTGGGGCCCAAGAGGAGACTCAATGGAAAACCTACTTAAATGGATTTAAGAGGGCTATGAATGAAAGTGAATTTCTAAATGATAGAGATTAAAATAGTGCAATGCATTAAATAATAATGAAATCAACAAAGGTGATGATAAAAAATATAGAATTATAATAGCAAGGTTTCATTATGCTAAGTTCTATGAAAATCTTAGAGATCAAATGTTTGGTATTTATGTAATTCATAACATCATTCCTGTCTTAGTATCTATTTCATGAAGAATGTAAGTGCACATTATTATACAATGGAGGAAGATGAAGTATCGATTGAACTATTGCAATAGTTGGTAACAACTGCTTCATAACCAAAAAATGTAGTGACATAACTGACCATAGTTACTAATGTGCTAAGGTCCACAGTGCTAAAACTACAGGAGTTTTATGGTAATGCAAAAGTGGAATTTGATCTTATAAATTGGCATGTAAGTGGATAAACTACTTTTTTTACTATTAACATTAACATAAGGCTAGATATGCAACATCAATAATCTACACTAAGATCTAGTGACCCAAATCCTCTTAGATCAAGCACCATTGGTGTTAAACATGGTTACCCAATTTCCCTTACTTTTTTGGTCTCTCCATAGATGAATTAGAGGATATCATTCTAAGTTCAGATAAAATAGATGGCAAATTTTTTATTTGTGATATAATCATTACTATTTTATAATTTTTATATGGCATTATTCTCATGTCATATACTGTTGCAGTCCTAGAAATACATTGACATTCTAAAATCATTTTTTTATATTCATGGTTTTAAAGTGATCTTTAGTAAAAAAAGGTTATGTTTTTAAACACAATTAAAAAACACAAAAAACTGATTATTTATAAAGGAAGTTTGGTTGAAGTGATTCTCTCCTATACTTACCTTGATGTGCATTTTAGAGGATCTCCCTTCAATATGTTCCTTACTATAGAAGGAATATTATTAAAATGGTATGTTGCACTTAGTATGTATACACACAATATGTTTAAACTTTACCATTTATTGAATCTTTCTCTCTTATAATAACTATCAAGTTTCAATCTCTCTTAGTGCATGCCTTAAAGGGTGCACTGAGAAAGGGGCAAGTAGACCATTGATGCTTTACAAGATTGTTGGTTAATTCCATTATACTTAAACTCAATAAAAATATCGCTTCTCCAACTCCCTAGGAAATTATCTCCTCCATATCCCCTAACTAAGCAAAAACTCATATTTCCTACTAGGTCGACCATGGTTGATCCATTTGTGAAAGTTATGACCCACATTACATAACTAAGTCATTCTAGTTCAACCTAATTTAAGGCCAAATGATAACTTTTTAAAACTGGGTCATGGTGCGATGACCTTGTCAGCTAAAATTATAGAAGGTTTAGGACCTATCCATTGCTAAAAATACATCCTTTACTTAATCTAATAGAGAAGAACATTCATTTTTACATTATTACAACTCATAATTTTACTGCATCTACATTTGAAGGAGTCAATCTTAGGGTTTGCCTTGGAACAAAGATATCTCATCTTGTGGGAATTATTAGATGCAAGTAGAAATATCTTAGCTTAGACATGATTTCAAATATAATGTGATCCTTAAAAATCCTCAATAATCTCTTGTAAAGAACCATTGGCCAAGGGAGAGAGATTGAGACTCGATAGGGTCATCTGAAGGTAAGTATCTCTAACTTTTGTTATTTCATTTGATAGATAGTTATTACACAAAGTAATAGGTTTGAATGTATAAATCCTTGCTAAGACTACCTCTACACTTAAAACCTAGTGTATCTATAGGATTTTATAGGCTTGACATCTTCCACCTTAGATGATCTAGACCCCCATTTGCCTACCATGATCCCTTGTTTATTTTAAACCATTCCCATTTATGTTATAAGCTTTGATAACACTATATTAGATTTCATTTTACATATTATAATACCTAAATAGGGTTATTGCTTAATATTTTTTTCCTAGATGCTTTGGAACCCTCTCCTTTATTATTATGTGATAAGAGATACCTTAGTCAGATTTAGCAGATCCAATTTGGTCATGTTCATGTTACATAAAATATCATGATATATGTTATTTGATTACCTTATCTGAGCTTGTATTCACTAAGTATGATAATTTTTAGCTCTATCTTATTTTTTAGGATTCTGAACTCATTTTTTGATACTCATGGTTTACAAGTGGTCTTTAGTAAAACAAAGGTTATGGTTTTCAACACAAATAAAAAAATTAGAAGAAACTAATCCCATTTATAAAATTAGTTTAGTTGAAGTCATTTTATCCTATACCAACCTTGATGTGCCCTTTAAAGGACCTCTCTTCAATATGTTCCCTATTGTACACTTCAAAAAAAAAAATTATACTTAGTACACTTCAAAAAAAAAAATTATAGCTTTAGTTTTAGGATTCCAAATAAAAGTTGTGTGTCTTCCAAACTTTAGTATCACTAATGATATTATATGGTTGTGAGATTTTGGGAACTAAAGTTAGTAGTACTAGTTAGGATCAGGTTGATAGAGCTCTTATTTCCATGTTATCCAAAAACTTGTGGGAAAAAAAATTAGTTCCACATGCAATTATTTTAACTTGATTTGGCATCCATCTTTTTCATATTTCATTTTTTTCCCATGTAGTGATGTTATTTCGTTGATTAAGATGCATGACATATACAAAAATTAGGCATAATAATTATCTATTCAAGGATATTGACTCATCTATCAATTTATGTGAATAAGGGATAAATAACACTTAGTATGCTCAATGTACATATTTTCTATAGGGAATTAGTATTGATAGTAATCATCTATATCCTAATACATTTTCCATCAATGTTTCGTATGTTGAAAAGATATATTCATAGAGGCATTAGGTATGAGTTATACATATCCTCAATAAAATCAACTTGGACAAAACCATAGAAACTGTTGTTAATAAAAATACATCACTACTCCAAGCACTATCTTCAAATAGAATATGGGTGTTTTATTAGTCCCAAGTACACTAGGCTCTCTTTTTATTTGATTTTTAATTTGAATAAATTTTGAATACGATCTCATCATCTTTGCATAGAGATAGATCATTTTATTCTCTAACATCAGTGTATATGTAAACTTTGTAATAATGAACCAAAATCAGAGGAGCATTTTATATTTAGGTGTCAAGTGTATTAAAAAACCTATGATAGGTTTTACTACATCTTTATAGGAAATAAAATCTCTCTATGAGATCTTATTCATTATTAGGATCAAAGATGTGTATCTCTATTCATTAGAGAGATGACCCAACACATATTTATCCTCAAGAGTTGTTAGTGAAAATATTCATTTCATAATTCAACTTTAGAGTCCTTTATTCATAATCATTTTAGAGGTGCAAATGGGCCCACCATCCTGCTCACTAGGTCTCACAAGTTGTCAAAAGAAATATCTCAACAATTTAACATTTGTGTATTATGTATTGTCTCCTTTTCTGATTGGATGTTCTTATTTGAAAGGTATCTTTTTTAAAATCATATTACATTGTTATGGTTACTATTAGATGATAATTTATATTCATATTCATATTTAAGTTAATATTTCATTTTTATTAGTTTGATTTTGATTTTTATCACTTTGATATGATTTGTATCATTTGAAAGAGGATAATGGTTCTTCATTATGATGTTTTTAACACCTCTATAATAAATGCACAACCTTCATGTTCCTTATTTATTTGGTGCAAGAAAAATTGGGTTGCCATTGTAGACATCCAATTCCTAACAACATTTGTGTTGAAATTTTCAATCTTACTCAAATTGCACTCAAATGCACATTTAAGGTCAAAATCCATAAAAGTGATAAATGGTTCAAACTTGTCATTTACAAGTGCCAATTTAGGTCAAAGTATACCTAAATAGGGCAATGCATTTTATGGGCTAGCTAACTTTGATCAGATCATTTTGAGTCAAAATGATAATTTTGCCATTTAGAGCTTTGGATCACTCTTTTTTTTTAATTCATTGGTACACGTCATGTACCTTTATTATTTGGTGTTAGCAACATCCTAAATGGTAATATATCTCTAACACATCTAACATCACATTCTAGTTCCTCTCCAGTCAAATTATAACCTAGTAATATGACTTTCTGACCATTTTGATTAATTGAGGGCCAATTTTCAAATAATTGCACAAATATTGATTAACCTTGTTTAAGGATAATTAATCCAAATCAAGAGATTAAGTGGATTTTCTATGAGAGTTGTTGAATATTTATTTTAAAAAATTGATTCCTATTAATTGCATCATCAGGTGACATCATTTCTTGGGAAGACATCCCAAGGCCATAAATGCCACAAATATCAGGATTATGGGTCAACCATGCCTAGTTAATACATCCCATGCCTCTTCAATGACCCTTCTTCCAAGGTCATGATGAACATAATTATGGATTTAATTCCAAATATTAGGATTATCCATGGCCACACATCTCAATCTTGAGATTGACGATCAAGGTTAATCCTGACCAATTTCAAAAATCTATAAATAGAAAAGCTATGGATGTGAATTTTAAGATATTCTCATGCAAAGTTATTATGCTTAAATATATTAAAAAATATTGAATATTTCAAAGTTATAATGTTAAATTTTTTCTGCAAGGTTTTGTATTTGATCATAGATTTTGCTTGCAAGCTTCATTGATAGGCTAGTTTAGTGATTTAGAATCATGAGCCTAGGTTTTATGGAGTGTTCTTGAGGCATTGGAGGAGCTTACCACCATTGTTGACAAAGACAAGGATGCTTATCAAGGGAGAACATGTTTTTGATCCACATGGGTATGGTGAATCCATTTGGGAAGGTAATATGGTGTTGCTTTCTTTTATTTGTTTCTTGCTATCCTTTGTAATTCCATAGGAATAAATAGGCTTGGTTAGTTAGTTCTTTATGCACGTTTCATTATTTATGGACTAATGCTTGACTAACTTGATTTGTAATGCTCTCTACATCTTGGCATGCCTGGTGGGACAAGATGCATCTCACACCTAAATAAGATCACTTTATAACTCTAAAATATCCATTTGGACCCTTAAACCTCATGTAAATTGATTTCCTAACTTTATTTTGTCATTTTTGTTTGCCATGATTTTACATATTAACCAACACTGATAAGTAATATCAACATCATTTACTTGGCTTAACCAACGTCAGTTAGTAAAATTGACGTCAATTATATCTCGGTTAACCAAAGTAACCATCGTCAGTTGTAATAACTAACGTTGGTCACTGTGTTTTTCTTAAAACATAAACTTGAGAGCTATTTTTCCAAAGTTCATTTTTTCAAGCTAAAAATAGCTTCAAAGATAAAGGACATGCTAACATTTTTGCTTCATGACCAAGCTTGACATTTGATAAAAACATGTTTAAAACACTTTTTGCATGCTTAAAAATCAATTAAGAACTCTGTTTTGGTGTTTAATAAAAAATTTAGATGTTTTGGTGAATGTTTTCAAAGTTTTCAAATAATACCAAGGGCTCAAATGAACACCAAAAAATATTTTGTTTGGGATTAAAATTGAACACACCTATTAATTCTTGTTTGCAATATTTGTTTACCTAGGTTTTGTTTGGTGAAAAGAGGAATGTCACATGTATGATCTTCCATTTGTCCCCTTTAAGGAAGCTTTGGAATCAAAAGTTCCATTCCTATTGAAAATATCCTAGTCCAAGGCTTAGAAAGAATATCACCTAAAGCACTCCCCAAAAACTCACCAAAGTTTGGGTGATCTTAAAAATGACCCTAAAGTCTTTCTATTTTATGATTTTTTTATTTTCATGCAAACTTGGCTTACGAGGGGGATGTCATTAGCCCCCATGAGTTATTTAGGGAAACTTTGACCTGGGTTTTCACCTTCTAACATTAACTTCATTTGACTTCTTTGGAGTTGCACATGGGATGTATCTGTATTTGGACATCACACTACACTGAGTGAACAATAGGATGTTGTGGTTATAAAAAGGACTAGACCTTTTTACAACTAGCCAATGCGATTGTCACCTAATTTATATGCTTGTCTTTTGCATCATTTGATGTGAAAGTCATTATGCAATTGATTCCCCTAAAATGATCAAAACTTTGCTAGTTTAGTAGACCCCACTTTGCCATACCTTGTCAGTTTAGACTTAATATGTTTGTTTTTTGTCGTTAGATTACTTGTTCTTGATTTGTGTCTAAAACTACTTGTTAACTCAATGAAATTAACCAAATCACATTGTCCTCATTCTTATTGAGCAAGGGAGGCGTTACACTATCTAAATGGAAAATTCATCTTTTCCTTGTTCAAATTGTTATAAAAAATATTGTGTCATGTCATCCACTTTGGCACAGTCATGTTGCCTAATTGAGTCTAGATCTTTTACCCAATTTGTTTAAATCCTTCATTTATAATCCACATTCAAAATTGAACCTTTCTAAGTTCTAAGGGTTGGTGTGTCAAAGTGGGTTAACCATTTTCACACTAGGCTTGTTTTAACTTGGGTTCAATTTTCCATTTGGATTGAAGGTTGTTTATTAAGACTCAAAATCATATATCATCTTGGTGGAATCAAGTCATCTTGTGTATCACTCACGCTTTGAGTCCTAGAACATATGTTATCCTACTTGAATCATGTGGTGATGTTGTACCGCCTATTTGGTGCTAGCTTTATGCTTAGTGATTCACGTATGTTTTTACATCTTGAGTTGATTAGTTCATTTTGTCTTCTTTGTAATTTGGAGAGCTTTCCTTTAAACTTCTAGGGTCAACTTGCCAAAGTTGAAACTAGATTTTACATTATGAGCATATCATAAAGATCTAGGCTTTGGTTTACTAGTTTTCACCTTGGGTATTTGAGTTACCTTACTCTTTTCTGATCTATATGATTTCAAATTTACCAAAGGTTGAGTAAACTCATGAACCAAATCTTCTAAATTGTGTGTGGTTTCAGACCACCCTCCCTTATAGTCTCATTGGTGCCTTGGTTATTTTTTAAAAAGAGAGCCAAAAAATACTTTGATTGGCTACTGAAGCATTGGTCCAAAGTTAGTCAAACACATAAAATAACTCTTTTTAAACATGACTCAAAGGTTCACTTGTAGTGGGGTCTCTTATGGTCTTAGTTATGAAGATGAGAAATTTTATGATGGTCAAAATAAACCCATTATTTTTTATGATATCCCTACAATAGTAGGATTTGAAGATGATGACAATGGATATCAACCCCAAGAAGATCAAGATGAAGCCCTTCTTAGATTGATAGAATCAGGTGCTAGACTACCTTCTAACTTTCCTACATAATAGTTTCATACCTTAGTTAGAAAAGGAGAACAATGATGGTAAGAGCAAGATTTTTCACAAATGAACATACCTTTTTCATTTAACAAAGGAAAGGAAATACAAACTGAGTCAAAACCCACAAATCTAGACCTTCTAGCTAAGATCAAGATAATAAGTCAATGATATGCAGATTGACTTGTCACAGACTTAACTGACTCCCTAGTTGCCACTTCAATTCACAATAAATCTTCAAAAGAACAAGGAAATGTGGTCAAAAGTATGCAATAAATATTAGATGAGGACATTACCATAGTAGATCAAGGTAATCTAAATGAATAGTTAAAGTCACAAGAAACCTTACTAAGTGTTCCATTTAATATGAAACATACATTCTTCAATCATCGAGAACCTCTTATTACTTTACAAACTCAGAAACCCAAACATTTAGTTCAAATTAAGGAAATCCCTCAAGACAATTTAGCTATCTCTTTTCAACCAACCTAAAGATTGGTAAATAAACATAGAAATTTCCAAAATCAACAAAGTACAAAATAGCCAAATTCAAGGAATGTTTTACAATCCAAAAATCAATGGCCTATGTTCTCAACTCAAATAGTAAATCAAAACCAAATCATGGATCAAAAGGTATATGCTCCCTATAGATCCACACAAAACTAGGGGCGCATGTCACCCCAAAAACAATAAACCCAGGGGCACATCCCACCCCAATAGTAACAAAACCAGGGGCACATTCCACACCAATAGCAACAAAACCAGGGGCACATTTCACCCTAACAACAACAAAACTAGGGGCACATTCCACCCCAACAACAACAAAACCAGGGGCACATTCTTCCCTAACAACAACAAAACTGGGGGCACATTCCACCCCAATAAAAACAAAACTAGGGGCACATTTTACCCCAACAACATCTTCTCCAATCCACAAATGCACCAAACATGTAAGAATGGAATTCTATGAAGGAAATTGTCCACAGATTGGTGATGAATAATAGAGTCAAAAAGTACAAATTCGATGAGCTATGCCCATATCCATTTGACTTATCTATTCTCCAAAACCCCTTTCCACCTCATTTTGAGGCACCCAAATTTGACAAATACAAAGGAAAATAAGATCCATGCAAGCACATACATGCATTCTTCATCCTATGTCAAGAGGTTTATTATAGTAGTGAGTACTTACTATGACTATTTCCATGTAGTTTAGCAAGACAAGCTCTTGATTGGATACTTAAACTACCCAAGGGATCAGTTACGGATTGGAATGACTTATCAAAAAAATTTGTTAACCATTTCTCATAAGAACATGAATTGACCGTTATTGACTTATGCAAAGCCAAACAATGTGATGGTGAAAGTTTCACTACATATCTACAGAGGTGGAGAGCATTGGCAGGCCACTTTCAACATAATTTACTAGACAAATAGTTGGTTGATATCTCTGCACAAAATTTGCATCCTAAAGTTGTGCATAATCTATGGTTAGTTTGTGTTAACTCATTTGAAGAAATTATTGACAAAGGAGTATAGATTGAGAAGGCTCTTAATGATAAAGGCCTTGTTAAGATTTTTGTGCAAGGTCAAGTGTCTAATCAGACTAAATCACCAGCTCCTATAGCTATATAGGATAAACCTAGGAGATTTAGCAAAAATGAAAACATGTTTGGAAATGGGGTGATAGAAACAAGACATGTACAAATGGTATAGGTTGTGCCTCCTCTAAATGTATAATTAACTCCCTCAAATCCACTACCTACCTTATAGAGATAACCTCCATGAAGGACATTTCATAACAATTTTAGAGTCTTTAGCAAGTTAGGAGAATCAGTTAAAATAGTGTTACAAAAGCTCATTGTAGCTAATTTAAGTATATAGTTAGTATCAAGGCCATTTCCTCAAGATCAACCAAAACTAGATTGGTACAAAGAGAATGAATGGTGTAAGTTTCATCGTGTTGCTGGTCATGGTGCATATCATTGCATTCAATTGAGACATATTATTGAGGACTTTATTGAAAGTGGTAAACTAGAAATTAAGTTGGCCCCTAATCAGGATATGAGAATCTACGAAGACCCCTTTCCTTGACATGATCCACCACCACCAAGGAATAATCAAAATGGTCACAATCAAGGACAAAGGTAGAATTAGAACCAAAAATAAGGTAAAAATCATAGTGAGCAAAATCGAGATCATAATGCCCATACTAATAATGTGGCTTATAAAAATGTACCTTACGACTATAATAACATTGTGGGATGCATTTCTATAACCCACATTACCACTATTACTATGAAATTGCATGGCCAATCTCATGTTCCTCATAACATGGGACCCATCATTATAGGGTCAACATCCTCTCCCCCTAATAATACCATGTCAGGTTCACATTATCATGTTGCTACTCTATTTACATGGGTTACTAATCCTAAACAATAGTACCTTTCTTATAAGATCTCCTCATTGAACCAAAATTATCGCAATACTATTAATTGCTTGTAGGTCACCATCCAAGGTCCTTTGCCTCCCTCTTCTAATTATAATAACTCCTTGACACCTTTAGGTTGTGCAGTTGCAACTAAATGCTCGCAAGTAACCATTCAGGGCCCTTCACCCACTTCTTTTCTTAAACCCAATGAAAACATTGTGCCAATGGTTCCAAAGTTGAATACTATCCCAATAAAGACTAAACTAGTTCAATCCATAGTTCAAAGGTCTTATAGTCTATCGAATCAATTAGATAAAACCCTTGGATAAATTTCCATATTAAAACTCTTGTGGACATCTGATGTTTATAAAACCATTTTTAACAAAATTTTACAAAAGTCTATTGTGCTTAATGATATAAACCTTTATCAGTTCTAGAACCTAGTTGGGAATTTATCTTCATTTTAGAAAATCACATTTGATCAAAAGGACATGTCCACCCTTGGCCTGAACCACAATAACCCACTATATATTGAGATAATCATTACAGATCATAAGATCAAGTGGGTTTTTATAGATAATGGTTCCTGGCTAAACTTCAAACCTCTTAAATTGGTGTGATGATTGGGTTACATGGATATAGACATTTAGCCAACAACTATTACAATCAAGGCTTACGACAATGCCAAGAGGGAGTCATCTAGTACAATTTAGTTGCCAATCATGGTTGGGTCTATTTCTCATCACACATTATTCCATATTGTGGATATTGAGCTTCCTTATAACATATTTCTTAGTCATCCTTAGATCTATGAAGTACAGGCATTTCCATATACTCTTCACCAATGCCTTAAGTTTCCCCATGATGGGATCAAGGTTACTATTCCCACTGATCAACAGCCATACCAATACTGCAAACATCTTAAAGTAGATTTTTATAATTATAACTATTTCTTAGGTTCTAAATTCATTGCAAAGAAGAACAAAACCATCATTTCTCATCCATATCCATATTATTATATATACCTTGGTGATCTAGCCTCCACTTTGACTGATCCATTTCTTACAACTCCAGCCAAATAGGTTATTATTAAAGATGCAGGTATTTCCACATACCATCTAAAGGATGTCCTCCATATTGTAAAATTACCAAAATATCTTAAAACATTTGGTAAGCCTAAAACTTCCTAGACTCCTAATAGACTCGATCAGATTTGGCAACCAAAGAAGAAGCAACCAAAACCTCATGTGGTTTTTTTACCAAAAATTGCACCAAAGAAAGATCAAGAGGCTTTTACTGAGGGAGCTTGGTTATATTCTGAAGGCCTTGTTGATTGTTTTTAGAATACAAAGTAATCTATCTCCAATAGGATAATGGATCATCTTGAATAAATAGGGAAATGCCTTGGCCCATAGGTGCAAGGAATTTTAGAACCCTTATTAGTTTGAGTTGTCAATTGGAATTATGGTCTCAGATTTAAACCACTAGAAGATGACCTCATAACATTTGGTAGTGACTCTTCTAAATTGACTAGTAATGAGACTCCTAGCAGTGATACAACATCCCATTATAGCCTTTTCAATGATCTTACTAATTTATATTTGTTTGATTCAAATGCCATATTAACCATAACACCTATTAGAGCTTCTTGTCCTGAAGCAAAAATCCATCCTATTAGAGCTTCCCATCTTGAAACAAAAACCCATCCTAGTGGTGCTTCCCTTCCTAAAGTAGGACATTATATCTTTACCATTGGTGCTTCCCATCCTAAAGAAAACTCTCATTGTAACCTATGCTTTTACCATCTTGAACTCATAGATTGGGATCAGTGAAATTTGGTCATATGCCTTGATGAGTTTCAAAATGAAGAATCAATTGCAGAATACTTGGGCCTATGAGATGCATTCCTCATTGGTGTCATAAGCAGGGTTTTGATTTTTCATTAAATTCTTCTACCTACTTTAGAGAGTAGGCAAATTTTCTTGTTCATAATAAAGAATAAACATCAATATCTTTAGGTGAAAACCTCTTTGAGGCACTTGTTTATCAGGGAAAAAGTAAAAAAAAAGACAAGCCTTTGAGTAAAAACCTATTTCAAGTGCTCTCAGGTGGAAAAGTTTGCTCATCCCCTCAGGATGTAGAAAGTCCATCTAGCCCAAGTTCCATAGCTAGTACAAGCATCTCTTTAGAACAACATCAAATATTTGAGCATCTTGCTCTTGAGTTTCCAGAGGTTTTTGCCAATTGGCCTTTACCTGAGAAAGAAGTTTTGATTCTTCATATTATCCAGATCTTTGGGAAGAACAAAAAGATGATGAAGTAGAGGATCATGACCGTACATTGCCTAAAATTATATAAGATGGATCCACACTCCTTATGGAGATCACAATAGAAGTAAATTTGGGAACCCATGAGGATCCTAAAATTGTTTATCTTGGAGTTTCCCTTACTGAAGCAGAATGTGAACATATTATATCCATTCTTAAGGATTATATAGACATATTTTCATGGGCATACTCTGACATACTAGGCTTGGACCTAGATTTAGTTATGCATCATCTTGTTGTTCACCTTGTTGCTAAACTAGTTAAGCAAAAGTTGAGAAAGATGCATCCACGCATCACCCTTTTAGTTAAGGTTGAGTTAGAAAAGTTGTTAGGAGCCAATTTTATCATATCATTGGACTACTCTAAATGGATTTCTAACATAGTTCCATTAAGTAAAAAGACCCCAAGCATACATATTTGTACTAATTTTTGTGATATCAACAAAGCATGCCCCAAAGATGATTTTCCTCTTCCCAATATCAACATGATTGTCAACTCAAATGCTGGGTATGAGATTTTATCCTTAATGGATGGATTTTTTAGTTATAATCAGATCAAGATAGCCATTGAATATCAACATAAGACCATGTTCACCACTCTGTGGAGAACATTTTGTTACCAAGTCATGCCATTTGGTTTGAAGAATGTTGGAGCCACATATCAACATGCAATGACTATCATCTTATATGACATGATGCATGACATTGTCAAGGACTATGTTGATGATATAATAGCAAAATCAAGAATAAGATTCATACAACCTGACATTCTATGAAGAATATTTGAGAGGCTTTGTGCATATAAAGTCTGCTTGAATCCTAAGAAATGTGTCTTTGGAGTCACATCAATAAAATTGCTAGGGTTCATTGTATCACAAAGAGGGATTAAAGTTGACCCTAAAAAGGTCATTGATATTATGTAAATGCTTCCACCAAACAATTTTAAATAGTTATGAGGTCTACAATGCAAGATCCAGTCTATACATAGGTTCATTTCTCAACTGGAAAATAAGTGCCACCCATTTACCCATGTCTTAAAAAAAGGGGTAACATTTCAGTGGGATAAATATTGTCAGATAGCATTTGCAAAGCTTAAAACATACTTGGCCAATCTACCAATCTTATGACCTCCAACATAAAGAAGGCCACTGCTTCTTTATATATTGGCCATAAAACATGCACTGGGGGCACTTTTGGCTTAGCATGATGATCATGGTAAGGAACACATAGTTTATTATTTAAGCCACACATTGGTAGCCTATGAACATGATTATATGCCTATTGAGAAGGCATATTTAGCTATGGTGTTTTCCATTCAGAAATTAAAACATTATATGCTAAATAACAAAACTATTGTTATCACCAAGGTAGATCCTCTCAAGTTCCTCTTATCTAACGTAGCTCTTCAAGGATGCATGTCTAAATGAATTATGCTCCTCAGTGAGTTTGATATTGAGTACCAAAATAAAAAGGTAATAAAAAGACAAGTTCTTATGGACCAACTTGCAGAAGCTCCTATTACAGCTACTCAACCTCTCAACTTTAAACTTCTAGATGATTCTATCATGATGATAGAACAAACATCACAAGAACATGAATAGTGGATGATCTATTTTTATGGATCCTTCAAATCCCAAGGATATAGAATAGGCATATTGTTGATCATGCCACATGAATATTTGATCCCCAAAGCATTCCATATATTATTTTAGTATACAAACAATATGGCCGAATATGAGGCATTGGTTGCAGGGCTCCATCTTGCCATATAATGGGACATTCAAAGCTTAAAGGTCTATGGAGATTCACAACTAATCATAAATCAGACAACTAATCAGTATCAAACAAGAGATGATAAGCTTGTTCCTTACAAGCAAATTATTGATGACCTCAAAACATATTTCAAATCTCTACAGCTTGAGCAAGTTCTATGAGTCAATAATAGATCTATCGATGTCATGAAAATAATTGGTTCCATGATTCAAATACATGACAATGCTTAAGAGTATCAATTCCTAATTGAAAATATTCTTTAGCTGACACATATTCTATCATATTCAGAGAGGATATGCACCATTGCTGATCCTAATCCCTCACCTAAGCTACCATGGTACCAAGATTTTTATAACTATTTCCATAGTCATGTATTTCCCACCAACCTTTCCAATAATAATAAAAAACTATTCTTTCATTGCTTAACACATCATATCCTCCTTGGAAACATGCTTTATCGAAAAGGATATGATGAAATGCTTATTCATTATTTATCTTTGGGAGAATCCAAGCTGGCACTAAAGGAGGTTCATGAAGGAATGTGTGGGGCCCATACCAATGGTGTAGTCCTAGTAAAGAAACTTCTTAGAATAGGCTATTATTGGCCTAAAATAGAGACAAATGTTTGTAATTATGTGAAGAAGTGTGTTTCTTGTCAGTAGTATGACAACTTGATACATGCACCTTCCTTACCATTCTAGTCAATTACAACACCATGGCCATTCTCAACATGGGGTCTTGATCTCATTGGGAAAATTAACCTAACATCTTCAAATAGCCATAAGCACATTTTGATTTCAATTGAGTACTTTTCCAAGTGGATTGAGGCCATTCCTCTCACTTATATTACTAGGAAACAAATAGCCAAATTCGTTCATTACCATATCATCTATCGATATGACATCTTAGCCCATATTATATTTGATAATGGTAGATCCTTTGTGAACCAAGATGTGAAATCTCTTTATGCAAAATTCAAGATCAAGCATAAGAAATCCACTCCATATAACTTGTAAGGCAATGAACAAGCTGAGGCATCAAATCAAATCATTCTAACCATATTAAAAAAGATTGTCAATGATGTTGGTCGTAATTGGCATTTGCAACTCTTTCCTATCCTTTAGGCTTATAAAACCAATAATCACACCCCAACTGGAGCTACTCCACACTCCCTTGTTTTTGGCACTAAATATATCATCCCAATCAATATTTAGATCCCATCATTAAGATTATCACTAGATCACATTGAATATGATGAAGACTATAGAGCCTCATAGTTGCAAGAACTAGAACTTCTTGATGGTAAGTGTTTGGATGCTCTAGAAAACTTGCAAGCCTATCAGAATAGATCATAGAGAAGCTACAACAAACACATTCTCCCTCAAGAATTTGAGATTGGTGACTTAGTTTTGAAAGAGAACCAAAATAACATAAGTGCTAAACCTAAAAAGAAAGGCAAGTTTTAGCCTAATTGGTTAGGACCATATATTGTCACAACAAACTATGGATCAGGAGCATATCAATTGGCTAAACCTAATGGTGAATAACTTTTAGAGCCCATGGACATCATACACCTTAAGAGATTTTATGCATGAACAGCTTTGAACCATTGTCTATAATACCCCTGACTTGGGGGTAACTTATGATGTCATAATTTTATCCCACCCTTTTATCTTACCTTGAACGCATTTTATACTACCCTGGTCCACTTTTCATGAATCCTGACAGTAAAGAATTTGAACCCTTGGCACTCTGAACACATTCTTCATCCTATTATCGATTGATCTCTTTGAGAATATTATTCTTTGTTTTGTCTAGGACATGTTATAAGCTTGAACATTTTTTTGTCCCTTGACTAATTATGCTCTCAATTATGTCTCATGAACATTATGAACAGCTTCAACAATAGTTCTACAAATAAGTTCAACTAGGACAATCTTGTGAAATTTTAGATAAGTGAACATTCGCATCTTCTTAGTTCAAGTATTTACTGCTCTTTCTTATTTTAACAAGAACCTCACTCTCACTGATTTGTGAGCATGGGCCATTGTAGCTGGTTTAGCTGTATTATTGGAACCCCTACTCTTAGGACATGCATCTCCTCGACTAGATGGTCCCACCTTGTGCATTTTTTATGCCAAAAACACCAAAAACATTAGACATACTTTGAAAAAACTAAAAACATCATAACAAGATCCATAAAAGAATAAAAACATTTTTTCACACTTCTATACATTTGTACATTCTCATTCCACCATCCTTCACTCTTGTTGATTTGTGAGCATGGGCCATTGCAGCCAACTTAGCTATCTTATTGGAACCTCTACTCTTAGGACATGCATCTCCTTGACTAGATGGTCCTACCTTGTGTATATTTTATCCCAAAAACACCAAAACCATTAGAAATACTTTAAAAATACTAAAAACATCAGAACATAATCCCTAAAAGAATAAAAACATTATCTCATGCTTATATACATTTTTACATTCATGTTCCACCATCTCATGCTCTTACCATTTTATGAGCAAATGTTAAGTGTGAATTCTCTTACCATTTTTCAGGCATAGAAACACCATTTCATTTCATCTTATCCCACACACTTTCCATTTTACAAGATCATTCTTTCTCATCTCATCAGCTTCTTGTTTACCAGACCATTCTCATTTGTTTTTCGTATCTTCCATTTCTTATATAACATTAATCAATATAGTCTAATCATCATTTTTATTCTATCCCATTTCTTGAGAGAACTACATTTAGCCTGAAGTTCATGTTGAAACATGCAACTATGGAACTATGTAGGGAGCTTCCACTTGTCTTATAAATCTAGAATCAGCTCGGCCAACCCCTTCCTTTTCTTCTCTTCCCCCATTTTTTTATCATTGTTCCTCTTTAATTAGGGAATAATTGTCATGCCATTTTTTTCTTATGATGTGGTGGAAAGTAATGCCTCTACCACACATACATGAATATTTGTCTTTAAACTGCACTAACTTGGTTTTTGTTTGTGTGTGTTTTATTGTGTTTTCTTGGTGTTTTGTTGTGCTTTCATACCTCTCCTTTTATTTCTTCTCATTTTTCTTAATTCTTGTCTCCATTTTTGGTATTGTGTTTCTTTGTCTTGTTTTTCTATTTGATTTTTCTTTTCTCTTTTGTGTTCAAGAATGCCTTGATGGGCCACATGGATCTTGATTATTCATATCTTGGTCTCATGTCGTTAAGATGTTCTTTCCTTTTTTTTTAAACATTTTTGTCCCTACTTAAGTCTTGATAGATAATATCTTGTTTTCAAGTTAGGTTCATTTATGTTTATCTTTTTCTTTGTCTTTTGCTTTTTGTTTAAATGTAAATTATTGTAACTCTAGTTTTGATCATTGTTTTACCATTATCCTTAGTTATAGGTATTCACATGTGAAATGGCTCAGCATAATTAGAATATTATGTAATTCTAATTTATTCATACTTATGATGACTA
Source organism: Torreya grandis (assembly GCA_037957365.1). NCBI lineage: Eukaryota > Viridiplantae > Streptophyta > Pinopsida > Cupressales > Taxaceae > Torreya > Torreya grandis. The sequence continues at coordinate 8,664,893 of JARHVA010000042.1, forward strand.
ATTTATTTTGCTATAGTAAGCACTTTGTGCTTAGGTCTCAAAGTCTTAAACGTTAACATTAGCTTCGATGAATGATTCTTAAGAACACTCCACAAAACCTAGGCTCATGATATGGAATTAGACTTCTAGGTAACGTGCATTTCAGGCTTATTTGTCTATGCTTATATGTGCATCTCTTTGCATACATTATAAGTCTAATCAATTCTCAGTCATTTTTCATCATTCCTCATTCCATTCTCTCCCAAACTTGGGTGAACTACATTGGCCTGAAGTTCATGTTGGAACATGAGTCCATGGAACTATGTAGGCAATGCTCAATTTTTATTGAGGTCAACTCATCTATCTCCATTCTTATTTTCATCTCTCTCATCACTCTTTGCATTCTCATATGCTTGGTTTTATATGGCTTTCTAAGCCATTACACCATTGCATGTACATTTGTACCTGCTCATTTTAACCTATTTTTTGCATGTACATTTGTACTTACTCATTCATACTTATGATGAATTATTATATTCTCTTTGGAGACCCCATTCTAGTGGTGCTTCCCTTCTTGAAGAAGAAATTTCTCCCTTTTCCTCTAATTCCAATCTCTCCACATTAAATCCCATGATGACAATATTTTAGTGTGCAACTTGTCTCAGGATTGATCAATGCCGTAAGTGCACAACTTGTACTCTCAAATTGGGTACATTTACAGTGTGTCCCTTACGTTTATAGATTATATTTTTCCCATTCAGTCTATTATACCTCTCATTATGTTTTGATCATTGATGGTAATCATGTGTGCAATTATTAGCTCATCTAGATGTGATCTATTCCATGGGTTAATCTTTCACTTTCTCTCTCTTTTTGAGAGTCCATCCTTCTCTTTCATCCTAGTATGTCCTGTTGAGGGGGCATCATGGGTCTATTCCAATTTCTTCTTGACAACTATTTTCTTTGAAAATATGTTTTTTCCTTGGAATGTCTCACTATGCCTTCTCAAATACGAGTAAAATGTGGACATCCAATTCCTAACACCATTTGTGTTGAAATTGTCAATCTTACTCAAATTGCACTCAAATGCACATTTTAGGACAAAATACTTAAAAAGAGATAAATGGCTCAAAATTATCATTTAAAAGTGCCAATTTTAGGTCAAAGTATCCCTAAATAGGGAAATGCATTTTATGGGCTAGCTGACTTTGATCAGATCATTTTGAGTTAAAATGATAATTTCACCATTCAGTGCTCTAGATCACTCTTTTCTTATAATTCATTGGTACATGCCACGTAACTTTATTATTTGATGTTTTAAACATCCTAAATGGGAATACAGCTCCAATGCATCTAACATCATCTTCCAGTTCCTCTTCAGTCAAATTACAACCCAATAATATGACTTTCTAACCATTTGATTAATTGAGGGCCAATTTTCAAATAATTGCACAAATGTTGATTAACCTTGTTTAAGGCTAATTAATCCAAATCAAGAGATTGAGTGGATTTTACATGAGAGTTGTTGAATATATCTTTTTGAAAATTGATTCTTATTAACTGCATCATTAGGTGACATCATTTCTTGGGAAGACATCCCAAGGCCATAAATACCACAAATAGCAGGATTATGGGTTGCCCATGCCTAGTTAATGCCTCCCATGCCTCTTCAATTCCCCTTCTTCCAAGGTCATGATGAAGATAATTATGGATTTAATTCCAAATATTAGGATTATCCATGGCCACACATCTCAATCTTGAGATGGACAGTCATGGTTGATCTTGACCAATCTCAAAAATCTATAAATAGAAAGGCCATGGATGTGAATTTTAAGATATTTTGGTGCAAATTTATTATGCTTAAATATCTTCAAAAAGCTTGAATATTACAATGTTATAATGTTAAATTTTTTCCACAAGGTTTTGCATTTGATCATAGATTTTGCTTGCAAACTTCATTGATAGGCTAGTTTAGTGATTTGGAATCATGAGGCTAGGTTTTATGGCATGTTCTTGAGGCATTGGAGGAGCTTACCACCATTTTTGACAAAGACAAGGATGCTTGATCAAGGGAGAACATGTTTTTGAGCCACATGGGTATGGTGAATCCATTTGGGAAGGTAATATGGTGTTGCTTTCTTTCATTTGTTTCTTTTTATCCTTTGTAATTCCCATATGAATAGATAGGCTTGGTTAGTTAGTTATTTATGAATGTTTCATTATTGATGGACTAATACTTGACTAACTTGATTTTTAATCCTCTCTAAAACCATAAGGTGATGAGTTGGGCCTGATATGTCTTTTATCCACAAGTTCATAAATTTGTCACTTGATTTTTTCATTCTCCAAAAATGATCTTCAGCATAAAGAAGCATTAGGTAGAGGTAATCAGGGAATAAAATTTATGGTGTGATTCCTCACATAGTGTGTAGGAAATTCCTTTACTAATTAAAATATATATTTTTATTCTTATAGCTTGCAGTTTAACTCTGAGGCTTATGTTGTTACTATTGGAGGGAAAATGGTATGAATCGATGCCACAATGTCATTATTACATTTAGATAAGGTCTTATGTGATGTGGTCAATCTATATGTTTGTGATATGATCTTTGGTCAGCCATTCATGTATGATCAACATGGCATCTATGAATCAAGAACTCGAAGGATCACTCTCACTCTTGGAACATGATGCTATAGGGTACCAGAGGTACCACCTTCTACATCTGTTTCTCTTATTAGTGCCAAGAAATTTGTTCTCATGGTGGTCAAGAAACAATAATCTAAAAGGGCTGATGTTGCAACCCTAACTATAGAAACAACACAAAAATAGAAGCAAATAGATACCAAGCTAAATAATTTCACGGCCTTCCATCCATAGACTGATGGTCAAATAGAAATGGTGAACAATCAAGCCCTGCACAGTTCCATAAAGCATAGTCCATTTCAAGTATGCATGAAGAATCAAATCCAAATACAATTACCACATTTGATGACAAATCTTGATGAAATGGGAACCATTACTTCTCAAGGAGGGAGGAATGATCTGGGCAACAATTCGGGTGACGGGTCCATCCCAATTGATGATGGAACTTCTAGGAGCCATAACTTTTGCACCATAGCTCCAATTGACTCACCGTTTAAACCGTTGGAAAGATAATAATGAGGGTAACATCATGAGATGGAATTGAGATATGATTGATAAAGTTTAAAAAAATAAAACCTAATGAAAATGCCCCAAATTTCAATTTTAGTAGTGCAGTCTAAAAATAGTAAGTTTCTAAAAATAGTAATTCCTCAAATTCTGTATTGTTGTAAATCGTGGAAGTTGAACCACTTGATCTCCATCGAGATTGGTGACCTTTTAGATCCTCCTCCCACCTTCAAAACATGTATAAATTAAGATGTAACCTAAAATGGAAATCATACATCTCTTTTTAGAGATAGGCATATGTTTAGGTCTGCAAATTTGATCAATAAAACATCTCTTCTCAGAGATAGCATTATTTGAATTGTGTTGCTCTTATTTCTTTAATTATGTTTCAACCAAATATTTGAGTTTTGTATCAATTACATTTAGATATTACCATAAAAAGCACAAACTTCTTACTGTATGTGAATATATTCTTACACTGCACTTGGCACTAATGAGTGATAGTTTAGGGACTACTTCTAGTATGTGATAAATCTTATCACCAAAATCTATGATAACATTTTTTGGATTTTTTTAAGACTACATGTCGATGGTAAAGCTATGGTTAAACAAGTAAAACATCACATACCTCTAATGGAGTGACTTCAAAAAGTAATATATCTTTAACATACTTGATGTTGTACACCAATTGACATTATAGAGTTACATGATTATTGAATTTTACACTAAATAATAAAATAGAGTATGGTTGTGGGTGATACATTTGTGGTAAGTTTAATCTATGAACTGCTTCAGTAAAAATTAGTTTCTTCTAACTTCCATTGTTAATGATGAAGTGTATTAGTTGGTCATTGATCCACATTTGAGAATGGAATAATTTTTTTGCTTCCTTATTACCATAGGGGTAGTAGAGAATTTTGTGGTATGTGCCATATTATTGGGTTCATATTACATGATATATTTACCTTTATCCAATGATGAAGTGTTTGTACCTTGTGCTTCAATATATGTAAGTAGATTCTTCCCGGTATGACACCCTTAATTGGAATGACTATTGGATTTATGAATTGAACACCACTTATTAATCTTAGACAACTTAGTCTGGTCATTTAATGAATAACGCTTCAAATATTTAGGTTGTTGATTTGTGTGGGACTTAAAATATTGTGACTTAGTCTTGGTCTTGGTAATTGTTTATATGATTGAAGAGATATTTAGTAAATCCATATCTAACTGTATATGTGGTCTCAATCCTAACTTATATTTCAAAACAAAATTCTATTTAGAATCTTAAATATTGATTTTAAACACCAAATTATAAAAAGTATATATGTATTGTTTCAAAAATTATTCTTTGCCTTTGAACAACTAAGAGAACTTGGTCATCATAGATGCCAAAAGAGTAATAAGTTTCTTTGAGGGATTCTATGAAACCATTCCATTTATCTCTAATACAAATGTGTCTAAGTTAGATTTAACTTCAAGACTTTCATGTGAAGTGTAGTAGTTTTACCACTAATTTTCTACTGATAAATAAAATTCAAAAGGGTGAATGTAATATTTTATCGGTCATAGAATTGATTAACTGAATAATATAAAAATATTAGGTTGATTTATCTATTACATTTTCATCTATTTTCCTTCAAACATAGTGATGCCTAGATTGACTTGTATTTTGTATGGCATTTGACCACTAAACTATTGAAGAGAATGAAAAGTATTGGAAGGATTTTGATGATTGAGAAGTAGTTATAAGTGATAAAAAATACTTGCTATTTCACATGCATGATGTTCTTCTAAACCTAGGTTCTATTATCATTGCAATGCATCCTCTATCATTTTATGGAACATTTATAAATTTGGCATTATCAAAGATTTATCTCCTATTTGAGGATGTGAAGGAAGGTATGATGATGTGTCACAATTCTTGATCCCTAAATTCCTATACTCATACCTCATATGATTGGGCATATAAACAAAGACAAAGTTTAAATATACCATGATACCACTCATAATGATATGAAATGTGTATGCTTTGGTACCATTGATGATATAGAGTTCAGTTCAAAAAAAGTTTCCAAGTCATGATGAAACCAATTTCACAGCGTAGATCTCATTGAGAGATTTTTGATGCTTTTTGCGGTTTGCAAAATAGACACCGTATGCTCAAGTTATAAGCCGTTAAAGTTTTCTTGCAACAGGGAAAAATGTGGTGTCGCAAGATGACGTGGCACAATGTGGACACGCCAAGTGGACCAATCAGATGGTGACACATGGAAATCAATGGGTGTCTAAAAACTTTGGGTGATTTTTGTCTTTGACAGCATGCATGGATAAATGCATTGTATTTGCAAAGTCTGTAGAAAAATCTCATTGTATTTGCAAAGTCCGTAGAAAAATCTCATTGTATTTGCAACGTCTGTAGAAAAATCTCATTGCATTTGAAATTGCAAGTCCATAGAAATTTTAAAATGTTCTATAATTATTGTTTGGTAATATCATACTTACCATGCCCCAGCCACATGGGAGAAACCAACCACTTTATCGAGCCACATAGCTCGTGATCCATCTACCACATCCTAGAATATGATAAGTTTGGGGAAACTTGAGAATAGACATGCCGAGTCAACGCTCAAGATTGAAGGCCGAGTCATTTCACATGCCCTGAGATTAAAGATAGCCAAGGAATCTCCAATGGTGGCCTAAGTTAGAAATCAAGCTAAGCTTAGTGCCTAAGTCTCCTCCAAAAGGGATGTAAGCAGATATAAAGGTGGTGCCAATCCTATAAAAAGCATGCAATCCATTTTCAAACAACAAATGTGGGATTAAAAGGATAAGTCAAGCGCCTAAATAGAAGGGATAAGTCTTGAACCTCAGACCTCCCATGTAAAAGTGATAAGCTTTGACCACTTATGCCATGGATCTCTAAGTAATTTGAAAGGAGCGAACTTCATTTGAAGGCAAGCTTCTGGCCGACTGTGTATTGAAAATATAGACCAGTTTCCTATATTTGGTCATTTTGGAGCCCTTAGAGGCTGAACCAGAGCTCAGAGTAAACTAAAAAGTTGTTTAGAATTCTGATACACTCTATGCAATATATTCATTTTCCCATTTTGGAGAATTGGTGGTGCCATTTTTGGCTATATAAGTTTCCAATTTTGATTTGGAGAAGCCTCTGCGTGTGATTCAGGAAGGTGAAGGATGTGCGGAGTCAGCCAAGGTCTTTCAAAGGTTTGAAACACTATTTTTGTAGAGAGATATGATCTTTTGTTATTTTTGAGTATTATTTTAGCTTGCAAATTTTAACAACATTAATGGATCGATTCGATACAAACTCGGGGACGTAGGAATTCTGAACCCCATAAATAATTTATGGGTTTTGATCTTTGGATTCATTTTTGCATTTCAGTTTTAGTTATTATTTAGATTATAAATTCAGATTTTTAATCAGAATGCAAAATTTAATGAATTGATCATTTATGGGAAATTAGATAAATTGAGAATTTGAAAAATCTGATGGTTTCAATGGATATTTGATGTGATCTATCAATTCACCTTTATTTCAATTTTGAAACTTGACTTGGATCAGATTTTAATCAGATTTAATCATTCTAACATCTTAAAAGTTGAGAAATTTTTGCTTCTAATTCAGTGTAAATTTTGGAATTGAGAATTTAAAAGATCCATTTTAAACATTTTTATAAGAGTAGTGAAGTTCCTACTGGTGTTTATGGATCAAATTTTGGTATCAAAGCAGTTAGAAAGCTAGGTTAGCTTCTGATTGTGATTTGATAGTTGCTTTTAATTTATTGGTTATCAATATCACTTGATTAGATTGCAGTGTACAGTTGTGAAATTAGTGTGTTTGAAGGAAACCATGGGCAAGTTGTCACATAAAGCCAATATGGAAGAGCTTGAAGCTATCAATACTCAGATTTAGGATGAGAATGTATTCCTAAGATGCAAGCTCTATTCCCTTGAAGAAAAAATTGCAAGTTTGAAATCAGAACTTGAATCTAAGGATGAGCTCTTGATTAAATTGCAGTATGGTGAACCAAAGAAGGTCATACCTTCCACTTTAGATGTAGAGACTATGACTGAATGCACTGTAAGTTATTCACCACGTAATTCATCTACTTCTTCTTTCCATTTAGATTCAGATTCAGGTAATGATGATTTTGGTAGTTTTAAAAACACACTAAGGGTATAGGATCCAAATTGTTGATAAAAATGGGCTTTAATGGAAGAGGTCTTGGTCGAGATGGCTAAGGAATTATTAACCCAATACAAGTAGAGCATAAATCTCTTCATGCAGGTTTGGGTTACACTAGTGATTAGGTAGAAATTGGAGAAACTTCCTCCATGGCTAAAGGAAGATAAGCTTCTAATAGCAAAGGACTGAGGCCACTAGTAGAGCATGTGCAGTGTAAGAGGACACGTAGCCGAGGTATTGATATTACACCTCCTAGTTCCTACACTAGAGTTAGCACTAAATCTTCTGATCCACTTTTTATGTTTAAGAAATTTGGATTTAACATTTAGAAGATGATGCAATCATTTCCATGCACTTTTTGTGAGATGCATAACCATAGTGTTGCATTTTGTTGGAAAAGAGATGCTTTGCTTAAGCAGATTGTAGGTGTTCAAGACCATTCTCATCATGGAAAAGTGAGAAGAGGTAAAAGGGAGACCTCACCTAAGAAGGTTATTTGCACTCATTACCATAAGAGTGGACATCAGATTGATCATTGTTTTAAACTTCAATCATCTTCTCATTCTAAACATGGTAAAACTAAGATGATTTATCAACCTATTAATAAGGTCAATGAAGTTAAATCAATCCATCATGATATTAAGGAATCCACTAAGGAAATCAAGTTAACTAGGCAGAAAATTTGATTAAGTGGATTTATAATGCACTTGTCTTTCAAAGCATTGTTAAGAATTGTGTTAAGGGAAAGAACAAGCTTTGATGATGCATTAGTAGAGTTTGTGAGAACACTTCAAGATAGGTTCATCATTCGAAGTATTTCAATTCTCACCTTATGTTTAAAAGCTCTATGTTTTAGAATCTCTTATTTATGTTATGTGAGTTGTCTAGAGGACTTGAACTCATTTGATTAGTTGGAGATAATAGCAAAATGCATGTTGTAGGTTGAGTTAATTCCTTACAACACTTATTTGACTTCTATTTTGAATGTATCTATTTTTGGCACATGGATGTATAGATGCATTGTAAGACCCTATGGGCATGTTTGGATGTTAGGCAATATACACTTTGTGTTGTTTGCATTTGCTTAGCATATAAGTCCCATACCAAGGCATTGTATTGCAACATGTCTACAACATTCATTGTATGTTTTTGGCATTAACAAACTTGTTTTGTAGTTACATTGGGATTGTTTCAGTTATTGGCAGTTCACTGCTTTACAGGATGTGTCGTGGGCAGACAGTTTTGGTATGTTGTGATCAAGTTATTGGCAGTTGCAGATTATTTTACTCATGCCATGTGTAGGCATTTTCAATTTAGTTGTGAATCATTTATTTTTCCAATGTTTATCTCTTGCTATGATTAGGTTTTGTGTGATGTGATGCAGTAGACCAGTTATAAGATTTCAGGTGATAGTCAACTTTTGGAGACCAAAATCCTCTTTTATAGGGAGGTGTGATCCAGAGTTTAGTTCAAAAAAGTTTCCAAGTCATGATGAAACCAATTTCATAGCATAGAGATCATTAAGAGATTTTTGACACTTTTTTTGATTTGCAAAATGGACACCGTATGCTCAAGTTATAAGCCGTTGAAGTTTTCTTGCAATAGGGAAAAATGTGGTGTCGCAAGATGACATGGCACAATGTGGACACACCAAGTGGACCAATAATATGGTGACACATGGAAATCAATGGGTGTCTAAAAACTTTGGATGATTTTTGTCTTTGACAGTGTGCACAGATAAATGCATTGTATTTGCAAAGTCCGTAGAAAAATTTCATTGCATTTGAAATTACAAGTTCGTAGAAATTTTAAAATGCTTTGTAATTATTGTTTGGTAATATCATACTTACCATGCCCCAGCCACATGGGAGAAACCAACCACTTTATCGAGCCACATAGCTCGTGATCCATCTTCCACATCCGAGAATATGATAAGTTTGGGGGAACGTGAGAATAGACATGCCGAGTCAAAGCTCGAGATTGAAGGCCGAGTCATTTTACATGCCCCAAGATTAAAGATAGCCAAGGAATATCCAATGGTGGCCTAAGTTATAAATCAATCAAAGCTTAGCACCTAAGTCTCCTCCAAAATGGACGTAGGCAGATATAAAGGTGGTGCCAATCCTATAAAAAGCATGCAATCCATTTTCAAACAACAAATGTGGGATTAAAAGGATAAGTCAAGTGCCTAAATAGAAGGGATAAGTCTTGAACCTCAGACCTCCCGTGTAAAAGTGATAAGCTTTGACCACTTATGCCATGGATTTCTAAGTAATTTTAAAGGAGTGAACTTTTATTTGAAGGCAAGCTTCTGGCCGACTGTGTATTGAAAATATAGACTAGTTTGCTATATTTGGTCATTTTGGAGCCCTTAGAGGCTAAACCAGAGCTCAGAGTAAACTAAAAAGCTGTTTAGAATTATGATATGCTTTGTGAAGTATATTAATTTTCCCATTTTGGAGAATTGGTGATGCCATTTTTGGCTATATAAGTTTCTAATTTTGATTTGGAGAAGCCTCTGCGTGTGATTCAAGAAGGTGAAGGGTGTGCTGAGTTAGCCAAGGTCTTTCGAAGGTCTGAAACACTATTTTTGCAGAGAGATATGATCTTTTTTTGTTTGTAAGTATTATTTTAGCTTGAAAATTTTAGCAACATTAATGGATCGATTCGATACGAACTCGGGGATGTAGGAATTTTGAACCCCGTAAACAATTTCTATGTTTTTATCTTTGGATTCATTTTTGCATTTTAGTTTCAATTATTATTCAAATTATAAATTTAGATTTTTAATTAGAATGCAAAATTTAATTAATTGATCATTTACAAGAAATTGGATAAAATCGAGAATTTGAAAAATCTGACGGTTTCAATGGATATTTGATGTGATCTATCAATTCACCTTTATTTTAGTTTTATAAGTAGTGAAATTCCTACTGGTGTTTACGGATCAACTGATCTAGCACCTAAGAGGAGACCCAATGGACAACATACTTAAATATATTTAAGAGGGTTATGAATAGAAGTGAATTTATGAATGACAGAGAATATAAAAATGCAATGCATTAAATAACAAGGAAAGCAAAAAAGGTGATGACAATAGATGTATAATTATAATAGCAAGGTTTTATTATGCTAAGTTATGTACAAATCTTAGAGATCAAATGTTTGGTATATATGTCCTTCCTAACTTCATTCCTATCTAAGTATATATTCTATGAAGAATGGAAATGTATGTTATTATAAAATGGAGGAAGATGAAGCATCAATTGAACTATTACAACACTTGGTAACAACTACTTCATAACCAAAGAATGTAGTGATGTCACTTAGTGTCATTACTAACAAGTTGATGTCCATAGTACTAACACTATAGGAGTTGTGAAATAATGAAATAAAATAGATTTCAATCTTAAAAATTAGCACGTAGGTAGAACACCTACTTCTTGTACTAATGATGTTAAAACAAGGCTAGATATGCAACATTAGTAAATTGTGCTAAGATCCAGTGACTTAGATCCTCCTAGATCAAGAACCATTGGTGTTAAGTAGAGTTGTCCATTTTCCCCTACTTTGTTGGTCTCTCCATAGATTAATTAGGGATATTGTTACAAGTTCACATATAACAAATGATAGATGTATTATTTGTTTTATAATTGTTATTATTTTATTATTTTTAGATGATAATATTCTTATGTCACATACTGTTTGAGTCTTTGAAAGACATTTTAATATTTTGACCTCATTTTTTGATACTCATGGTTTAGAAGTGAAATTTAGTAAAACAAAAGTTATGGTCTTAAAAACAACTAAAAAAATCACAAGAAATTGATCTCATTTATAAAGGAAGTTTGGTTGAAGTGTCTTTCTCCTATACTTACCTTGATGTGCCTTTCAAAGGACATCCCTTGAATATGTTCTCTATTGCAAAAGGAATATTATGGGAAGGGTATATTGCATTTAGTACACTTTGAAAGCAATGTTTATAACTATTAGCATATATGTAAACTTTGTAATAATGAACCAAAATCAAAGGATCATTTTTTATTTAGGTATCAAATATATTACAAAACCTATGGCAGGGTTTACTACATCTTTAGAGGAAATCAATGCTCTCTACTAGATCATATTCATTATGAAGATCAAAATTGTATAACTTTATTCACTAAAGAGATGACCCAATACATAAATAGCCTCCTTAAGAGTTATCAATACAAATCTTCATTTCATAATTCATCTTCAGAGTCCTTTATTCAACATCAATCTCAAGGCACAAATGAGTCCACTATCCTACTCACTACTTAACTCATAAGTTGTCAAAATAAATATCTTAACAATTTAACTTTTTTGTTTTATGTATTATTTCCTTTTCTTTTCTTATATTTTTATTTGAAATGTATTTTTTTGTACAATCATATTATATTATTATAGTTACTATTACACAATAAAAAATATTCATATTTATGTTCAAGTTAATAAGTTCAATTTTTATTTTTATAATTTAAAAATATATAGAAAAATAAATATGATAAAATTATTTTATATTTTAAAAATAATCATAAGTTTGTACGTGGTTAAAAAAATTCTGAAATGTTGTAGGCCAGGAATGTGTTAGGCTAGGAAAAAGTTAATTGTGTTACAATTTTTAATGGGGAGACTAGAAATTGTTAGATGTGGTGGTTTATTAAGTTTAGGAGAACAATGTACACATAAAGAATGGTTAAACGGGGTAACACATGCTGTGAAATCATTAGATGTGGTGGTTTATTAAGTTTAGGAGAACAATGTACAAATAAGGAATGGTTAAATGGGGCAACACATGCTGTGAAATTGTTAGATGTGGTGTGAAATTGTTAGATATGGTGGTTTATTAAGTTTAGGAGAACAATATACAAACAAATAATGATTAAACGCATGCTGTGAAATTGTTAAATGTGGTAGTTTATTACGTTTAAGAGAACAAGGTCTATGATATTGAATAACATATAGATTGAAAGAGGTTAATTAAGGTTATGGTTTTGTGAAGGATTTATTAAATTATATTTTAATATGGTAAATTATAAATTAAAATTTTTATTTAATTTATTAAGAGATTTGTTAAGTTATAAATTAATTTTTTATTTAAATTGTTGAGAAATTTAATAAATTATAGATTAAGTTTTCTATTTAATTTGTTGATAGATCTATTAAATTATAAATTAATGTGTATTTGTTAACAGATTTGTTAAAAAATAAAGTAACTTTTTTATTTGATTTACGAATAGTTTTTTAAAAATTATATATTAATTTTTTAATTTAATGTATTAATAAATTTGTTAAATTGTTTTTTCAACATATATTATTTTTGTAGGATTTGAAGATTTGAATTCTCTTTTTAAAACAACATTTATGTTTGAGTTGAGATATCTATTCAAAAAACTGTAATATGGTTTGAACAGTTTTATTTTTAATAAAACTAATAAAAAAATGCTCTTAAAAACATTTTTGTGTAAACAAAAAAATGAGAAATATAAAACAAAAAATAATATAAAAATAAGTAAATAAATAAATAATCAATAAATAAACTAGATGATTTATTATCTCAACATTAAGTCAGAAAATTTACTATCTTGATATAGACTTGCACTTCGCACTATAACTTGAAAATGCCAAATATGTATGAAGAAGAGATATTTAATTAAGAAAAGAAATAGATAAAATGTGAGTTAAAAAAAATGTAAACCACGTAACTCAAGAAAACAAAAACACTTTAAAAGAAAAAAAAAAACATAAAAGCTGACGTATAATTGCCTAGGAGATTTATTATCTTGACATAAATTACACCACATTACTAATATGGTCAACATTTGGCAGATTATGACGAAGTTAAATGAAAAACATAAAAATGTTAAATTGTTTATAAAAAAAAGGTTTGTCTTAGATATGTGATAATAATTTTTTGTTATGCAGTTTATGGCCTATTACTTGAATCTCGAAGGGTGTTGGGATACAATGCACCTCACTAGTTTTGTCAGCCCTACTCTCTCCTTCCTCTATCGGGTGCTACTTACAAATCTAAAAATCAAGGAGTCAAACCCCTATTTCTAGAAACATAAATTATAACAAATTTTATTTCTTAAGAAGGAAAATCTTAATGGACTTTTTACATGAAGAGACCTTGTAAGTGTAGGATTGGATTACAATGGTTTTTAGTCAAGCATTAGTCAATAAATCCATGAAAATTCATAAAGAACTTAACAAATAAATCTAACCTATTCGAATGGGGTTTGATAATGATAATGAAGGAAAAATGAAAGAAAGCAATACCAATTACCTTCCCATGTGATTCCACCACCCAAGAGTGGCTCCAAGCATGTTCTCCCCTTGATCTACTACTTTTGTCTTTATCAACAATGGCTACTTTACTCCTCAATTGCCTTAAGAACACTATGTAAAACCTAGGCTCAATAGAAATCTCTAATTTGCATATAAAATGAAGCTTGCAAATAAAACACAAAAGGATGTGGAGACAATTCTACATTATAAATTTATAATAATTTAGCTTTAAAATGGTGATAAGAGGCCTTCTATTTATAGATTTTGAAAATAGGCTAAGATCAACCATAACCATCGATATCAAGATTGAGATGTGTGGCCATGGATTAATCTAATATTTGCAATTAAATCCATAAATATCCTCATGATTATTTGGAGGGAAAGGCATTAATTAGGAATGGGTGTCCATAAACTTGATATTTATTTCATTTATGGCTTGAGGATGCCACCCCATAGATGATGCCACTAGGTGATGAAAATATTGAGAATCAATTTCCATTAATAAAATAATCAATAAAATCCATGGAAAATCTACTTAAGCTTTTGATTTGAATTAATTAGCACTAAACATGATTAATCAATATTTGTGCAATTCTTTAAAAATAGGTGTTCAATTAATCAAAATGGTCATAAAGTAATATTATTGGGTCATAATTTGACTTAAGAAGAATTAGAAGGTGATGTTAGATGCATACGAACCATGTTCCCATTTAGGATGTTGCTGACATAAAATAACAAAGGTACATGATGTGTTCTAAAGAATTAGAAGAAAAGAGTGATCCAAAGCACAAAAAGGTGAAATCATCATTTGGATTTGAAATGAATTGATCAAAGTTAGAAATCAAATAAAATTCATTTCCCCATTTAGGGATACATTAGCTTAAATAAATGCATGTACAACAAGCTTGAACCATTCAGGGCATTTTTAGTGATTTTGGCCTAAATTATGCATTGAGTACAATTAAAGTAAGACTGATAATTTCAACACAAAGTGTGAGGGATTGGATGTCTACATTTTATCCCTGTTTGAGAAGGCATGGCAAGATATTCAGGTGAAGCAACATCTTTTCAATGAAAATAGTTGTCAAAAAGAAATTGGAAATAACCCATGATGCCCCCTCAAGAGGACATACTAAGATTAAAGAGAAGGATTTTCTCTTAAAAGAGAGAGAAAGTGAGAGATTAACTTGTGGAATAGATCACATTCAAACAAGCTAATGCTTGCACATTTGGCTACCATCAATGATCAAAATATAATTAAAGGTATAATGGGCCCCAAAAATGGGGGGAATAGGAAGTATTCAATCCAAAAATGTAAGGGACACGCTTTGAATGCACCTAATTTGAGAGTGCAAGCTACTCACTTATAGTATTGATCAATCTTGAGACAAGTTGAACACTGAATGATTGCCATCATGGGAAAAAGTGTGGAGAACTTGGAATTAGAAGAATAGGAGAACATAGCCTCCAACAAGAAGATAATAAGAGGTCCCTCAGTAGAGAAAATTTGATTGTGATAAAATATTTTTTCCCTAGTAGGGATAATTTTGATCATTGATAAATAATAAATAATGGTTTTCCCCTATAGGGCTGTTTTGATTCTTATAATAGGCATAGATGTTATACTCCAGCATGGATGAATCGACAAGCAAAATAGCTCAAGGAAATAACCTATAAAATAGATTAAAATGAGTGGGCACAAACATAGATGTGATGGTGTAATGGCTGAAAAATACACACAAATCTAAGCATATAAGAATGCACAAAGTGATGAAAGAGATGAAAAGAAGAATAAAGATGGCCGAGCCAACCTCAATAGAAATTAAGTGCTGCCTACATAATCTAATAAGACCTCAAGCCAAGATAGTTCTCCTAAGAAATGGGATAGAATGGAATGAGGGATGAAGAAAACTGACCAAATATTTGATTAGACTCATGATGTATACAAAGAGATGTATGCCTAAGCATATATTGAGGTGCTAAACCTATTGAGCCTAGTTTATACATAGTGATCATGAGATCTATTCATCAAAGTTGTGTTGATGTTTAGACTTGAGTCTAAAGCACAAAGTGGATGTTATAGAAAAAGAAACTAGGCATCATAAGTATGGATAACTCATAATGACATGGCATTTCAAGTGCACAGAGGTGATTCAAATGTGAATACCTATAACTAAGGATAATGGTAAACAATGACCAAAACTAGAGTTACAACTATTTACATTTAAATAAAAAAGTAAATACAAAGAAAAAGATAAACCTAAATGAACCTAACTTAAAATCAAGATATGAATAATCAAGACTTAATTAGGAACAAGAATGTTTAAAAACAAATCAAGAACAACTTAATAACATGAGATCAAGATATAAATAATCAAGATCCCTATGGACCAGTAAGATGTTCTTGAACATAAAAGAGAAAAGCAAAATCAAATAGGGAAACACAAGACCAAGGTGAGACAAGAAGTAATAAAAGGAGAAGAAATCAGTGAAGAGGTGAAAAATCACAACAAAACACCAATAAAATTTAAATAAACACACATAAACAAAAACCAAGTTAGTATGGTTTAAAAACAAGTGTTCATGTATGTGTGGTAGAGGCGTTACTATCCACCATAACGTAACAAACAATAAGAACAAAAAAGTTATTCCCTAATTAATGAGGAACAGCAAAAAAATAAATGGGAGAAGAAAAGAAATGAAAGGGGTTGGTCAAGCTGACTCTAGATGTACAAGATAAGTGGACATTGCCTACATAGTTCTATGGACACATGTTCCAACATAAACTTCAGGCTAAATGTAGTTCTCTCAAGAAGTGGGATAGAAGACATGATGATGAATATAAACATATGATTAATGTTGTAGAAGAACATGAAGACTTGACAACTTGGATTGGTCTTGTAAAATGACAAGTGGATGGGATGGTTACTTGTAAAAATGACAAGGGTGTGGGACAAGAGGACTTGCATAATGGAAAGTCCGTAGGATAAAATGCTTGAAAAATGGCAAGAGCATGAGGATCAGAATGTACAAAAGTGTTAGACAATGTTTTTATTATTTTCTAGATCATTTTATAATGTTTTTGTGTTTTTAGGATTAAATATGTGCAAAGGGGACCAACTAGTCAAAGAGATGCTCATCCGAGAGTAAAAATTCCAATAAATAGCTAAGCTGGCTGCAATGGCCCATGCTTGTAAATTGACAAGAGTGAGGATCCTGATAAGGAAATAATGCCCACAAAGAGAAGTAAAAAATGATAGAAAAGTGTGCAATGTAAAATCAAAATGAAGAACCATGTGACATGCAAAGATATTGAGTTGGAAAGGTGTTATTTCTCACTTGTTTGTAGAAGAAGGTGAAAAATACTTCTCTGGCTCAACTGCTTTGTAAAACTAGCATCAAAGATATTCATAATGCTGATCAGACATAATAAGGATCATAATTGGTAAAGGGATCAATGTTTTTAGGTTATAATAATCCCAAGATAACAAAGAATTAGGTTCTCAAAGAGAATGATCCAAAGAATAAGGTCCAATAAATGGATGGTCTAGAGGAGGATAAAATGTGTTCATAGTGCCAACGGTTCAAAGCCTTCACTATTTAGAATCATAAAGAGCAGTTTAGGATAATATAAAATGTGTTCAAGGCAGAGTAAAATGGTAGCACAAAATTACTTCAGAATAAGTTGTCCCCAAGTAAGGGGTCTTATAGACAATGATTCAAAGATGATCATGTGTATAACCTCTTAAGGTGCATGATGTTCATGGGTTATAGAATTTCTTCACCAATCTTGGTAGCCAGTCAATATGCTCCTAATCCATAGTTCACTGTGATAACAAATGGTCCCAACCAATTAGGTTGAAACTTACCATTTTTTTTATGTTTGACATTTGTGTTCTTTTGGTTCTCTTTCAAGACTAAATCACCAATCTCAAACTCCCAAGGGAGAATGTGCTTGTTATAGCTTCTCTACAATCTATTTTGATGGACCTAAAAGTTTTTTAGGGTAGCTAAATTCTTGTCATTAAGAAGTTTTAGTTCTTGTAGCCATGAGACTCTGTATTCTTCATCATCTTCAATATGCTCCAATGATACTTGAAATAATTTCAGCTCAATATCGATTGAGATAATAGCCTGAGTGCCATAGATAAGGGAGTATGGAGTGGCTCTTGTTGGGGTTCGATGATTGGTTCTATAAGCCTAGAGGGTAGGAAAGATTTGTAAGTGTCAATTATGGCTAGCATCATTGACAATCTTCTTTAAAATGGATACAATGCTCTTGTTTGATACCTCATCTTGTTTTTTTCCTTGTAGGTTATATGGAGTTGATTTCTTGTGCTTGATCTTGAATTTCACATAAAAAGATTTCACATCTTGGTTGACAAAGGATCCATCATTATTAAAAACGATGCGAGCTGGGATACCATATCGATATATGATATGGTAATGGATGAATTTGGCTATTTGCTTCCTGATAAAATAAGTGAAAGGAATGACCTCAATCCAATTATTAAAGTAATCTATAGTATTCAGGATATGTTTATGGACATTTGAGGATCTTGGGTTTATTTTCCTGATGAGATCGAGACCTCATGTTGAGAATGGCCATGGTATTGTGGTCGTCTATAGCAGTAAAGAAGGTACGAGTATCAAATTTCCATGTTGTTGAAAAGGAACACACTTCTTTACATAATTACAAGCATCAATATCCATTTTGGGCCAATAGTACCCTATCCTGAGGAGCTTCTTTGCTAATACTACACTATTGGTGTGGGCCCCACACATTCCTTCATGAACTTCCCTTAGTGCTAGTTTGGATTCTCCCAAAAATAAATAATGAATAAGAATTCCATCATAGAATTTGTGATAAAGTGTGTTTTCAAGGAGGGTATAATGTGATAAATAGTGAAGGAAGAGTTTATGTCTATTATTGGATAGGTTGACAGGAA
Source organism: Torreya grandis (assembly GCA_037957365.1). NCBI lineage: Eukaryota > Viridiplantae > Streptophyta > Pinopsida > Cupressales > Taxaceae > Torreya > Torreya grandis. The sequence goes on from JARHVA010000042.1 coordinate 8,683,497, forward strand.
AGACATGATCATAGAAGCAGTTATAAAAATCTTGGAATCATGGTAATTTAGGTGGGGTATTTTTACTAGTAATGTCACATAACCTCTCTTAATCTAGTATAATATGTGCAGGATGAAGAATTTTCTCAATAAAACATTGATACTCTTTAACGCTACCATCAATCTGAATCATAGAACTAATCATCGCCATTGCATTGATGGATCTATTATTTACTCTTGGGACTTGTTTAAACTATCAAGATTTAAAATGAACCTTAAGGTTATCAATATTCTACTTATAAAGAACAAGCTTATCATCTCTCATTTGATACTGATTAGTGTTTTTATTGATGATTAAATATGAATTACCATAAACCTTTAAGCTCTAAATATCCCACTATATGGCAAGGCGAAGACCTACAATTAATGCTTCATACTCGACCATATTGTTCGTATAATGAAATTTTATATGAAATGATTTGGGAATAATATCCCCCTGGGGTGTTATCAACAATATGCCAATTTTAGATCCATGGGATATGAAGGAGACATCAAAATATAGCTTCCATTATTCAAGTTCCTATGATGCTTGTTTTATTGCCATAATAAAATAATCTAGGAAGTTAAATTTAAATAGTTGAGTGTCTTTGACTGGAGCCTTTACAAGTTGATCAGTGATAACCTTCCCCTTTATTTCTTTATGATTCTGATACTCAATGTCAAATTCACTTAGGATCATAACCCACTTGGCCATATGTCCTTGAAGAGCTACTTTGGACAATAAGAATTTGAGAGGGTCCACCTTGGCAATGACAATAGTTTTGTTGTTTAGCATATAATGTCATAATTTTTGGGTAGCAAACACCATAGCTAAACATTACTTCTCTATAGGCATATACTTATTTTCATAAGCCACTAGAGTGTAGCTTAAATAATATACTACATGTTATTTACCTTGATCATCTTGTTAGGCTAAAAGTGTCTCTAGTGCATGCTCAATTGTTGATATGTAAAGTAGTGGTCATCTAGGTATTGACAGTCTCAAGACTAGTGGATTGGCCAAATATGTCTTGAGCTTTGTAAATTCTATGTGACAATCTTCATCCCATTGGAATGTGATCCCTTTCTTCAAGAGATGGGTAAATGGGTGGAACTTATTTGCTAATTGATAAATGAACTTGATAATAGATTGGATCTTTCCTTATAGGCTTCATAGCTGTTTAAGATTGTTTAGTGGAGGTATCTCCATAATGGATTTGACCTTGGCAAGGTCAACTTTATTCCCTCTTTTTTATACAATAAAACCTATCAATTTCCTTGAAGTGACACCAAAGACTCACTTTTTAGGATTTAGGTGGACTTTATACTCATGAAGTCTCTCAAATATTATTCCTAGAATGTCAGGATGTCCATCTCTTATTCTTAATTTTTTAGTATATCATCAACATAGTCCTCAACAATATCATGCATCATGTCATGGAAGATGATAGTCATGACATGCTAATATGTGGCTCTAACGTTCTTCAAGCCAAATGGCATGACTTGGCAATAGAATGTCCCCCATGGGATGGTGCACATAGTCTTGTGTTGATATTTTTGGGTTATCTTGATTTGGTTGTATAAAAAAAATCCATATATTAAGGATAAAATCTCATATCTAGTAGTAGAGCAAATATCATGCCGATGTTGGGTAGAGGAAAATCATTTTTGGTGCACTCTTTGTTGATATATCTGAAAATAGTACAAAGACCTTTACCTAGGGTCTTTTTACTCACTAGGAATATATTGAAGATCCATTAAAAATAATATATGGTTTAATTAAACTTGCTCTTAGTAACTTTTCTAGTTCTTCTTTAACTAATAGGGCAATGTGTGGATGCATCCTCCTCAATTTATGCTTGATTATCTTGGCATCAGGATGGATAATAAGATGATGCACAACTAAGTTAGGGTCTAATCTTGGCATGTTGGAGTATGCCCATGAGAAGATGTCAATATAATCCTTTAGAATGGATATAATATGTTCACACTCTGCTTCAGTAAGGGAAGCTCTAAGATAAACAATTTTGGGATCCTCATAATTTCCCAAGTTCACTTCTATTGTGTTCTCCACAAAGAGTGTTGATCCATATTCTATAATTATAAGCAAGGTATGATCATGATCATCTTATTCTATTAAAAATTCTTATTTTTCCTCCCAAAGTTTTGGATAGTGTGACGAATCAGAATCTGCCATCTCAAGAAATGGTTAAGTAGAGAATACTTATAGAAATTCAAGAGTGAGATGCTGAATTTTTTTTTATTATTATAAAGAGATACTTTTATTGGATATAGATCTTAGACTTGATGGACCTTCTATGTCCTAAGGGTATGAGAAAACTTTCCTACCTGAGAGTACCTGAAATAGGGTTTCACTCAAAGGCTTATCTTTTTCTTTACTTTTTTGCTGATCTATGAGCACCTTAAAGAGGTTTTCACTTGAAGATCTCAATGTTTTATATTTATTATGACCAATAAATTTTTCTTACTCTCCAAATTAGGTATAAGGATCCAATAAAATATCAAAGCCTTATTTGTGATCGCTAATAGGCAATCCATCTCTTAGGCCCACACATTCTACAATTGATTCTTCATTTTGAAACTCATTAAGCCATATGATCAAATTTTATTGTCCTAATTAATGAGTTTGAGATGGTAAAGGCATAAGGAAAAATGAGGGTTTTATTTAGGATGGGAATCTATAATGGTAAAGATATGATGTTCTTATTCAATAAGGGAAGCACCACTAAAACAAGTTCTTGCTTTAAGATGGGAAGCTCCAATAGTTAGGGTTAAAATGACATTAAAATCAAAAAGGTTTGTGTTAGCAAGCTCATAAAAAAGGATATAATGGGATGTTGTGTCATTTATAGGAGTCTCATCACTATTCAATTCAAAATAATCACTATCAAAAGTCACGAGGTCATCCCCAAGTGGTATAAATCTAAAACCATGATTCAAAATAGGTACTCTAGTTGAAAAGGGTTCCAAGATTCCTTGTGCTAATGGGCCAAGGCCTTTTCTTGTATAATTACTATGATCCATGATCCAATTAGGGATATGATACTTTGGATTTTGAAATAAATCAATAAGGCCTTTAGAATATAACCAATCTCCCTTGATAAAATCCTGTTGATCTTTATTTGGCACAATAACATGTACCAAAATTGATGGTTTTTGCTATTTCTTCTTCTATTACCAAATCATAGTGGGTCCATTAGGATTTTTTGAAGGTTCAGGATTACCAAATGTTTTAGAGTTTTAGGAAAATTTACAACATGGAATCATCCTTAATACTGTATGTGGAAATGTCCACATCTTCAATGACATCTTGATTCATAATAATTATGGGAAATGGATCAACTGAAGTGGAAGTGAGATCATTAGGGTTGATAAAATTAGATGGAGGTGGATGGTAAAATATATCCTTATTATTTTTCACAATAAATGCAAAACTTGGACAATAATTATAGTTATGGAACTCCACCTTAAGATGGTTATAATATTGATATGGTTGTTGATCAGTGGGGATAGTAACCTCAATCCCATCATGGGGAAACTTAAGGCACTGAAGCAGGGTGGATGGAAAAGCCTGTACTTTATGGATCCAAGGATGACAAAGAAGTATTATTTTCACTTGAAATTTCAACCCTTAAGGAGATGAAAAGTCTCACCTCATTCAAGTGGCACAATGGAACCACCTCAGGGTTGTGGGTGACCCAACATTGAAGTAGATCTCTAGCTTCAGGGCTAGTTCCCCTTGATGTATCACTATAGCCTAAGCCTACTACTAACTCTTATGGGGATGAAAAGGGAGAAGGATAACTGAAATTAAAATATAATATAAGGGAGGTGATACACCAAATAAGTTGTCTACTCATACCATTTAACATGCATTTGAACCAAGGAGAAGTCTACACATACACTTCATCTAATGACAATCTTCTCTTTCACATCAATGTTTCAAGCATGGGGTCTTAAAGAGAGCCTAGGTTAGGAGGAATTAGAAAATAAGCATTCTAAGAAACACTATTGAATATACAAATCACTATACTTACAATCCGCATTAGACACTTTTTGTTGACCTACAAATGAGAGATTCCAAAACACACAAGGCACTAGGAAGAGTAACATATGAAGGTAAGAAAAACTACACTTGCACAAGACCAAAACTCATTGCATGCACTTAGTGAAATATTTAATGAGGCAAAAAAAACTATATTTATTAACTCAAGGAAAAAATTTGGTAGGGTTTCACCATACCCAGGTGAAGAGATCCGTACAATAGCCCAAAGGTTAGAATTTATAGAAATTATGAGAGGAGAAAGAGAAGGGGAAACTCAAGAGTCACTTCAACATTTGTAAAGAAAGAAAGAGTTAAATTAACATGGAATATAGTATGAGATAGGTCCTAAAATATAATCAAGGAAAAATGTCTCTCAAACTTGTTTAACTCCTCCACATGTGGCATAGATTCCCTTGTGCTTGCATAAGAAACCGCTCTCATGATTTACCTTAACAAAACTATCTAATCACTACATAGGGTCAGGTTTGATGATGGATTTTATTGGGAAGGGTTAAAATAAATCCATCACATGTATTGGATCATTTTATAATCATCCATCCTCTTCTAGCCATGCACAATCATCTCAAACAATTACAAAATGACTTCTTTCCATGCACCTCTCACACTTGGCACCCAAAACCTTTTTAATTATATAATATGATCCATGAACAAAGAGGGATGAAACTTTTCAAGAGTTTCCAATTCATCATGTTCATCAAATAAGCCTTAAAAGGCTTCCCAATTAGAGTTTCCCTCTTTTTCACTAAGTGTTCACTATTTGTCCACTTGACTGGGTGGGATGGATAAGATATCAGACACACTTATGAATTTAAATACCTTATAAAATTTCCATGGATAATTATAAAAATTCTCTAACTATCTCTCAAAATTGATTACACCTTTTGAAACCTTATCATAACCTAAAAAACACACAAATTAGTCAAAAAGAGCCATGTTTTACACCATCTGTACAAGTATATCACACTTTAGTCACATGTGCTAGGTTTGTGGAGAGTCCTGTACAGCTTCAAGTTTTTTTCATGGAATTTACACCCCATTTGGATGCTTTAATTGCAACATTTCCCAAATCAGGCCCTTAAAGAGGGCTTTTTGAGGGTTTGGAGCAGTTTCAGGTCTTAGCCTCTGTTCAAAAAGGCTAAACATTGAAAATATCTCCCAATTCCACTGAGGGATTCGTAAGGACCCTAAATAATATCTCCAACTATCTTTAGGTCCCATGTAAAGAGTCATGAATGTTCTAAGCATTTTAGAACAACCACTCGAGCTCCTTTAGCATTATGCATAGACCTATGTGCATTTCAAGCCAAGAAATGGATTCTTGATGAGTTTGTATACAAACAAAGGATCCAAAACCTCTATATATGCCTTAATAAAGTGATCCAATATGTCTCAATAGTCATCTAACTACAAAAGTGATAAGACTCCTTTCTAGGCATTAGACCTCATATTAAGTCTAGTAGGCCTTACCTATAACTTATGATTTAGACATATTTATTGACCCTCAAAACCTATAATATATCCCAAACACATCATATATACCTATTTAAACATTATAAAAATCATTTTAATGATTGGAAAAGGTTGAAATTTTAAATGGTTTCTCATTTGAGATTAGGCTTGTACCTTGCCTAGCTAATCTACCTACAAACCCTGTTGCTTAGATCACTTTGTTTGCCTTCAAACCTCCTAGACTAGTTTCCCATGTTTTATTATTTTTATACCTACTTAAAAAATAATATTAGAGGGTATTTTATTATTTTGGTCCATCTTCTAATCATTTTCCTCTAATATGTAGGGTTTAGGCATGGAAAAAGTACACTACCTATGAGAAAAAATAGAGGCATATTATCCTATTTGTCCCACAAAAAAAACAATTTGAGGTTTTTAAAAAATTTAAAATGGTACTCTATAAAAAAATTCAGCATCTAACTCTAATTTTTTACCCTTAAAAATACATAAATCTCAATATTGAGTTTGTATAGGCAGACTATATATGTAGGCAAGGTATGAGGACTATGTTTGACGAAATTGGGAGCTTTTGTTTTACCATATTCTCAATTAAAGTGCATATATATGTTTAATTATCATGTTTTAATGGATTCAAACATAATTCTAATCTTTTGGTCTCTCAAACACCTTCTATGTTCTTGCAAATGCAAGGCTGGTTGACAAGCTGTCTAGATTGAGACAACCCTATTTGGGGTTTTCTATAGGTGTATTTAGGCTAGTGAGAATACCCTCAAGGTGAAAACATCATGGTTTTCATGTTTAAGGATCATTCATCACTTTTAATAACAACAAATCTTTCTTCTATGTACCCTAAATTTGCAAAATGGGTCTTTCTTTGCTTGACTGACTGTGTTTCTCATTTAAAAACCCCTGCTATAGGTCTGTATACTTATTTGGGAAGGTTTCATGGCATATATAAGATGTTAATTTTTATTATGGTTCATTTTAATTATCATTTTTAATCTTCAACATCATACTAATATACCCTTTTACCATTAAGACTAGGTCTCTGCCTATAGGACTGAGACACATTTGTAGGGGTCTATTGTACCTTTCCTTGTAGGTTCTCCTAGGTTGAAAAGTAATCATATTTATTCAAAAATAGACTTGAGACCTTGATATAGTTTCTAAGAATCCTTTTTTATCATGAAAACAACCTAACCTCCATCTATGTAAGAAGAAACCTCTTTCAAGCTTGAAACTCTACCTTGGTTGTAGATGCATTTTCTGAGACAATGTACGGACAAGCCATATGAGTGTGGATGGAAACAATAGTACTATCATATTCTCCTTGATGATATCCACATCCAAACAATTCCATAAATTATTTGTAATCACCTTGATCATGGTGACATAGTATATATTTCAACTTTGGTAGAGAAGACACTTTTTGTTCTTAGACCTGTAGATAACACTAAATAGATTTAGTGCTTTCATGGCACCTTTGGACCCTTAGAAAAACCTTCCCCCTTTTTTCAACTGCCCTTCTCACTTGGAAAGGGGCTTGCCCATGACAGAGGCTATAAATAAAAATAACTAGGAGCATTGAAAAGTCTTTGAAACTATGAAATATGCTAATCCTAAAATGATTCTAGCCCTCTGTTTAGTGTTTTCTAGGTAGACAAGCTTGAATTCATAGTTAACACTCTTGGAGGTGTTTCCAATTTGAAAATAGCCCTATTTCACCTTGGATGGGTTTATCAAGTACCATTTCATCAAGCAATTATTCTAAGTGAGGTCCAATCTCACTTTCACATTCAAGTGACTCTCTCAAACTCCTATTTAGGCCACCTATAGGTGGTTACATAATGTACCACAATGAGCTATAGTATGAATACCATGGAGACTCCTCACAAACATGAATCTTGATACTTTCATATGACCTCCTAATGCATTTATAGTAGAACCAAGAGATTGAAATGCAAATTCACCCTTTCATACACCATTATGACATCAATAATAGTCCTACAGATGCAAATTCTAGGTTATAAGACAATGAGAGTAATTAACAAACAAAAACAAGCCTAGGAGAGACTTTCTTGGGCATTTTATCACTTACAAATCTAATAAAACACTAAATAAACCTATGGAGGGCCCTTGAGGAACACTTGAAACAATAAAAGCATCAAACTAAAGCAAAGAATTCTGAAACTAGCTCAAAAGGAGACCCCTCATGGATGTGAGTGAAAAAAAACTGATTTAGGTCTTAGTGATGGTTCATAAAGGAGAAGCTATGAAATCCAAACTTATTGACATAGAAATTAAGTAGACTCAGATTAATTTCATCCCCCAAAAAAATTACCTCCCAATTCTAATTATATGGTTTATACTATGCATCCCAATTTGACTCTCCTTAGCGTGCAAGGGCAAGAAATAATGAGCATAAGTAAAAATTGAACTTTTTGACCTTCTCTCAGCACACCAAGTGTGGAAATGACTTTAGGGAGATGAAGAGACATCATCCCATAGTTTTTTCTAGAGAACTTCTCAAGTCTGTACAAGTGCCATTAATGGCCTATTTTCAAGGGAAAACTACCTTCTTCTGCATATACCTACTTATTGGACTGACATATAACTGATCCTAACATTTAATAACCTTATCCACATTGAAAATAAACTTGGTGACAAATTTCTTGCTTGGAAAGTTTGTATGAGTCATTAATTAGGCTAAAACTATGACTAATAGGCCATTTTTGCATATGAGACATAGTAAAATGTAAATTGATGACTTGTGAACATCTTAAAACATCTCAAATACCATATTAAACAAAAATTAGAACTTTGACCATGTTTGACCATATTTGACCAGAGTTAACTTTGATTAACTAGGCAAGTACAAGGAAGATGGACTTAAACCAAGGTTGGAGTAGGGATAGGTAAGGTATTTATACCAACATGAGACCCCTATAGGACATGGAAACTAATAAAATTTTTAGAAATGTAGGGGTTGACCCAATTTGACTAAAAGTCAAATTTGGTCAATAAGTATGTTGTAAGGTAATTCAGTGTCTGCAATATGAAGTAATGTGTGGTGGGAAACGGACCCAACAATGGTTGGTAACAAAATAGTACCATTAGAATCCCTCATAACATTATTATAAGTATTGATGGTGATTGTATCTAGATCAATTTCTTTTGGATTGTAACCTAATCTTTATACCAACTTAAGAGATATGATATTCAACCCTGAACTATTATCTATAAGAACCCACTTGATCTTATGATTTTCAATGATTACCTCTATGTATAATGGGTTATTATGGCTTGGTTCAAGTGTAGATATGTCTTTATCATCAAATGTTACTTGATGAAATGAAGAAAAATGTCCCACAAGGCTCTAAAACTATTCAAGATTTATGTCATTGGGAATAGTGGATTTTTGTAAAAGATTGTTCAAGATAGTTCTATGGACTTGAGATGTCCACAAGAGACCCAAAATGGAAATCTATGTAGGGGTTTTGCTCAATTGTTCTGATAGACTATAAGGATTTTCAACATTAGGGCAAGTTGGTTTGGATTTGGCTAGCACAATATTTGTTTTTGGATCTATTGGCATAATTTTCACATTAGGTTCTAAGGAAGAAGTAAGCAAAGGGCCCTAGAGAGTAACTCACAAGTGTCTAGTTGTGACTGTGTAACCTAGAGGTGGAAAGGAGACAATATAATCACAAGATGAATGCAAAGGGCCTTAGAGGGAAACTCATGAGTGTTTATCTGCATTATTATAGTTTTGAGTCAGTAAAGAGTCATTATAATTAGAAGAAGGATATTACCCAAAAATATTAACTCGTATAAATGGAGTCACAATAGAATTATGCAAAATTGATGCAATATTACTAGAGGGAAAGGGTGTTGAACCAATAATAATGAGTCCCACACTTGAAGGAATATGAGATGGTTCATGAGGCTTGACAATAATTGTGGCAATGTGGCTCATATAAATGCATCCCATGATATTGTTATAGTCATAAAGCATGTTGTTGTAACCTAGATTATTAGTATGGGTATTATTATCATGAATATGCTCATGTGGATTATTATTATGACCTTGATTTTTATTTTGATGCTACCTCTATCCTTGGTTTTATCCTTAATTTTAATTATTCCTTAGTGGTGGTTGATTATGTCAAGAAAATAGGTCTTTATAGATTCATATATCATGATTAAGGACCAAATTAATCTCAACTTTGCCACTCTCAATGGGATATTAAATAATATGTCTTAATTGGATTTAACGATATGCATTATTTTAAATAACACGATTATAGTTTCACCATTCATTTTCTTTGTACCAATTTGGTTTTGGTTGATCATGAGTAAATGGCCTTGGTATTGGCCATATAATTAGGTTAACTTCTCAAGATTTTGAAGCACTATCTCAATTGGTTCTCCCAATTTATTGAAGACTCTAAAACTACTATGGTTTTTCCTCTATATAGGTTGTCTCTATAAATTAGGTGGTGGATTAGGGGGAACTAGTTGTACATTTGGGGCTAGAAAAGCCTACACCATTTGTACATGCCTTGTTTTAGTCACCCTATTTTCAACCATGTTTTTGTTTTTATTAAATCCCTTAAGCTTTTCTTGCATAATCATCTGAATTGGTGATTGGGTTTGATTCAAAGTTTGACCTTGTGAAAAAATCTTTACAAATCCCTTGGTAATAAGATCCTTTTAAATCTACACCCCTTTGTAGATAATTTCCTCAAATGAGTTAGCACAAGCTAGTCATAGATTATGTGTGACCTCTAAATGTAAGTTATGTGCAAATATGTCTACCAACTATTTATTTGGAAAATTATGTTGAAAATGACCTTCCAATGCTCTCCACCTCTATAAATATGTAGAGAAGCTTTCTCTATCTCATTTTTTGGCTTTGCACAAGTCAATAATTATCAATTTATGCTCTATGTTATATGAGAAATGGTTTACAAACTTTTCAGATAAGTCATTCCAATCTACAACTGATCCTTTGGGTAACTTAAGTAGCCAATCTAAATCTTGCCCCAATAAACATTATGGGAAAAATTGAAGTAAGTACATGCTATTATAAGAAACCTCTTGGCATAATATAAAATATTCTTGAATGTTTTCACATGAGTCTCCCTTTCCTTTTTATTTATCAATCTTGGGTGCCTTAAAATGAGATGGAAAGGGGATTTGGAGAATAGATAGATCAAATGGATATGGACATATCACATTGAACTTGTATTTATTAAATCTATTATTCATCTCCAATTGTGTTACAATCTCTTTCATAGAGTTCCAATCTTGCATGTTTGGCACATTAATGGGTGGAACATAATGTTGTTGGGGTTGTATGTGCCCCTGTTGTTGTTGTTGTTGGGGTGTGATGTGACCATATTGTTGCTGTAGGGGTGGAATGTGCCCTTGTTGTTGCATGGATTTGGTAGGGATGTAAACCCTGCAATCCTTGACTTAGTTTTGATTCCATCTTTGAGTCAAGTAGATAAGTGGTTAATTCTTAGGAATTTATTGCCTTGAATTAACCATTTTCTATAATTTTTGGGGAGTTCTTTATCTATTTACCATTATACATGTTGGTTTAGATGAGCTAACCAAATTGTCTTCACAGATTTCCTCAATTTGAATCAAATGTTTTGGTCTCTAATTTTCTAAAGTAACAAGAGGTTATTTATGGTTAAAGAATGTGTGTTCCATGTCTAGCGATATATTTTTCATAACCTCTTGTGTTTTTCTCTATTCATTTGAGACACTTTGATCAATTTTTATTGTGTTCATTTCCAATGTTTCTTGTGTAGGTTCAATCATATTCCTTGTTCCTTGGAAGCATCATTATGGATTGACATAGCAACTAGAGAGTTAGTTAAGTCTGAAATAAGCTAATCGGCATAACATTGACTTATTTTATTGATCTTGGTGATAAAATCTTGATTATTTGGTTTTGACTCTACAAGTATTTCTTTACCTTTGTTAGGGGAAGAAGTTATGTTTGTTTTTGAAAAAACTTGCTCTTTCTATTGTTTTTATCCTTCTCTAACTAAGGTTCATCTTGGCTCTCTTGGTATTTGATGTATTCTTCCTTGAATCCCATAGTTATAGGGATGTCTTCAAAGACAATGAAATTGTCTTGACCATCATAGTAATGTTCCTCCTCATAGATAGGGCTGTAAGAGACCCCACTATGAGGGAACCTTTGAGTCATGTCTCAAAAGGGTTGCCCTATAAGTTTAACTAGATTTAGATCAATGTTGTGCAAATGTTTAAACAAGGTATGAATTTTGGTCTTTCTCACAAACAAGTGACTAAGGTACAAAAGATGCTATAAATGAGGGTGGCTTAAAACCACACATAACTAGAAGAACGTTTTCATGAAATTATTCAACCTTGGGTAGGGTTGAAATCATATAAATTAGAAGAGGGTGCGATAACTAAAAAATCCAAGGTGAAAACTAGTACACCAAATCCTAGATTCTTATGATACGTCAATACCATAAAATCTAACTCAACTTAAATGAGTTACAACTAGAAAAATAGAAAAAATACCTTTGGATTAGGAAGGAAACAATGTGAACCAAGAAAATCAAGATATGACAACATGCAAGAATTCCTAAGTATAAAACTAGAACCAAACGAGTAACACAATGCCACCACATAGTAATAGGAATGGTAGTATAAAATATGTTCCAAAACTTAAAGCATGAGTGATACACAAGATTAATTGATTCCACCAATGATGACAATTTGATAATGAGTCTAAAATTGGCCTTCAATCCAAATTGGAAATTGAACCCAGGTTCCCTCAAGTTAAGTGCAAATGGCGAACCTAATTTAACACATTAACCTTATGAACTTAGAAAAGTGAAATTTTGAATTTAAACTATCAATGAAGGAATTGATTTGGAAAGTGGTTTTGACTCCAATGGGCAACATAAATTCACCAATCAAATGATATGGCATAATGTTTAAGATGAAAAATTTGAACAAATAAAAGCTTGATTTTCACTTGGACAGTGTAATGCGTCCTTGTTCAAGGAATTATGGACAATGTGTTTTGGTTATGACCTTTGTTAAAAATCAAGTTTTGACTCAAATCAAGACCAAGTAATCAAAGACCAAAAAGATAAATACAACTAAGTAATCATCCTAAGCCCTAAACTAACAAGGTTGTATGATATTGTTGAAGTCCATATTTATACATACACTTAAGAGGAAATTAAGTGTTCATACAAAATAAAAGTGCATTATATGGTAAGGTATTTTATACCCCGATTTCACTCAAGTAACAATACAATGGCATAGACCTTGGGGCACACCTTGCATCAACAATATTTATATGGAAAGCGGGGTTTGTCTAAAACTCTATAATTTGTGACCCTTTAGATGGATCCTATGTGTACCAAATTTCATGTTAGGACACAAGGGAAATAACATGTCAATTGGGTTTACTTAAATTATCTTATTGTGAAAAGTTCTTGTTTTTTTCACAAACACTACATCTGTCACTTACTTAGTGTATTATGATGTCTAAAATGATTATACATCTCGAGCTTAGCTTGCTACTAATAGAGATGGTTTAGCCACTCAAACCATCATCCTAGTGGGGTGATCCCAATTTGTATACCCCTTCATGGAGAGGGGTTAAATATGATTATGAGAGATGAAGCCCTGGGTCAAATCTTCCTTATATAACCTATGGAAGGTAATGAAGTCCCCCTCAAAATCCAAAATGCATGAAATAAAAACTAAGTAAAAAGCCTTTATGGTTTTTTTGAGATCACCCAAACCTTGCAAGTTTTGGGGAGAGCCTTGACAACATCCTTTTTACACCTTTAAACTAAGGCATAATTTGCAATGAAAATGGCACTTTTGATCCCACAAGTTTCCTAAAGGGGACAGGGGGAGAGCATACTTGCACAAATTCCTTTTTGCTCAAATAATTAAAATAAAAAAATAAATGATAGATGACTTATTCAAAACAAAACTTTGAAGTGAGTTTAGTTTTAAAGTACTAAATTAAAGTATTTGGTGATGTTCTTTGGCCCCTTGGCCTTAAGTTGTGAAAACTTTTAAATAACAACTATAAAACATTCAACATGAATAATTAATTTTTCCTCTTAAGCCCCAAAGGAAAGTTCCTAGTTCTTTTTAAGCACCAAAAAGGAGGTTAAAAAGATAATTGATCTCAAATGATCACTTTCCTCACAGGTCCTACATAAAAACTATGAGGGTTTTGTTTAACTTTAAATATATTTTACAAATGAGATAAACAACTTTGGTTTTGTTGCTCTTGGGTTTATATTTTTTTAGGAAACACAGTGATCATCAATAGTTACTTGTGGCTATCATCAATTCTTATAGACCATCATCAATCAAGTTTTAACTAACCATGGCTAGTCAAAAAATAACCACCAATGGTTACCTATCGACTTGAAGGCATCAACATACTTGGACAAAAAGTAATTGTTAAACTATTAGAATAAAATCTATAAAAGGAAAACCTTCTAGATCATGAAAGTAGACTAGAGACTTAAAGATTCAAATTCACCAATATAACTTGAGTGAAGTTAAACAATTTTTAGGCAAGAAAGGATTTTCAATAAAAACTTAACAAGCCTATGATAGGAAAAAAACTCTAAAAGAGACATTCTAGATCATGATTTCATTTAGACTAGAGACTTAAGAAATCAAATTTATTAGCAACAAACTTGAAAAAATGATCAAAATGAAAAATTTTAGGTCGTATTTCCCTTGTAACCTAACCACGGCTAGTTGGCCCTAACCGTCGATGGTTAGTAATAACCATCGATGATCACTGTGTAACCTAAAGTGCATAAAAACATAGGAAAACAAGCATAAAAATTATTATTAAAGGACTTTTTAATGAATAAAATGGAAATTTAATATTGCCATAGTGTCTTCCTTGCTGAAATGGACTCCATGAGTCCCACCAGGCATGCCAATATGTAGGATTGGTTTACAATGGTTGTTATTCAATAAAACCATGAAAATGCATAAAGAAATTAACAAATAAAGCCAACCTATTCTGATGGGTTTCACTAATGGTAATGAAAGACTAATGAAAGTAAGCAATACCAATTACCTTCCTATGTGATTCCACCACCCAATAGTGGCTTTAAGTGTGTTCTCCCCTTGATCTATTTCTTTTGTCTTCATCAACAATGGCTTATTTTCTCCTCCATTACATCAAGGACACTATGTAAAACCTAGGCTCAATAGAAATATCTAATTTTCCTATCAAATGAAGCTTGAAAATAAAACATAATGATCAACACAAAAGGATGTGGAGATAATTTTGCATTATAATTTTACAATAATTTATCTTTAAAATAGTGATAAGAGGCCTTTAATTTATAGATTTTGAAAATATGTTAAGATCAACCATGACCATCCATATCAAGATTGAGATGTGTGGCCATGGATTAATCTAATATTTTCAATTAAATCTATAAATATCCTCATGATGATTTGGAGGGAAAGACATTAATTAGGTATGGGTGTCCATAATCTAATATTTGTTGAATTTATGGCTTTAGGATGCCACCCTATAGATGATGTCACTAGGTGATGTAGATATTGAGAATCAATTTTCATTAATGAAATAATAAAAAAACTCCATGGAAAATCCACTTAATCTCTTGATTTGAATTAGTTATCCTTAAACATGATTAATCAATATTTTTGCAATTCTTTGGAAATTGGTGTTCAATTAATCAAATTAATCAAAATGTCATATTACTGGGTCATAATTTGACTAGAGAAGAATGGGAATGTGATGTTAGATACATATGGACTTTATTCCCATTTAAGATGTTTCTAATAAAAAATAATAAAGGTACGTGATATGCATAAATGAATTAGAAGAAAAGAGTAATCTAGAACATAAAAAGGCAAAATCATCATTTTGACTCAAAATGATCTGATCAAAGTTAGGAATCACATAAAATGCATTGCCCCAATTAGGGATACATTAGTCTAAATCAGAACTTGTAAACAACAAGCTCAAATCATTTAGCATGTTTAAGTTATTTTATCTTAAATTGTGCATTTGAGTGAATTTTGAGTAAGATTAATAATTTCAACATAAAGAGTGTTAGGAATTGGATGTCTACAGTAAGAAGGCATGAGCATGGTGGCTTGGTAAGATGAGTGAACATAGACATGAGTGGTTCTATGAGGTTTCTTGAGCATGTATGTGAGGCATTGAAGCACTCATAAGAGTCTTAAGTCAGCCTAAAAGGGTAAGACCTTTAGACCAAGTCTGCACCTAGATTACTCCTAGACCCTGCCTGGCCTAATGAGGTATCATGATCTATTTTAAAGGCATGTGAAAGATATATGGTAGTTTTAAAGCATGAGATAAGTTTCTTAAATATGTGAGTGAGGTGGAGAGTGCATGGAAAGAGGCTTGAATGTTAGTTTTAAGGCCTAATGTGGTTTGCAGGTCAAAGTCTAGAGAGAAAAGAGAGAGTGTTACCTAATGAGGGGCCATGGTCATATTTAAATGTGTTTGAGTTCATGTAAGAATTTTTAGAGGTAAGTTATGTTTTTCAAGTTTTTGCATGTAGTTTTAGGTCATAGTGTGATGGATAAAGCATGAAAATTTGTTTGGAAGTCTCTCGAGTACTTAAAATGAAGGGTTTTCAACTTGAGAAGGATTTTATTATGCTCATCATCTCATCAAGCCTTAACCTAGTTATTTCATGTTATATATAGAAGGATGATATCTCAAAATTCTAGGTGTTAGTTTTTGGATTGAGGGGCTATGCTTTATGAAGGATCGTTTAGATTGGAAACTAGTTTAAACCCTCTTAGAACCTTAATAAAGGCCCAATGTTGAAGATGTTGATCAAAATTTACCATAATGGATTGTTAAGATTAGATAAGCTATTATATCTTGTATTAGACTCTCCCAGGTACCTCTAGGTGGTATTGGTTAGAAAAAGGAGAGAGAAAATGTTGAGTTCTAAGTTTGTTTTTGAAGAAGTTGTTATAAAAGTCAAAAGTTGCACTGGACATAATAAGAAAATAGATGTAAGAAGAAGGTATAGACTCATGCTTAATGTAATTTAAGGTTTATAGAAAAGTTATAGTCCTAAAGTGTGCTAAATTAGTCATCCAATTTAGCTAGTCGCTAATAGGCCTAATGATGCAAATAGTAAACAACCTAGGCAATAATGAGAAGATGAATTAGAATGTGTTTTCATGATAGAATGATGAAACAAAGTGAATAGAGATGTTTTTTATTACTTTTAAGACATTTTAATTTTTTATATCAGTGAATATGGTGAAAAAGTTGCTCATAAGTTGACCTATCTAGTTTAGATAAGGTCATGAGATTGGTCTGAAAGACCAATATTTGCCATTAGACCATATGATATTTATATTTGAGAATGGTATGAAGATATAATATGACCATATAAATTAATAATAAGTAATTTAAAGTGTCTATATAGGTGTTAGAGGTCTGAGTCACCATGACTAGTCTTTGAGAAAACTAGTAGTTCTTAGTGAATGAGTTGTAGAGGTGTCTTGAGGCTCTATACCCTGAGTTGAACTGTATAATGCATATGGAAATATTTTTGAGGTAATGTAGGTTATTTATAAGTGATTTATTATAATTTTTGTGTGACTAAATTATGTGTGATCTTTAGTTGTTCAAGATAGACTTTTTTGTGTGTTCAAAAGGCTTAATGTGAACAATGCTAATGGAGTGTTTCAAGTGGTGGTTGGACCTAAAAGGTGTCATGGTGATTAAATAATGTTGGATAAGGAATATTTTAATTTTGTATGGAAATTTTGTGCCATGTATATAGGTTTATATTATTCCAAGGGGTTATAAGGTAGCATGTCCTAAAGTAGGCCTAATAGAATTAGGTCTCTATGAGATCTAAAGAAAGATTTAGTCTATTTGAATATTGGCCTACCTAATGTAATGATTGATTATTTATTTTAACATATCCTAAGGCCTATTATGTGTAAAATATAAGTTTTTAATTATGTGTTTCTAACCAAGAGTTGTATGAGAAAAAGGCTTGTATAAGAACAAGGCCTTTTAGGCCTAATTAGCTAGTTGGTGGATTGAATAGAGGACCAAATGAAATAGAATATCCTTGAGTGGAAGAAGGTATTATATACCATCATAATAAATTATAGGGACTATAATGAATATTTAATAGGAGTTATAAATATGAATATTAAGGTCATATGACCTAATTAGTCTTTAAGAGACCTAGTTGAACGAAGAGGCCTAGAAAGCAATTTGAGATGGATAAGAGTGTGTAGAGTAGAAGAGGTGATCACTATCAATTGGTTGAGAAACATAGTTTTTTGAAGGTGATCAAAATAATTAGTTGACTGAGTTGGTATTGAGTTATATAGGGGGTTGGTGCCTCCTTTCAATTGGGTGCTTGTTAAAGCCTAGTCAAGTGGGCGCTTGGCTAGTTAGGGTTGGTGCTCCATGTGGAGTTGGTGCTTCACTAAATTTGGTTTTTGTATTATAATACTTTATTACATTTTAATATATCTATGGGTTTTCTTCTCTTTGTAATTTTCCCACATATGTGATGTGTTTTTGTGTTTCATGCTTATGTGGATAGTTGCTTATGCTTGCTAGATCTATATGTTTGTTTGAATGGTTCATGATTGATTAAGTGAAATTAAAAGGAAGGTTTTGAATATTGATTCACCCCTCTTAGTCATTGTGACTCCAATTTTTTTTATCATATCTTAGTCCTTTTAAATAGGCCTAACAAATTTACGGTGATCCTAAGAAGCACAAGATGTCTAGTGATCAATAAGACATGTATGATGAAGAAGTATGCTATGATAGTGAAGAAGGAGAAGTTAAAGTAGACCTTGATGCTAAGATCATAAGTGACCTAGATGATTTGAAGCATCAAAATAAGAGGAAGCATGAGTTAATATCTATGGTCACAGATCTTAAGGAACATTTTTATACCTTGAAGAGTGACTAGGTTAAAGAAGACAAAAGGGATGAGAAGATCATTAAGGATCTCAAGAATAAATTAAAAGGTGTTAATACAAAGTTAAGAACAAAATAGGTTGTGTATGATCAGTTGAAAATAGAGATAGATTATTTTAAGGTTGATCATGATTAGATAATAGACAAGATGAGTAAGTTTTAGAAAGAGTGTGAGAAGCCAAAATAAATTAAGAGCACCAACATGAAAGTCAACATGAAGAGACCAATAAAGCAACCAAATGAAATGAGGTATTATAATTATTTCAATGGTTGTTGTTTTTCTTGTCATATCTTTTTTCATAAAGAAAGTGATTATAGAATGATCTCAAGGGATGAGTTATCATGGGAGAAGGAATGACTAGTCAAGAGGAATTAATAAAATATATGGATATTCTAGAGTACATGAGTAAGGGTCAAACATTGGTGTGGAAGATAAATAAAGTCAAGAATGATCATATTGAGCCCAAGAGTCAAAATGGATTATTTTCTAAAGAGGAATAGAAGACTAAAGAGTAATCTATGCTAGATCAGACTACCTTTCAAATTCAAGATGAAGGCATGAAATGGTATATAGATAGTGGTTACTCAAGACACATGACAAGAAAAAAAAACAAGTTCATCTCATTGAAGAATAATGCTACATGAACATTAATATTTGGAGAGAACACAATTTCCAATATAGTTGGTAAGGGTATCTTGAGTTTAGATAATCAGAAGACCAAGCCATAAAATGTGTTTTATGTGGAAGGTTTTAAACATAACCTACTTAGTTTAAGTAAAATATGAAACAAAGAATATACACTAACATTTCATGATAGAGGGTGTGAGATAAGGAGAGCCAAATCAAGAAAGCTAATTGCCAATGCTAAAATGACTGAGAATAATCTATATGTATTAAATGAGATCAAGAAGGATAGATGATTTATGAGAAAGATGGATGAAAGTTGGTTATGGAATAGAAGGTTAGGTCACTCAAAATTTTATATTCTAGTCAAGATAAACACTAATAAGTCTATGAATAACATGCCTAAGATCACCAAACCTACAAACATACTTTGCAAGGCATGTCAACATGGTAAGTAGAATAGAAGAAGGTTCAAGTCTAAGGAGTAATCTAATTCAATAAATTTGGACTTAATACACACTGATATCTATGGGCCTAAAAGAATCCAAAGAATTCAAGGAGATAACTACTTCATGTTACTCATAGATGACAACATAGGAATGACATGGGTAGCATTTTAAAAATAAAAGTCAGAATATCTTAACAAGTTCAAGGCATTTATTGATCTTGTTGAAATTGATAAGAATGAGAAGATCAAGTGCCTAAGATCTGATAGAGAATAAAAGTTTTTTCTAATGCATTTGATGAATTCTATGAGCTTAATGGAATAAGGAGATAGTTCTCAACAACTAGGGCACCTCAGTAGAATGGGGTAATGGAAAGAAAGAATAGGATAGTTGAAGAGAAGGTAATAACTATGATAAATGAGTCTAGATTATCTAATGGATATTGGAGAGAGGAAGTGACCACTAGAGTCTAAATTTTGAATAGAGGACATATAAGGACTAATAGTAATAAGACTCCTTATAAACTATGAAAAGGCATACCTACTAATGTGGAACACTTTAAAGTGTTTGGGAGTAAATTTTTCATCAAAAGAGATGATGAAGACTTAGGAAATTTTGATTCTAGATTTGATGAAGGTATATTATTAGGATACTCATCAATGAGCTTAGCCTATTGATGTTATAACAAGAGGTTACAGAAGATAGTATAAAGCACTAATGTAAAAATTGATGAGATAAGGAAATCACACTCACAATCAAATGATACATTAGAGAATATGGTATTAAAGTATGAAGAGGAAACTATAGAGGTTGATGAGGAAAAATAAGAAGTTAAGGAAAAACATGACTCAAAAGTCCCATCAAGACATATTTAAAGAGATCATCCTGAATCACAAATCATTGGCAACAAGGATGCAGGTATGAAAACAAGGAGAAGATTGATAAGTAACCTAAATCAAGATAATATTGCTCTATTGTCCAAGATTAAACCTAATAACCTTGTAGAAGCAAGCAAATACAAGTCTTTGATAGGTTTTATGAATGAGAAGTTAGACCAAATAGAGAAGAATGAGACTTGGGAACTAGTTCCTAGGCCTAAAGATAATAATGTCATTGACACAAAATGGGTGTTTAGAAACAAGTTGAATGAAGATGGATAAGTCACTAAGAACAAGGTTAGATTGGTATGCAAGGTATATGCATAGGTTTAAGAGGTAGACTTTAAGGAGACGTTTTCATTAGTGGAAATATTGGAGGCCATCAGATTATATCTATCATATGCTAGATTCAAAGTGTTCAAGGTGTATTATATGGATTTAAAATATGCCTTTTTGAATGGAAACTTAGAAGAAGAGGTATACATAGAACAACCTGAGGGGTTCTCACTATCAGGTGACAAGGACAATGTTTGAAGATTAAAAAAGGTTATTTATGGTCTAAATAAAGCACTTAGAGATTGGTATGTCAGGTTGGATAGGTATCTATTGGATCAAGGATTCAAAAGAAGAGTTGTAGATAGTAATATGTCCATAAAGATAGAAAATGACCATCAATTAATCATTTTTGTCTATGTGGATGACACCATATTTTATAGAAATAATGAGAACATGACAAAGGCCTTTATAGAGATGATTAATAAAGAGTTTTATATGTTTGTTCTAGGAGAAATATCATTATTTCTTGGGTTCCAAATCACTCAATATGAAAAAGATAAATTCATTTTAAAAGCCAAGTATATAAGAGAGAGGTTGAAAAAGTTTGAGATGGAATATTGTAAGGTAGTTAGTACAACTATGATCACAAAGTGTAAGTTAATCAAGGAAGATGAGTCTCTAAAGGTCAATCAAACATGATATAGGTCAATTATTGAAAGTTTGATATACACCACTTCTTCTAGACCTGAGATCATGCAAGCAACAGATCTTGTGGGAAGGTTTCAAGCAAATCTAAAGGAAAATCATCTGCAAGTAGTCAAAAAGATACTTAGGTATATCAAGGAGACTATGGAGTTTGGGTTGTGGTATCCAAGGAGAAATTAGTTCAATTTGATAACCTATATAGGAGAAAACTAGGTAGGAAGCCTAAATGATAGGAAGAGTACTAGTGGAGGAGATTTATTCTTAGGTGGGTGCCTAGTTTCATGGATAAGCAAGAAGCAACCACCAGTGGAATTATCCACTTGGGAGGATGAGCACATTGAAATAGATTCATGTTGCACTTAGGTCATATGGATGAGCTATACCTTAAAATACTATAAGCTGGAGTATGATGGTCATAGCCTTATCTATTATGATACTACAAGTACTATAACATCTTAAAGAACCCTATCATGAACTCAAGGACTAAGCACATTACTATCAAGTATCATTTCCTAAGAGAGAAGGTAAGTGAGAAAAGTGTTAAACTTGAATATGTTTCTACACAAGATTAGATTGAATAATTTTGACCAAGCCACTTCTAAAAGTAACATTTGAATATCTAAAATAGGAATTAGGTGTAGTTCCTACCCCTAGTAGTCACTAAAGAAGTCAAGTTATTAAGGGGAACTAATTAGGTGGTTCATTAGCTACAAGTATAGGTTATTATTGATGAGAAGGTATCCATGGAAATAGGGGGATCATGTTTGTATGTTGACTCATAAAATCATAGTACTCTATGTTGAGTGTTTTGGTTGTAATCAATGTGATCTAAGGAGTTGTAGACATCACTTTATCATTTGTGTCAAAGGGGGAGAAATTTCAAAATGAGGGAGAAGTTTTTGAGAGTGGTTTCCATAAATGATAAAGAGGGATATTGTTGAGTATTATCATTGATGTCAAAGGTGCATTTGGCATGAGGTTGATGTCATTTAGAGAGTGTGCTTAGTTAATAGTGTGTTGATGTGACAAGGGGCATTGATGGAATGTTGACATCAAAGTATGTTTTCATGAAAGTGAGTTTTAAGGAAAAATAGAGAATTTTAAGGTAACTAATGCCTTATGGTTGCATGAAGGTATATGTATTTGATGAGCCTAAGCCTAGTCATGGAATGAAGAGACCTTGTAAGAAGGTATGAACATGGTGGCTAGGTAGGATGAGTAAAAATAGGCATGAGTAATTGTATGAGGTTTATTGAGCATGTATGTGAGGCATTAGAGCACTCATGAGAGTCTCAAGGTGAGCCTACAGGGGTAAGACCTTTAGAATAAGTCTACACCTAGACTACTTTGAGACCCTGCCTAACCTAATGAGGTATCATGATCTTTTGTCAAGGAATTTTTAAGATGTATGTCAGTGTTTAATCATGAGATTGCTTTCTTGAGTATGTGAGTGAGGTGGAGAGTGAATGCAAATAACTGTGAAGGTTAGTTTTAAGGCCTAATGTGGTTTATAGGTCAAGGTCTAGAGAGCAAAGAGAGAGGGAGTGTGTGGCCTAATGAGGGGTCATGATCATATTTAAAGGTTTTTTAATCTCATGTAAGAATTTTCAAAGGTGAGGTATGTTTTTTCAAGTTTATTAATGTAGTTTGAGGTCATAGTGTGAAGGACAAGGCATGAAAAGTTTTTTAGAGATATCTCAATTGCTTAAAATGAAGGGTTCTCAATTCAAGAAGGATTTTCTTGTGTTCATCATCTCATTATAAATTTACATCAAAACCTAAGTAGTTCATGGTATATGGGAAAGGGTCCTAGATCAAAATTATAGGTATTATTTTTTGGATTGAGGGGCTATGCTTTATCAGTGATCATTAAGAGTGGAAATTGGTTTAAACCCTCTTAGAGCCCTAATAAAGACCCAATGTTGAATGTGTTGATAAAAATTTCACATAATGGATTGGTATGATTATATAAGATATTTTATATTTTAGTGGACTCTCCCAGGTACCTTTAGGTGGTATTGGTTAGAGAGGAGAGAGAAAATATTGATTTATAGGCTTGTTTCTAAAGAATTTATTATAGAATTCAAAATTTGCATTGGAAATATTAAAAAAATGGATAGTGTAGACTCATGTTTCATGTAAATTAAGGTTTATGGATAATTTATAGTCCTCAAGTGTGCTAAACATGTCATCTAAATTAGCCAATTGCTAACAGGCCTAATGATGCAAACAATGAAAAACCTAAGCAGTAGTGAGAAGATTAATTGGAATGTGTTTTCATGATAGAATGATAAAACCAAGTAAATAGAGATGTTTTTAAATAATTTTAATACATTTTAATGTTTGATATAAGTTTTTAAGGTTAGTGAATCTTGTGAAAAAGTTGCTCACAAGTTGACCTGTCTAGTTTAAATAAAACAATGAGATAGAAGGTCATGAGATTAGTATGAAAGACCAATATTTTCCATTAGAACATATGATATTTATATTTTATGATGGTATAAATATATAATAATACCATATAAATTAATTATAATTCATGTAAAGTGTCTTTATATGTATTGGAGGTATAAGTCACCATGACTGGTCTTTGAGGAAAACTAGCAGTTCTGAGTGAGTGAGTTGTATAGGTGTTTTTTAGGCTCTATACCTTGAGTTGAAGTGTATAATGAATATGGTGATATTTTTGAGGTAATTTATGTTATTTATAATTTATTTATTTTCTTTTTTGTGTGAATAAATTATGTGTTATCTTTAGTTGTTCAAGATAGACTTTTTTATGTGTTCAAAGGCTTAATGTGAACAATGTTAATGGGGTGTTCCAAATGGTGGTTAGACCTAAAAGTTGTCATTATGATCAAAGGATGTCAGATAAGGAATATTTGAATATTATATGGAAATTTTGTGTCATTTATTTATGTTTAGAGTGTTACAAGGGGTCATAAGGTAACATGTCCTAAAGTAGGCCTAATAGAATTAGGTCTCCATGAGACCTAAAGAAAGATTTGGTCTATTTGAGTATTGGACAACCTAATGTAATGATTTATTATTAATTATAATGTATAAAAAGGCCTATTTTTTTCCAATATAAGTGTTTAAGTGTGTGTGGCCAACCAAGAGGTGTATGAGTAAGAGGCTTGTATAGGAACAAGGCCTTTTAGGCCTACTTGACTAGTTGATGGATTGAATAGAGGAGAGAATGAGATAGAAGATACTTGAGTGGAATAATGTATTATATATAATAAAAATAAATTATAGGTACTATCATGATTATATAAAATTATGTTTGAGTATGAATATCAAGGTCATATGACCTAATCAATCTTGAAAAGACCCAGTTGAGTGAAAAAGCCTAGAAGTAATTTCAGAGGGATAAGAGTGTGAAGAGATGAAGAGATGGTCATCATCAGTTGGTTAAGAAACATATTTTTTAAAGGTGATTAAAATAATAATTTTGATGAGTTGGTGATGAGTCATCTAGGGGGTCGGTGCCTCTTTCCAAGTGGGTGCTTGTTAAAGCCTAGTCAAGTGAATGCTTAGCTAGTTGGGGTTGGTGCTCCATGTGGAGTTGGTGTTTCACTAAATTTGGTTTTTGTCTTATAATACTATAGTCCATTTTTATATATATATGGGTTTTCTTCCCCTTGATTTTTCCCCACATATGTGATGTGTTCTTGTGTTTCATGCTTATGTGGATAGTTTCTTATGCTTATTAGATCTATATGTTTGTTTTAATGGTTCATGATTTCTTAAGTGTAATTGGAAGAATTTTTTTGAATACTAATTCAACCCTCATCATTCATTGTGATTCAAACACCATGCAACCTACAAAATATGAAATAAAATATAACAACACAAATTGGATCTAAATATTTATAATTTAACAATAGTAAATATAATAGGCACAATACAACCTATGACACTACAATATCACAATGAGATATGTTATAACATAAAATATGTAGATCTCTAATTACAAAATATCAATCTTTACAAGTGTCTCTTAATTAAAAAAATATCAAATTCTAATCTTCTTAAAAAGTCCCTTTGCATAAATGTAGGGGCATGCTTATAAAGATGCATGACCCATGAACTTAGATTACATAATTTATACTCACTAACAACATTAACACACCTTAGTCTTCCAAAAATATTAACTATTAAAAAAACTTAAAATTAGAAATCCTAGTGTCAATTTAAACCTTTTCATTGTCATTCACTAATAATGCTAACTAACCCTAATTTGACTTTTATTGTATCCCTAATCCCTTCATCCATTCTAACCCTAATCCTACCTATCATCACATTCTAATTCTATCATTGTCTAACATCCCTAGCCTAATCGTATCATGGCCTTTCCAAATCCCACATAAATCACCCATGAATTAATGAACTATTTATCATGTTAGTTAGTGGATTAGTCTAATCATAAAATCCATGTAAATATAAAATCCATAATATCCATAAACTAATAAATTAAATATCATCACATCAACCCTCATCTCAAATCAATGACATCGTCACATCATGTCATAAAATCCCCAAAATTGAAGACAAAGGGATAAATCATGACACACTTATCCCTCATCAATGCAAATCCATGCCTTCTCCAACCCCCTCATTTAATGAGGTGTTTGACTAAAATTTTACTATCCATCTTGAGTCATATCCAACCATCTATTTCTCCTTGGCAAGGCTAAACTTAGAGTTAACCCTCTTATTACAAAAATCCTTGGGATCTTAAGGGGATTATGTTAAAGTAATCAATAAATCTTATAATCAATCCATCACTCCATCAATCCAATCATTTAATCTTCAAAGGAACATGCTTATAAAATGCATGTATTCACTCCATTAATCAACTAAAACCATCCTCTATCGAATAAAATTAACATCAAGAGGGGATTCTTCATTTGGGTAAGTGAAGGTGTGTTATAAATCCATCTTTAGCACAATCGAAGGTGGTTTGCTTTGTTAGAATATAAATTTAATATTTTATTGAGTTTATAATGTTTTTTTATAAATTTCCATGTGCATACATTTGGTACACCCAATGGGACTTTCCCATAATATTTTTACATATTTTTGGTAATTAGGATTGGTTTGTTATGCTAGTTATCAATTTATGGCTCTATTAGGTCAAATTAAAGTCTATTTTATCAATTTAATAGCCAAAGTCACATTTTTAGTCTAGCAACATCTATGTCTTGTGTATCAAAATTTATGTCCTTAAGAACATCATTTGTGTATGTTAGGTTAATGTCTACTTTCTAATTATTATGTGTTTCCTGTGTGTAACATTTATACAAATATTGCAACATCTATGTCTTAGGTATAATTTGCATCCTTAGTTAGATTCTATGTCAATATGTATTACATTATATAGATTTTTAGTGTATGTGTAAGTGTCAGTACATCTGCATCCTATCTAACATTTGCATTCTTAGTTATCATCAACGTCAAACTATATTCAATTTTTTTATCATCTCAATGTCTGCATATATGTCATGACATCTATGTCACTCCCATCATCTACATTCTATTAAAAAATGTTTCCATGATATTTCATGATTTTTTCACCTTTTATATATTTTTCTTGTAGGTTCACTTGTTAAATACTTCAATTGATCTAAACTACTAACAACATATTGAAAGTTCATTTGCCTAAGATCTATTATCAAACAAACACATTAATCTAATCAATTTATATAATTAATCACTCTTGTTTGTGCTTATATTTCATCTTTTATATGTTTTAATAACCTACATACCACATATGCTCTTCCCTCACACCACAAGACAAACTTGAGAATCATTAATAGTACATGCCTACTTTATTTTACCTTTAAGGGTTGAGCGATTGGGATTTTATCACCTAGCATTAGACAAACCCCATGTTCGAATGGGGTATAAAAAATAAGGACCTATTATTACTGGCTAAACAACCACCTATTTTAGTGATTTCATAAAGTGAGGGGGTTTTATCCTCTAATATATATGCCTTAGATAACATCCTTATATGTATTTAGGCCTTAATGTATCATGAGGTATATATAAGATGCCCTTAGTCATCCTTGTTTATCCTATTCTTTTAGCTATATATTGAATAGTCATTCTGGGAATATAGCATTTTTAAAGATCACCCACCACGTGCCTTTTAGGGTATTATTGGTGGGCCACTATTTGCTTACACATCCACTTGAATAGTTAGGTTGTAATTATGTGCATTTATTGTTCCCATTTATAGTAAATCATTGTTCAACCTAAATCAAAATCAAACATTGAACAAATTAAAATCAAAATCCAATCAATTTCAAAATCTAAATTAATTTGAATTGAATCCAACGACTAATCAAACCAATCCAAAAATTAAAATCTAAATCAATCTAATCCAAATCCAATCAAAATCAAAATCAATTAAATCCAAATCAAACTATCAATCAATGAAAAAAATTAAACCACACTAAATAAAACCCAATCCAATGGCATTTCTAATGAATAACAACTACCCTCTCAATCTAAATGTAGTCCATGAACCCTTTTATCAAGATCATGAAAACATTCTGATAGGGTAGATGCACAAAGTTGGGGGACAAAAAAAGTAACACAATGAAAAATACAAAGCATTTTATGTAAAAGGCATATGCCCCCTTTTTTTTTAAAACCAATGAAAAAACAAAGATTAGTCCCAACCATAAATGGCGTACACCCTTTAGACTGTAAAGGATGCACACCCTTTGCAAAGGTCATGCATCCTTTATAAAGGACATGTGCCCCTTTTGGATTGCATTTTTTTTATAATTTGAGGTTATTGAAAGACGTGTGTGTGTGTGTGCGTGCGTGGGTGTGTGTGTGTGTGTGTGTGTGTGTGTGTGTGTGTGTGTGTGTGTGTGTGTGTGTGTGTGTGTGTGTGTGTGTGTGTGTGTGTGTGTGTGTGTGTGTGTGTGTGTGTGTGTGTGTGTGTGTGTGTGTGTGTGTGTGTGTGTGTGTGTGTGTGTGTGTGTGTGTGAGCGTGCGCGCGCACACATGTGTGCATGTGCATGCGTGCGTGTGTGTGCATGTGTGTGTGTACATATATATATTATAATTAGAGGTTGTTGTTAATCACTTTGGACTACAATTTGTTTTTCCATGTTTAATGGTTTTCAAGGATATATTTAATAAAATAAATGTAAAGTATATGTTTACATTTTATTTTATATTAAATTTTTAATTATTATTCTTTAAATTTATTTTACCAAATATAACAAATTAGGGCCACTTAACATCTTCTAAAATTTATTATCAAGCTACAAGAGTTACCATTTAGAATTTAGTTGTTTAAATTCCATTCCAGTCAATACTTAATTTTTAGAATTTTAGGATCAGAAGATAGAATGAGAAACGAGGTTACAAATTATGTTTCTTATGTAATATATCTATACCATTGAGGATTACATGTCTATTTTACCTACTTAAGTATTCCTTATCTATTTTAGCTAGTTGAGTATTCTCTACTTGATTAAATAACTGAGCCATGGATTGATCTCAAGGAGTATGCCCTACCTAAATACACAAGCCATATCTTGATATTTACTATTCCATACTGGTGTCAAATTAAGTCCTTCACTTACTCAACCTGATCTACTTCAAGGTCCTCTAGAAACTTACTTGTAATTAGGTCTCTTCCTAACCATAAATTATCTCTTGGTCTATCACAAAAGGTCTTCTCAGTATTGGTATTGAAAGACTAATGACCTTATTCTTTAGTATTATCTCTTGAATTCTTAGCCTCTATATTCAGATCAAAAGACACTTTCAATGACATAAAATAGGGTACTCAATCTCAAGATAGTAATCTACCTTCAAGTAAAACCCTTCTTTGACTCCTAAAGCACTCAATTGTACATCCTCACTTATTTGAATAATACTATGAGGGTTTCACCAATTATTTGATTCAAACTTCTTAGTGCATGAATAACTTCAACTCAAAATTCAGATGATAATAAATCTACCCTTTATAGTCCTCTTAGGCCAAATTCTATCTCTTAAGGACTTGATACAAAGAGATCTATAACTACCTTGATTTTTGGAATCATTAAATTCAAAAACTTAATGAAAATAGTAAGACAATGATAACAGAATCATAGGTGTCTTTACATAATCTCAAGATACCAATTAAATCACCAAAGTGCCAAAAACATTGACTAAGTCCTAAGCACAGCTATAATATTATGTATAGGCATGTTTGGTCTTGAAAAGGTGTTATTAATCTAAGATCATAAAAATATTCTTATAAATCTTTATTAATATGTTTGGAGACTATCTCTGAGGTTAAGAAACCAATTTCCTTTATTGCTTTCTTAAACATTAGAATTTAATGGAAACTATACTCTTTAGATCTGGATGGCCTAATCTTCTTACTTTGAAGGATATTGGCTTGGCTTAGATATCAAATGCTTTGAATCACCTTACTTGTAAGTATTATATAGTGTTTAAATAATAATAAGACATTCATAAGAGGTTTATACTCATTCAACAAAGTTGGAGATGTACTATACTTGGATTTTGCTATAATTTCCTTGGAATCTTTTTAACAACCTTGTTCTTAACTTAGAAAATGAAATTTAATTAATGGGTCTTTCAATATGCATAAATGAATAGCTAAAAACATGAATCCTATAACATATTTATAATAATGATACAGTCATTCATACATTACTTCTACCACATGCAAGGTAGTACATGTAGGTATTCAATCACTCATACATGACATCTTCATGTGGTTATGATATGGTCATTCATATTTGACATGAATGCAGATAATAACCATAGTGCACTCCATTTTTATGTAAACCATTAACCCCACACCCTAAACACCTAACACTAAACCTTAAACCCTAAACATTAAAACCTAAACCCTAAACTCTAAACCCTAAGACATAAACACTAAATAATATAACTAAACCCTAGACCCTAAGCCCTAAACCTTGAAACCTTAATCCTAATATATTAGTCCTAAACCAAAAAAAACAATCCATAAACCCTAAACTATAGATCCTAAACATATAAACTTAAAACATTAAACCTTATACTTTATACCCTAGACCCTAAACCCTAAAACCTAAAGTAAGCCCTTAACCTTAAACCCCAAACCATAAACCTTAAATCCTAAATCTTAAACCCTAACATCTAAATTTAATCCCTTAAACCTAAACCCTAAGTGTGAAATGATAAACCCAAAACCCTAACCCAAAGCACCAATCCCCAAACTCTAAAATCTAAAAGCTTGGTCCCTTGAGCCATAAACCATAAATCCCAAACCTTCAAGCATAAAATATAAATTATAAGCCCTAAATCCTATTTGCTAAGCCATAATGTTGAAACTTGCATCCTAAATGCTAATCCCTATATAGTAAACCCTAAGCTATAAATATTTAACCATCAACCATAAACTTTAAACCCTAAATTTATAAATCCTAAACCTCTATCCATAAACGATAATCTTGATTTATAACCTATATAGAGAAAGGAGAGGGGGCATTGGCTAAGCCATATCTTGAAAGGATAGGGGTTATTATAACCTATATAAAGGGATGACTAGGGACATTTGTGTAAAAGGCTTGAAGGTGAATTCAAGATGAATTTCTAATAATTTTGGGTTTTTAATCAATGGGTCTATCAATATACACAAATGGCTAACCTTTAACATTCAACCTATAACATATATATAATAATGATATAGTCATTCAAACATTACATCTACCCTATACTTAGTACTAAATATAGGTATTTTATCACTCAAATATGACATATTCCTATATTCATGATATAGTCACTCATATTAGACACAAATGTAGTTAATCACCGTAATACACTCCATTTATACCTAAACGATTAACCCTAAAACCCAAACTCCAAACCCCAAACACCATAAACCTTAAACACTTAACACTAATACATTATCACTAAATCCAAAACAATAATACCTAAACCCCAAAACCTAAACCCTAAACATAGAACCTTAAAACCTCAAACCCTAGACCCTATGCCCTAAAACGTAAACTTTACGCCCTTAACCCTATATCACAAACCATAAGCCTAAAATCATAAATCTTAAACACTAAAACATAAACCCTATACCATTAATATTAAACACTAAACCTTAAACATAAAATTCAAAATAATGAACCATAAACCCTAAACACCAAACCCAAAACCTAAAACCTTGACCCCTAAACTCTTAACACTAAGCCCTAGTCCTGAAACCCTAAAAATTAAACCCTAAACCTTTAAAGTTGAACCCTAAACCATAAACCTAGAACCATAAAACCTCAAACCTAAAACTATAGACCCTAAATATTAAAATTGGATTACCCCTAAACCTTAAAACCTAAATGCCAAAACCCAAATAATCAACTCCAAACACTGAACTATAAACTTTGAAGCCAAAACCCTTAACCTAAAACCCTAAAAATGAAACCTAAATGAAAAAAACTAAACATACATTATGGAAACCACACTATATAGAAATGATGCAAGCATTGGTAGTTCAACTCAACCCCCTCTCCACTTTCCTATCATAATTCCTACACAAGCGCAATATTTCAATGCAAGGAGAAAACATGCCATGACAAATTCAATGGAATAAATGATAATAGTTTATACTCATGACCCACATCATACTTTGAGAATAACTCATAGACATGAGAAGATCCAAATGATCTAGCCCTTTCACTCAATGATTTGGAAATAACTGTGTTGAGAAGAAGGATTTCACCTCATTCGAAGCAAGCACAAAGACGTAATTTTTGATCTATCATCATTTTTCATCACCTCTCATCATTCAAGATAATTTTTTTCCATGTAATTACAAAAAGGATATTATCTTATTTCCACCATGTAAATAATTTAACAATCTCCTTAGTGTTATCCATCATGAACCTATCTAATCTAATAGAAATGAATGAGAATAATCACCCTAATACACTCTAATTAGAACAAAATAATTGAAATACCATTCAAGATTCATCTAAAAAAGATATTGTTCAATATAAAACAAATTTATATTGACGACTAGATTGGAACACACTCTACTAGATGAAGGAGTGACTAAGGATGATGATAGAGTGATTAGGTATGATGAGGGATAATGAGGGAATTGTTAAGGACAATGATAGATGATGACATATGAATAAGGGTGATTGGGGATGATTAAGGATGATGAGGGTTGATGAGGGAGTGATTAGGGATGATGAAGATCCTAATGAAATATGATGAAGGATTAAGTAGGGATAATAAGAAATGATGATGGTTAATGAGGGACTAATTAGGGATGATGAGGGATTATGAGAGTGTGACTAGCGATGATGCTCAAGATGATGAAAGAGTGATTAGATATGACTAGGGTTGATGAGGTTTTATGAGGGAGTGTTTAAGGATGATCAATGATAATAAGGTATGATGAGGGATGATGAGGGAGTGACTAGGGATGATGAGGGTTGATGAGGGAGTAATTAGTAATAATGAAGGATGATGATAACCAATGAGGGAGTGATTAGGGATAATGTGGGACAATGAGAACTAGTGAGGGAATCAATAAGGATGATAAGTGAGTAAGAGGGTTGATGAGGGACTGATTATGGATGATAAGGGTTAATAAGAAAGTGTCTTATATGAATTTAGAGTGCTAGAATATGATTTTATTGTATGTGACTTTGGAATAATGAATGAGATTAGAATTGAAGAATGCATGGATTGACCATCTATTTGACATTTTTTTAGAGTTAATGATATATTTTTATAATGCATTTTAATGGTGTTTAGATTTATTCTATTTTGAATGGATTCTATTAGGGTGATTAGCTAAATTCGTGTCTAGTATAAGTTATCATATCATGATTATAGGTAGATGTCATGTATGAGCATGAATGCATAATTATATGTAATAAGTATGTGATATATGTCATGTATGAGTGACTTTATCATGAATATAGGTATGTTATAATTTTCATGATACAGGTTAGTCATTTATGCATATTGATAGACCCATTGATTAAAAAACCCATAAATTATTTAAGAATCAACCTTCAATATCAGGTAGGGCATACTCAAGTAGGTAAAGTAGGTAACTCATACTCAATTAGGTAAGATATGAGACATAATCAATGGTATAGATCTATTACATATGTAACATGATTTTTAACCTCGTTTCTCATTCTATCTTCTGATCTTGAAATTTTGAAAACTAAGTATTGATTGGAATGGAATTTGAAAAACTAACTTCTAAATGGTAAATATTATATATCTGTAATCAATTTTAGAAGATGTTGAGTGGCCCTAATTTTAGTGAATATAATAAATTAGGGCCACTCAACATCTTCTAAAATTGATTATAGTGCTGTAGGAGTTACCATTTAGAAGTTAGTTTTTCAAATTCCATTCCAGTCAATACTTAGTTTTAAGAATTTTAGGATAAGAAGATAGAATGAGAAACAAGGTTAAAAATCATGCTTGTATGTAATAGATCTATACCATTGAGGATTACATGTCTATTTTACCTACTTATGTATTCCCTATTTACTTTATCTATTTGAGTATGTTCTACTTGATTAAATAATCAATTCATCACTTGATCTAAAGGAGTATTCCCTACCTAAATACACAATCCATATCTTGATATTTACTATTCTCTACTGGTGTAAAATTAAGTGTTCCACTTACTCAACCTGGTCTACTTCAACGTCCTCTAGAAACTTGCTTGCAATTAGATCTATTGATAACCATAAATTATCTCATGGTCTATCACAAAAGGTCTTCTCAGTATTGGTATTGAAAGACTAATGACCTTATTATTTAGTATTATCTCTTGACTTCTTAGCCTCTATATTCAAATCAAAAGACACCTTCAATGACTTAAAATATGGTACTCAGTACCAAATAGTAATTTAACTTCAAGCAAAACCCTTTTTTGACTCCTAAAACACTCAATTATACATCTTCACTTCTTTAAACAATACTATGAGGGTTTCATCAATTATTTGACTCAATCTCATTAGTGCATGAAGAACTTCAAATTAAAATTCATATGGTAACAACTCTACCCTTTATAGGCCTATTATGCTAAATTCTACCTCTTAAGGACTTGATACAAAGAGGTCTATAAATAACTTATTTTTTGGACTCATTCAATTCAAAAAATCAATGCAAATATCAACAATGTGATATAAGACTCATAGGTGTCTTTACATAATCTCAAGATACCGGTTAGATCACTAAAGTGCCTAAAATGTTGACCAAGCCCTAAACACTACTACAATATTGTGTATAGGCATGTTTGGTCTTGAAAAGATGTTATTAATCTAAGATCATGAAAGGATTCTTATAAATATTTATTAATATGTTTGGAGACTATATTTTAGGATAAGAAACCAATTTCCATTATTGATTTATTAATAATTAGAATTCAATGGAAACTTTACTCTTTAGTTCCAAATGGCCTAATTTGCTTACTTGGAAGGATATTGACGTAGCTTAACTATCAAATGCTTTGAATTAATTTCTTCTAAGTATTATATAGTGTTTACATAATAACATTGGACCTTCATAAGATGTTTATACTCAATCAACAAAGTTATAAATGTACTATGCTTAGATTTTTCTATCTTTGCCTTAGAATCTCTTAACAACCTTGTTCTCAACTTAGAAAATGAACTTTAATTAATAGTTCTATCAAAATGCATAAATGAATAGCTTGAAACATCAAACCTATAACATATATAATAATTATATAGTAATTCATACATTACATCTACCACATACATGGTACTACATGTAGCTATTCAGTCACTCATACATGGCATCTTCATGTGGTCATGATATGGTCACTCATATTAGACATGAATACAACTAATAACCCTAGTGAAATCCATTTCCACCTAAACCATTATCCTTAAAACCATAACCCCAAACACTAGAACTTAAACCCTAAACATTAAACCCCAAACCCTAAACCCCAAACTCTAATCCATAAACCTTGAACCATGAATACTAAATAATATACCTAAAACCTAGACCCTAATCCCTAAACCTTGAACCCTCAACCCTAACAAATTTAAAGTATAAGATTATAAAATTTAATATAAAATTAAATGTAAACTTATACTTAACATTTACTTTACTAAATATATCCTTACAAAACATCAAACATGTCAACAAAAATTGCAATCCAAAGTGCTTAACAATAACCTCTAATTGCATATATATACATGTCTTTCAATAACCTCGAATTGTAAAAAAAAAAATTGTCTAAAAAGGGCCTACACCCTTTAAAAATGACAAACACCCTTTGCAAAGGGCATATTCCATTTAGAAATGACATACACCCTTTACAAAGGGTATATGCCCTTTCAACATTTCAATTTTTTTTATGTTTTCTCTCCAAATCTGCGTTGAGTACAGGCTTGGGGAGGTCTGAACCTACCTTGAAACTAGTCATGGAGTAGCCCACTTAGTTTCTAAGAAATTTAGGAGTCATTTTTATCTTTATCGACACATTTGATCAGGTAACTTTTATTATTTAAAAAAATATATGGGTTTGTAGAGGAGAAAGTGTAGTTGTAGAATATATAATTTTTTTGTTAGAATATTATATTTAATTATTACTTAATTTATACATAACATACCTCATTATGGACTATATACATATTGTCATAAATTTACTTAAATTTTTGAATATTAATAAAAAATTTATAAAAATTATATCTCAACAATCTACACATTGTCAACAATCTAACCCCTAAGCCACAACAACCCAATTGGGTCCTACATCACCACTCCAAGAAACATCATTTACTAAATAATGGAGTGAATCCATGTATAAGAATCAATATTTGGGGATATGCCTAGGCCCCTTTTTAGAGAATGATCATATTCTTCCATAGATAAATTGATGCAAGTAAATACTTTCACTTTCAATCTATATGACCAACTTTTTAAACTTTCACAAACATGGCTTATTAATTAGGTCTTCAATTTATTATATACATCCATTTACCTATTACACCTTATTATAAATAGGGTTCTTACACATCTATATACTCTTATTTACTTCTTGAACTACCATATGTATTTTACCTTCTCAAGGACTTGTAACACAGTCTTATTATATTGATTCTTTCAAGAACTACATAAAAACACAATCTTTAGGCCTTATTGTAGGTCTATTTTATTATCAAGAAGTTATAAATCAAACTCAAATAAAAATAAAAATTCAAAATGAATTCACACGGTGATTCATAGGCTACATATAATAAGAAACCCATTCTACACTCCTTTAAAGTTGGATTCTCACACAAATTTGAAAAACATCTCTTTATCCTTGTTTAAGCTTATTTCCTCTTTACACACATACTGAGTTTTGATCATAATCTTTTTGTACTCAACCAAATTAATTCAAACATTTTTTTAACACTTTATATACATCACCAATCACATATGAATTTTTAGCATTTTTTCATGATTCTTTTTTATTTATGAAGGTTTTAGGGAAGGACATTGTTTTAATGCCTAGTTGTTCCTTTGATACAAAGTGTATTTTGGCCACAATTTTATTTATATTTATTAAAATTATTTAAAAACACTTTAAAAATATTATAAATATCAAAATATATCTACCCACCAATTTTTAAAAAATTCCCATGCTTATTTTTGGAGAGCACAAAAAATTCAATTTATTGAGCTCTAATCACTTTAAAATGATGTTTCCAATTGGATAGGTCTTTTTGAATAATTTTAACCCTAGTTCAAATTAAGTCAACCCCAATACATTTTCAAACTTTCATAGGGTCCTTCTATGTTTGAAATGTCCACCATGATCTAAAGTGAGGTCAAATATTATCTTGAATATCATAAAATATGTTCTAACCTTTGCCTTTTTGTCCACTTATCTTAATAACCATTTTTTTCCACTTTTGGGTCATTCTAAAGGATTTGTACTTAAAATTTATTCAAAAGGATAAATGTTAAATCTCAAGCTAATGTATGTCATGTCAAGGAATGTCAGAGAATAGTTTTAAAACTGACATGTTGTAGGTCTAACATAAGAACAAGAAGATCACTTGGAAAAATGGTAGTTTTGATGTTGTATGTACTATATGACACATATAAAACATGTGAAAGGGTTCAAGATGGTATCTTCATATCCTCACAAGTATTTTTTAGGCTTAGGTAGCTTTAACAGGTTCAAATTTGATCAAAGCTAGTCTCTCTCTCTCATCGTTCTCTTAAGTAGTTCAAAAGAGGTCAATGGTTTTTAGTTAGTACAGATAGAAGAAGAAAATTTGAGATGAGTGAATTTAATGGATGTTAGAAACCCTTGTGTAATTCCATTTCATGGTCATATTTTATAGATTACTAGTTTGTGCTTCATGAATAATGACTAAGATTGTTAGCACCTCTAAACTACCTACACATCCCCAACACCTCAGTTTTTCCATCTAATTGCATTAGGTTGTGTGAATCAAATGGTGTGTATAGTATTTTAGAGCACGCCCATCCTTCTAAAGTTTTTTTCAACTAGTTTTTCATATCTGAACATGAGGAGATAAGCAAGAGCATCTCATTCAATTGAAGTGAACACTAATGGTCTCCAAAATAATATTTTAGTAGTTACATTATTTTGATATTCTATGAATGGATTCAAATCAAAGGTAACACACCTATATTCACCCCCTAAGAACATGGAATCTAGTTTCTCCATTAAGGGTTTGCATTGAAGATATATTCAAGGCACTCAAAGATAAGGAAGGGTAGATAAACTAATAACCTAATGAGACCACAGGACTATGACTGTGTAGACAATGAGACAAAGTGATAGGATGTCATGAGAATAGTTCAAGGTTGAAAATTTAATGTAAGAAACCTATTTTATATGTGGACAAGATTATAAGAAATCATGAAGCAATATTAAGAGAGACATTACAAGACTATACATAGTCACTAATCCTACATGAATATCATAGAGGCTTGAGATATTGAGAAATCTGAAAGATATTCAAACTTTGTGATTTCTAGACCTAATAATGAGATAGGTCTCATATTTTACTTATTAATATGGTAAGACATCCTCAAACTCAACATAGGATCACATAACTTGATATCAATGTCCATAGACTAGAATTAGAAAAGTTGTAAATGGTAATACTTACCTTAAATTCTCTAAAAGGAAACTTTGTTTTGTATAGTGTCATTTTATGATGAAAGACTATGAGGTTTGTGTAAGACTAAATGGCCTCATCTTTACATTATAGGCCTTAGAGATCATATATTGACATATGATGAAGTTTTTTAGTCAGAAGAGACTAATGTTGAGTGGTTTTCAACTTAGATAAGTCTTGATGGAAATATTCATAGACTTACGATTCCATTTGACCAAAATGAATAATCTAATGTTGTAAGTGACAACTAGTGTATAGATAATAGTGGAATGGTAACATGGTCTCAAGTCAAAAATGTATGCATTTAGGTTTGGGATATCTCTAATGACTTAAATATGAACCAAATGAGTGAAACATAATATTCAAACACATATTACCATCTATAGGAATATCTCATATTCCCTAAATAACACCTATAGTTTGGTTCATGCTACAGACACTAGGAAACTGCACTTGGCAATTCTAATTATCACAACACCTTAGAACCCTTATCAGACTTGGAGTCTAGTTAAACCACCTAGTTAGATAACTCATTAACCCACTAACTTAACCTTTAACCAACCCATTTTAACCCCCACCTTAACCAATTTACCCTCGGTACTCAACCATCAATATTTAACCCAATCATTGATGGTTAGGTCCTCACCTACCCACCTCCTTAACACATTACTAGCTATGTCTTAGATACAAGGCACAATTTA
The DNA here is from genome assembly GCA_037957365.1 of Torreya grandis. NCBI lineage: Eukaryota > Viridiplantae > Streptophyta > Pinopsida > Cupressales > Taxaceae > Torreya > Torreya grandis. The sequence continues at coordinate 8,722,925 of JARHVA010000042.1, forward strand.
ATATTTTCACCTCATATGATTATTACAAACTCCCAAGCATCATGACTAGTAACTTCACCTACTAGAGAACCTTCCATCCTCCATCTCTCCTTCCTTATAAAAGGAGGGGAGTAAGAGATGAAAAGGGAGATCAATCAATCATAAGATTTATCAAACATATAGGTGTTCAAGCTCTCTATCATCCATCCTTGATTCAACAACTCAACATCATTAATAGAGACCTAAACCTCTACCGAATTTGCTTTTAAATCCAAAGCACTATTACTTTGGTGAAATTGCTTCATCTTTCCACACATTAGCTAGCTAGTAAGTTGTAGGTATTTTGCACTTTTTTTTGTTATTCTACTTCATTTATATCCCTCTAACTTGATTAGACCTATCTACCAACTTCCCATCTCTAACTGGATCTATAATCAATCTCCTACCTAATCATTTTCTTAGTTTGTAGCTTTTTTTTGAGTATTCCCAAAAATGCACAGGTAACCACTGATGATTAGCACAACTACTAATGGTCACCTCAACCATTGATGGTCACCCAACCACTAATGGTTAGCTCAATGACTGATAGTTAAGATCACTATGGCAAAAAATAACAAGTTATTTTTAGACCCTTACCTCAACCAAACCCTGCTTCTTGTGTCCCTAGCTATTCACAGAGCCTATCCTAATTCTCTAAACCTGACCTTGACTAGTTTAGCATGAGTATTGACTCACTTTTTCCATAATTAGTCATTTTGTTTATTTATCATCTTTTTAATTTATTGTGTAGGATTACATTCATTTTATTTTATCTACATCAACTTGATTGTTATCAATAGTGGATTGACAGCCTCCTAAAAAGCATGTGCTTTTTGAATCTTTTAAGAATAAAATGTGGAAATCAATGTAGAACAATTTCACATAATCAAAATAATAGATATAAATATATATGCAAAAAAATAGAAATAAACATGCACAATAAGAAGACCAGATTTAAGTTTGTTCATCCAATATGGGCTACATCCACCAAGAAACACTTTCTTAGATTTTATTACAAGCCGCGATAGTGAAAACCATTCTCAGATCAGTCTTCTCATAATTACAATGCACAAATATTGTTTAGAGTTTCACTCAACAAACCCTCTTGAATTTGCACCTGAATTCACACACTCTATTCTTTCTTCTCAAACCCTTGTTCTCATAGATATTACCTATGAAATATCCATTTATATCATAATACCTAAAAAGCAGTATTATAAAAAAATGGGTACAAAAACCATGGGCAAAATCAAGCCGAAATAGTTTCCCATTAAAAGAGGTCCACAAAACTTAAATGGGTGGAATCAAACCAAACCCAAGTGAGAAAAAAATAAAGAATGTATAGTATATTTTAATGTATAGTATTTGAAATACAATATAATTAAGAAATAGGCTCCACAACATAACAATCTTCCACTTGGAGACTAATTTCCTCTAAGCAGGTTTCTCAAACCTTCACTATCAATTACAAAGGCTAACTAAAAGTGAACATAAATTTAGTTTCTCCCTTATGACCACTTTGGTCATCATGTATATAGGATTTTAACTAGTATGAATCTTCTCCAGCTTCAAGTTCTCTTCATCCAAATCTATCCTAATTATATGGGACCTCAACTGTATATGCTTCATCCTAGATTGGAAAGTGGAGTTCTTTGCTAGATGTATATCACTCTATCATAGTATAGCTTCCCTTTCTCCTCCTTATGACCAAACTCTTCAAGCAATTGCTATAACCAAATCATTTCTTTGCTTACCTCTGTGGTAGAAACATACTCAGCCTTTGTGGTTGACAAAGCCATAAGTTTTTATAGTCATGAAATCTAGCTCACTATCGTGTCACCTATAGTAAATACATACCATGTTGTACTCCTCCTGCTATCTAAATATCTAGCCATTTTTGAATCTACATAAACATGAAAAGTGGTGTACAACACACCATATCTTAAAAATACCCCCATGGTCCCTCTTAAATAATGAAGGATCCACTTCATTGCCTTCTATTGTTCTCTACTTGGAAGACTCATGTACCTGCTTACTGCTCCCATTACATGAGCAATATCTGGCCTAGTGCACACCATGGCATACATCAAGGTACCAACAACTAATGAGTATAGTACATGTGACATTTGGATTCTCTCCTCCTCTATCTTGGGACATTGATCTTTTGATAACTTGAAATTACCTACCAAAGGAGTCCCAACTGGTTTAACATCCTGCATACTAAACCTATCCAAAACCTTTTTATGTACTCTTCCTTGGATAAATTAAAATTTCATTCCTTCCTATCCTAAGTTATTCTCATACCAAGGATTTATTTTACTAGTCCCAAATCCTTCATAGAAAAGGAACTACTAAGTTGTTCCTTGAGTACCTTTATTATCTGTATGTTCTTACTTGAAACCAACATGTCATGCACATACAAATAAAGAATAATGTAATCACCATCATCAAACTTCTTGATATATACATCATGGTCTAAATGACACTTAGAGTATCCCTACTCCATCATAAAAATATCAAATTTCTTGTACCATTATCGTGGAACTTGTTTCAGGCCATAGAATTTGTTCTTCAGTTTGCACACCATTTTATTCTTTCCTATGACCTCATATCCCTACGGCTACTCCATATACAAGTCCTCCAAATCACCATGAAGGAATGTAGTCTTCACATCCAACTTATCTAAGTGCAAGTCTTCCATTGCCACTATTCTAAGAATAGTCCTTATAGAAATCATCTTTACCACTAGGAAAAAATCTCATCGAAATCAATTCCCTTCTTCTATGCAAATCCCTTTACCACCAATTAGGCCTTGTATCTTTTCTTACCTCTATCATATTATTTAAATCTTTACACCCACTTGTTCTGAAATATTTTCTTCCCTTCAGGTGGGGTTAATAAATCCCAAGTTTGATTTTCCATAAGAGACTGATGTTCCTCATCCATAGCTTGCTCCCACTTCTTCCTGACACCTACCTGCATTGCTTCTTCAAATCACTCTGGATCTCCATTATTAATGATTATTAAATAATTAATATATGGATAAAAACATTCAGGTTTCATTCTTACCCTAGAAGACCTTCTCACCACAAGAGTTTGGGGTTCTTGTGGAGTAGGTGCTTGAAATAGTTGTTTGGACACTTTATCATCTACAATGTCCTCTAGTACTATGTACTCTTTTCTGGAATCCTCTTTATGATCCTATAACTATTTTTTATACATGAATTTTTCATTAAAGACAACATCCCTAGACCTAAATATTTTCTTGTCCTTAAGAATAAATCCAAAAACCAAAGTCATCCTCACCATAACCAATAAAGGTGTATTTTTTAGCCTTAGCCTCTAATTTGGTCCTATCATCTTTATCAATATGAAGGAAGGCTTCACATCCAAATATTATAAGGAATGAAAAATCAAACTTATTACTAGACCAAGCTTCCTCAAGTATGACTCCATCCAAAGTAGATGAAGGACCTCTATTTATCAGATATACAACCATGTTTATTGCTTCTACCCAAAATTGAAGAGGCAGTCCTGCATGCAACCTCATGCTCCTAACATGTTCCATGATAGTCCTATTCATCCTTTCCGACACTCCATTCTATTGTGGAGTTATTGGAGCCATCCTCTATCTATGAATTATATTCCTTGAACAGTAATAAATAAATGCATTGCTGCAATATTCCCCATCATTATCTAACCTGAGACATTTTAACTTGAGGCTTGTTTCATTCACAACCAATGCTTTCTATCTTTTAAACATAGTACACACATCAGATTTTCTCCTAATGCCATAAAGCCAAAATTTCCTAGTTGCATCATCAATAAAAGTGACATAATAAGATGACCCACCAATAGAAGATACCTGAGCCAGGCCCCATACATTTGAATGAACTAGCTCTAACTTATTCTCATTCTTGTAGGTCCAACCTTGAGAAATTTTACCCTTTTATGATTTCCATACACACAACATTCATAGAAATCTAAATTAGATCCTTTCAATCTAGGTAATTGATCCTTCAAAATTTTCATACCCTTTTGGCTCATGTGATCGACCCTATTGTGCCACAAATTTGCATCTACATCTGTAATAACTAAATTATAATAATCAACATTAATTGATAAATACAAGGTACCAAAATTATTACCAATTTATGCCACAAGATCACCCTTGGTCACCTTCCAAGAATATGCTATGAATGTCTCCATATAACCTTCACTACCTAGTTATCCTATGAATACTAAATTCTATCTAAACTTAGGCACATGCCTGACATATTTCAATAGCCAAGTGTTCCCATTCTACATCTTGATTTGAACACTTTATTTTCCTATTATGCTGTAAGTCTCATCATCACCAAGGTAAACATGTCCAAAATCCCCTTGAACATAATCAATAAAATAATGCCTATATGGTGTAGCATGAAAGAAGCCCTTAAATCTAAAACCCAAGAATCAATAATATTATCAATAGAGAGAATTAATGCATCTTGACAAACATTACTTGTTTCTACATTCACCTCCTTGGTGTTTTCTTAACTTTTATTCTTGTTCTAAAGAAACCAAAAATCCTTCTTCGCATGCCCAACCTTTCCATAGTGCCAACATACCATCTTGGACCTTGAGTTTGACCTAGCAAGACTATTTGATTTTCCATGCTTTCCTTTGCCTCTAAAGTTTTATCTCCCTCTATTATCCATCACCAAAGCATCAATTAAAGTAGAAGTCTCCCTAGATCCTTTTCATCACATTTCCTTGCTAAGGATTACTCTTATGACATCTTCAAACTTCAACTTGGAATTATTAGAGACTGAGTTGCTCACAGCCATGACTAGGCTATTCCAACTCTTTGATAAGGAACACAAAATAAGCAAAGCCCTAACTTCATGATCAAAATCTATTTTTAGAGAATTCAACATACTCACAACTATATTGAGTTCATTCAGATGATCATCAACTAAACTATTTTTAGACATCTTCATATTAAATAAAATTTTCATTAAAAATATTTTATTAGAATCAGAGGGTTTCTCATATAACTTCCCTAATGCATTCATGAGACCTTCCATGGTCTTCTCCTATGATATATTAAACATAACCAAAGATGCAAGGCATAACATGATGGTCCCAAGTGTTTTCCTATCAAATAACTCCCAATCCTCATTTATCATACTCATTGGTTTCTTTACTTTTCCTACCAGCAAAGCATGGAGGTCCTTTTGATAGAGTTAATCCTCCATCTGTATCTTCCATAGACCAAAGTTCTATCTATTAAACTTTTCAACATTTGATTTATGATCATCAACCATAGCTCCCACTTAAACTAATAGCCCTTCCTGTGATTCAACACTTCAAAAAATACAACCTACTGCTCTGATACTAGTTATTAGGAATAAAATGCAAAAATTGATGTAAAATAATTTCACAAAATCACAATAATAAATATAAACATAGATGCAAAAAGAACAAAAATAAACATGCATAATAAGAAGACTAGATTTAATGTGGTTCACCTAACGTGGGTTACATCTACCAAGAAACACTTAATCAAATTTTATTACAAACCACGAGAGTATAAACCACTCTCAAATCAATCTTCTCATAATTACAATGCATAAATATTGTTTAGAGAAGCGCTCAACAAACCCTCTTGAATTCACACTTGAATTTACACACTCTATTATTTCTTCTCAAACCCTTATTCTCATAGATATTACCTACAAAATATCCATCTATATAATAATACATAAAAAGTGGTATTATAAAACAATGGGTACCAAAACCATGGGTAGAATCAAGCCAAAATGATTTCCCATTAAAAGGGGTCTAGAAATGTTTTTGGGGGCTACCACCCCAAACCCTAGTGAGAAAACATATAGAGTGTATAGTACATTTTAATGTACATATTTAAAATAAAATATAATTAATAAATATTCTCCACATCACAATAGAATCTTGATCACGCTAGGCAGTCTACTCATCTATCTTGCTAAAGATCCCCCTTGTTAGTGTTTTTATTATTTGTATGTTATTCCTTCTAATCCAAAGAGGATTTTTACGTCGTCATTTAGATTATGTGCACATCATTAACCAAGTATTTATACCACACCCTTATTACTAGTTTTTTATCTTCTTCTAAAATTAAGAAATGAGAGGAAATTAAGAGAAACATTTTGGCATGCCTCGTGGGACCCTAGCATCATCTAGGTACCCTTTATCTTTTCTTTTATTTTATGCTCATCAAATGAAATTTAAAATTTCTTTTGGCATAAAATAAACTCATTACATTACATTGATTGTTTGTTTGTTCTAGTTCATTTAGTAACTTAAAATCAAAGTAATTAATCTTAGTATTCACTTTTGGTATCACACACTTATCTAAACCACATAATCAATCAACATATCAAAACAAAACTTGAGATAAGGCCTAACTAGGATTTAATCACCTGGCAGTCAACCTTACCCATTTTTGGGAAATTCTACTTGGAGGTCATTACTAAGGGGAGAACCAACTCAGCTCTCTAGTTGAGTATAAACTCTAAAATTTAGTATATCTTAGCTAAGCACCTGACACCCTTATTGTTGTAGTGTGTGAAGTGAGGGGGTAGGCCCCAATACCAAGCCATATACTGAATATCAATATGGATTTCTCTCTTGAGCACATAAACATAACCTAAAATTAGCATTAGATTTCCTCTTTAGTACCTAATATATAAATCCAAATTTCTTCTTCACACTTTCTAAGGCATAAACCAAAAGTGATCTAAAAAGAACCCTAAATTTTAAACACACTTTTAGTGTATGTTTGGGTTACCTTGAGTTTTTTTATTTTTATTGATCTTTGTTTGAGGTGTGAGTTTTATCATTTCTTTTCTATTTCTCACATGGTATTTACAAGACTATAGTTGAGAAATCAAACCAACCAAGGATGCTCTTCCTCATCCTCCTCCTCCTCCTCCATCGAATGTACTTTGGATGCAGAGCACTCTCTTCCTCATTCACCCCCTTGTACCATGATACAAATAGTTGTTGAGGGTGATGCAAATTTTTCCACATTCCTTGATAACAACCCTATGGCCCTTTGACACTACCTTAACACCTTATCCCATTTTACCCTTATTATTTTGGTTTTTCCCACCGATCTACTTTTTGGTATGCCTCCCCATCTTATGGGTGGAGTCACCTCCTCCCAACCTTCAATCACCTGAGCATCCTCTTCCACTAATATCCCATCAACTACCACCACCAAAACTCAAACCAACATTCCAAATTATAACCAAACCCCACCTACACCAACCAACACCTCCACTATAGGGGGAACCTTATCTCTTATTACCTATACTCCCCTTACCATGGGGATATCTTCTCCCCCTATTTCCACTATTCCTCTTATCACCACCAACCAACCAATCTCAACCCTCTTCAAAAATTGGTACTTTCTATACCTCATACCCTTCCACCCATTAGTACTAGAGTCACCACCCAACCTCAACCTACCACTTCAACCATACTCTAAACTAACCTTTGTTAATCCCTCAACAAACACCCATTACATATCACTAATATGTTATTAATCTAGAAGGATACATAACACCTTCTACCCAACCTTTTGTACCCATCAACCCTTATGAGGCATCATCCCAACCTTCCATGACCACATACTAGTATGTGGTACCGTATCAACCCCCCACGTCTTATCCATACATCACAACCACCTAACCTTAATTGAATTTATTACCCAACTATGGAGATCCCCAACCTCAAATAGATTTAGTTAAGATGTTAATGGATGAGATGTCCAATCTTGAATCATCTATTTTTGGATCTCATAACCTTCTATCTTATGATACAATCTACGATGAACCCATTCATCCATATATTCCTATTCGACCTTATCTTCCTCAATTTGAACTACCTAAGTTTTCCAAGTCTCAAGGCAAGGAGGATCCTCAATATCATTTAAGAGCATTCTACCATTATTGTTATTTGATCACATATGATGATGCTCTCCTCTTATGTACCTTTCCCATGTCCTTATCTAGACCAACCTTGGATTGGTATAGTGCTCTTACCAAGCACTCTATCTTATCCTTTTCTCAATTAGCCCGAATCTTTTTAGATCACTTTTCAGTTAACATATCTCAAAAGGTTTTCATTACTGACCTTTACTCCAGAAGGTAATTTGATGATGAATCAATTGATGATTTCATATCTAGATGGAGAGGTCTCATTAATTTTATTTATTTCTCATTACCTCAACCTAAACTAATTGAACTCTTTTCTTGAGGTTGTGCCAAACATATTACCCCAACTCTTTAGGTTTAGACTTTTAGAACCTTTGATGAGGCATTTACCATGTCACATAAACTTAAAATTAGAGCCATTGACAAAGGGAAATTGAAAATGAGAAACAAGAATTACATATTTGAATCCAATGACCCTTACTCTACCAAAACCGCTAACCCATCCAACCATCCCAACATCAAGACAAAGGCGATTGCAAACATGATTGTCTTAAAATCTATTCCACCTCCCATCATTAATCAACCAAATCAAACCAATTCTCCCAACCCATCAAACCAACAAACTTACAACCAAATACAAACCAAACCCCATTATACCCCTTTGACTAAGATCATCAAGAATATAAGAATAATTCCTACCCTTAGCATGGCTTATCCATCTTTGAAGTTGGATTTAACCTCATCAAGACTACCCAGGAAACCTTCGACTAAACCTACCAAAAGGGTAGAACTACCCAAGCCATCTCGAACTAGACCCATACCACCTCTATCACACCTACCTTCAATTTTAGGACCTCATCCCTCTACTATCCCCATTACCTATTAATAATCTAGTAGACCTTTTCCTTTTACCCAACCTACCCCTACCTCCACCAAAATAGAAACATCCCTATCATTCTTGACTAACCTAACCACCTCTACCTTCCCACATATATCCAAATCTTCATCATCCAAACCTTCCACCTCTAAACCAACCACCTCCAAACCAATCATAACCAAACAATCTCAATCAAAACCTCGTACAAAAACAATCCCACCACCCATAATTTCTATAGTGAATCCTATTCCCAAGAAAGCTCCCACTTCTAAAACTAGAATCCTAACACCTTTGGTCAAATCTTATTCAAATATTATATAGAGGTTATTACAAACCTCTTCTTTGACCTTACCACCCATAAAACCTTTCAACCCTTCACATCTTAAACTAATATGGTTCAATAACAATTTGATCTACCTCAACCATAAGATACTAGAACATGATACAAAGAATTGTAAATCTCTCCAAACACTAGTCCATAACCTTTTAGATGAGAATGATTTGTTATTTGATGAAACTCCCTTCATATCCTTACCTACCCAACTATCAATCCAACCTACCCAAAACCTATCTACTCCCCCATTCTCACCTAATAGTGAGGAGGAATCAAAGCAACTATCTATCTCAACACCTCCCTTAATCTACACTATCCACATGGTTACTTGATCTAGGGTCCAATAAAAGAATAAGGGACAAAAAAGTGTCCATACCATGGACATAACTTCCAATTCCTCAACCTTATAACCAAACCCAAACACTTGCACCTTCAGCACCACTAAAACCCAAAATATCGATTTTGGGTGCCCCACCTTCCAACCCTTTTGAATCTATTCAGCATCTAGTGTTGAAACAACTTCACCAAACACTAGTGAAGATGAGATTGTATGAGTTAATCAACACCTCACATCCTTACCATCAAACATTAATAGAGATTCTAAAGATTTTTTAGAGGTGGAATGTTTGGATGATGAAGATTTGAGGTGGATGATCCAACCTTCCACCCCTTACAACCTTTATCAGAGTCCTCCGACATTTCCACCCTAGTGACCTTTAAGGATTCAAAAATACCTTTTATGCATCCTGAGATCCTAATCCTCCCCTCTTTATCATGACATATATCATCAAACCCACATCAAAAGGGTGATGATTGATGGAGGGGATAACATCAACATTATCTCCTCACATGCCTATGACCAACTTGACTTACCCAAGAACATCATGTTAGATTCCTCAACAATTCTTCGCTTCTTTAATGACACCATGGCCCCTACCTTAGGAATGGTTATTGTCCATATTCACTTAGGACCTCACACCATTGCCAAAATCATTTATGTGTTACTTGGATGCCCTTGGATCTGTACTATGAGTTGTGTCCCTTCCACTTTGTATCATTGCATCAACTTTGATCATGAAGGTCATGTCATCACCATATTGGTTGACCCTAATACCTTTGCATCTTGAAATATGACATACAAACCTAATGATGTCCTTATACCTCATCCATCAACCTCACCACCTACCACTAATAAATCCACTCCTATCATTGATGAAGCTTCAACAAGCTCATCCATCTCTTCTTCACAAATCCCCATAAAATACCCCTTAGAATCCACATTCTAACATCTCTCACTTAGGGAGTATCATCTTCTAGACTTGGATACCTTCCCTACTCCTCAAGAGTATGAGAAACCTAATCATGACCCTAGCTATGACCCCAACATTAGAACCATCATCCCTTTCAGGCTCCCCAACCATAAAACCAACTTCATCTACTGGGGACTTGATCAACCGCTTCTTGATTCTACCGCTACCCCTCATATTTGACCATTTACCTATACCTTCTCTTATCTCAAAAAACCTACCTTTGCCAAAGCATATTTTCATAGGTGTGCCCAGAAGGTTTTTGGCCTTGGCCTTTATGAATAAGGACCTCATGAGATACCTATAATCAAAACCCAAAAACCTCATGAGTTGTTTGGTCTAGGGTTCATAGCACCAAAAAAACCTATCTCACCTAAACCCATTGTCCCCATAAATGAGGGTGTCCTAACCTCACTAACCCCATCTCCTTAAAAATATGATGATTTTGATATCATCTTATCTAACCTTTTTTTATCAATACCATTAGTCTCAGCCCCTGACTTATCAAAAGAGTGGCTAAACTAAAACCCTTCCTCTTATCCATCTTGAAATCATAGAAAATAACTCTCCTACCATCAACACCATTCAATGTCAAGATGATGATTCCATTGTCAGCTATCTTAGTGCAGTGGATTTTTATATCCATAAATCTCTTCCTCCTAAGAACCAAACCATGTTGAATGAATATACCATTGATGTCAACTTAGTTACTTAGGATAACCCCCATATCATCAACATCGAGAAATCCTTGAATTTTGTAGAACAATATGATTACCCTTCCTTCTTTCATGACCATAACATAACATTTTCTTGGTCTTATTAGGATATGCTAAATATTGACCCTATTATCACTCTCTATAACATTTTCACCCATCCTGATGTTAATCCCATTTGATAAAAGATTCATAGGATGCACCCTCGCATCATTATTATAGTCAAAGAGGAACATCAATGCCTCTTGTCTATCAATTTCATCCAACCTATCGACTATCCCCAATGGGTTTCTAACATCATTCCCATTACCAAACCCACAAGGGGACTTCACCTTTTTATCAAATTTCTTAACCTTAACCTTGCCTACCCAAAGGATGAATTTTTTTTACCTAGCATTGATCAACTAGTTGATCTTACAACTAGTTATGAAATTCTATCCTTCATGGATGGTTTCTCAAGATATAATCAGATCTTGATTTCTCCCAAAGATCAACATAAAACCTCTTTCATCACCCCATGGGAAAATTTTTGTCATAGGTCATGCCATTTAGTTTAAATAATGTTGGTATAACCTACAAACATGCCATGACCTAAATCATAAAATCATACAAGACTATGTGGATGATCTCCTTGGGAAATCCAAATATCACAAGGATAACCTAGATGTCCTCAAAATCATCTTCGAACACCTTGTCCACTTCCAAGTCCACATTAACCCCAATAATTATATTTTTGGGGTACTTTTTGGAAAGCTTCTTAGCTTCACTATCTCCCTTCAAGGAATCAAAGTAGACCCCACCAAAGTCAGAGAAATTTTGGAAATGCCACCTCTAACCCACCTTAAGCAACTCTACAGCTTATAGGGGAAGCTTCAGTCAATCTAATGTTTCATCTCTCAATTATTAGATAGATGTCAACCTTTTCACCATCTCTTTAAGAAAGATACATATTTTAAGTGGACCAAGGATTACCAACAAGCCTTTGATTCACTCAAAGAATACCTTCCTTCTCCACCTATCTTGACTCCTACTAGAGAGGGTCAACACTTTTACCTTTACATTTCCACCACTGACCTTTCCCTTAGGGCAATATTCACTCATCGTGATGAATAAAACAAAGATCAATCCATCTACTACATAAATCAAACACTTATAGAGTATTAGACTCGATATTCCCATCCTAAGAATATTTACCTCGCCCTCGTCTTTATGTCTTCCAAGATTTACCATTACCTTCTTAATGATAAAACCTACATCATCATTAACACTGAACTACTCAAGTACATACACTATGAACCATACCAAAACCAATGTGTGGCTAAGTAGCTCATGCTTTTAGCTTAGTTTGATTTTAATTTCCTTTAGAAAAATTAAATTAAAGGGAAAGTGATTGTTGATCAATTGGTTGAGGCTCCTCTACTAGATAACCAACCTCTTCCTCTTGCATCTCTAGATGAGTCCATTATGACCCTTTTTCAAGAGGACACTACCTACCAAATGACCATGTTCTTCGATGGCTCCAAATGCCATTGCGATGGGGGTGTCAGAGTTATTCTCAATCCCTTTGATGGTGAACCTCTTCCCCTTTCCTTTAAACTTGAATTTGAATGCACTGATAATGTGGTTGAGTATAAATCCCTAGTCAAAGGTCTCTAAACCACTATAAACTTAAGAGTCAAGATAATCAGTATCTTTGGTGATTCCCAACTTATGGTTAGCCAGCTCAATGAATCTTATCAATGTAAAAATGATGTCCTACTAAAGTACAAACAAATTTTCAACATACTCTTAGAATCATTCAAACATTACCTTATTCATTTAGTTCCTTGATCTACCAACAAATTCATAGATACGATGGGTTCCCTTGCTTCCCAAATCCCATATCAACCTTCTAACTATAAACTCTTTGTTACCATCCATCACTTTGTCAGCCCATATTATATCCATTCTAACCTTCCTACCATTTGTAATGTGGGAATTTCTCCTTTAAACATATGGTTTGAATAAATGTTTGCTTACCTCAACCTCAACATCATTCCTTCCCACCTCTCTAGGAATGCCCAAATAGCCTTTATCCAAGGTACATCTCATTACACCATACTAGGGGGAATATTTTACAATTTTAGCTTTGATGGCCTCCTCCTTCATTAGATTCATATTCATGAATATTCCCATGCCATAAAGGAAATGCATGATAGAATATATGGGGGATAATTTAGTGATTTAGATATTGCTAAACTCATCCTTTGCCTTGGATACTACTAGCCTACCCTCAACTAATACTATTGTGATTATGTAAAGAAGTGTGTTAAATGTCAATGACACACTAATTTACATCATGTACCTACCCATGGGCTTCAAGTATCCAAAGAATTTTAGCCATTATCACAATGGGGTTTGGATCTTATTGGGGAAATAAATCCTCATTCATCACAACATCACCAATCCATCATTACCACCATCAAATATTTTACCAAGTGGGTGGAAGCCATTCCTCTCATCTCTACCAAAGTCCAAAATATTATCGACTTTATCAACTACCACATCATATATTATTTTTGTGCTCCCCATAAGATCATCACCAATAATGCTAAATATTTCAATAATAAACAAGTTAGAGGTATTTGTGACACATTTATCATTAAGTTAAGCTTTTCCTCACCTTATCATCCATAAATAAATGCACAAATAGAAGCTTCTAACAAAATCCTTAAACAAATGTTGACCAAAGTCATTACTGTTTTACGTCAAGATTGACACTTGTACATCCCTTTCTCTTTATGGGCCTATCATATTATCATTTGAACCTCTCAGATGCTACCCCTTTCTATCTAGTCTTTGGAGATGAAGTAGTCTTGCCTCTTGAAGTCTAGATTCTGTTTCTTCGTATATCTTTATAAGAAATCATCTTTGAAAGTGACTATCATCAAGAATGACTAGCATGACTTGAACTAATCGACAAGCATTACCTCATTGAGCTTAACCATATTTGTGTCTACCAATAATGAATCAAGAACACCTATAAAAAAACCTACAAGAATGAGAATTCAATATTAGAGACCTCATCTCAAAGGAAAACCAACATGTCACCAACATGGAGAAAAGAAAAAGAGGCAAATTTTCTTTCAATTGGCTTGGACCCTACATCATAACCCATAAGTATAAATCAGGAGCTTATCATTTATCCTTTCTTGAAGGTAAACTAAAACCTATGCCTCTCAATGCTTCACATTTATGTCCTTTATTTTGTTAAAAAAGGATCAAAATCACTTTCTCTATCTAAATTAAGTTTATCCCTTGGTTTTATGAGATTTTCACTTTCCTCACACCTTCACTTACCTATCCCTCTCCCTTTGAGGACAATCGATTAAAACATAAAACCATATGATTAACCATCAAAATCATAGCATATATTAAGCATGAAATATATTGAGAGGGGGGATGAATCAGTATATTATATATCTTTTATTTAATATGATTTCTTTTCTTTAACCACTCAATCATGTATTCAATATATGCAATAAAATTGAAATAAAAATTTTCCCCACACAAGAGAGAGAGACACCAGATTTTTACGTGGAAACCCAAAGTGGAAAAAACTATGGAAAAAAATCTCAAGTATATGAATGAGCACCAACTCAAAATACAAAGTTTTCAAGTACCAACTTGCAAGAGCACCAACCCCTTTGCTGAGCACCAACACAACAACTATTTGTGAGCACCTACCCATAGGAGTACCAACCCCTTACAAAGATTCGTGAGCACCAACCCATAGGAGAACCAACCCCTCTTATGTATAAAACACAACTATCTCTCAATGTTGCTTACTCAACAAATGATAAAACTCTACAATATATCCTAATTTTTTGTCTTAAAAAATAAATACAAACCATGCATTCTCTTGCATATTACAAATGGCTTCTCAAGTCTTTATTTATAACTTTCCAAATGACCTTTGACATTCACCCTTTGTGACCCTTCAATCCTCATGGAAAATGGATCCAAACTTGCATGACCCTTCATATTCTTGCATTTGAAAAGTCATATGGTGACCCTTCATAAGCAAAAGCATCCTTTCCTTTTTTGTCTTCATAAGCAAAAAAAAAAGTAGTGACATCCTCTTTTTATTTTTTAAATCCAATACCTATCTTATCTGACATTGATCTTTGATTTTTTAATATCTTATTCAATATATTAGTGCTATTCTCAAATTTTGAATCATTGGCTGCTCTATCATTAATTGCTTTATTTTTTTTCTCAAGATCTACTTTTAAAGAAGCAATTTCAATAACATACCTTTCACATTCTTTACTTACTATTTTCAACTGTGCCATTAGATCTTCTTCATTATTCTTGGTTTCTTTAAAGTGCGCTAGTAGATCTTTGTTAAGCACGAGATATACTGAGAGTGGGGGTGAATCAATATATCATATATCTTATAAATCTTTCCTTTAACCAAATTCCACTTAATCAAACATTCAAGATATGCAATAAAACTCAAACAATAAACATCACACAAGATAGAGAGAGACACTAGATATAACGTGGAAACCCAATGTGGGAAAAACCACGGAGAACAATCTCAAGTATATTCATGAGAACAAACCCACAAGAGCACCATACCCCTTTGCCGAGTACCAACCTCAACTACAATTCATGAGCACCAACCCATAGGAGCACCAACCCCTTTGTCGAGCACCAAGCCAACAACAATTCATGAGCACCAACCCAAAGGAGCACCAACCCTTTTGTGTATACCACACACCTTTCTCTCAATGTTGGTATCTCAACAAATGATAGATCAATACAACATCTCTTTTCTCTCTCTCACCTTTGCTCTTCTAAGCTAGATATAACAAATACAAATCATATTCATATCTCACAATTGCTCTTCTAAGCTAGATATTACAATATCAAATCAATCTCTCTCTTCCATATTACAAATGGCTTCTCAAGCCTTTATTTATAGCTTTCCAAATGACCTTTGTCCTTCCCCCTTTGTGACCCTTCAATCCTCATGGAAAATGGCACCAATCTTGAATGACCCTTCATATTCAAGCCTTTGAAAAGTCATGTGGTGACCCTTCATGACCAAAAATGTCCTTCCCACTTTTGTCCTTATCTTTGGTGACTTTTCATATTCCTCAAAGTGTCCCTTCATGATAAATTGTGCCCTTACTCTTTTTTCTTCACTTGGAGACTCTTGGTATTCCCCAAGATGACTCTTCATGGGAAAATGTGTCCCATCCTTCTTTTGTCTTTACCCCGTGTCTCTTCAACTTCTCCATGGGCCCTTCTTTTGTCTCATATGCAACCAAAAATATATTTGTTAATATTAAATAAATATTAACTCATATTAGCCAAGATATATTTATTACAAACAATATTAAATAACATGGGGCCTTTATCACCAATAATGCTAAACCTTTGACATCAATGACAATATTTCCAACAATCTCCCCCTTTGTCATTGATGGAACCCTCAATCCTGAAACTGCCATATCCTTACACATACCATCATCTAAAAACATACAATAACTCCCCCTTACTGTAGCAACCTATACCTGTTCCCTGTACCTATTTTTTGCACCTATACCTATACTTGTTATTCTCCCCCTTTGACATCAATGGCAAAGGGCCTACCTGGAGCTAACACTGAGCTCCCCCTCACTTGATGTTGAACATCAATGGCAAGAAGTAATAGAAATTACTCTCAACTCCTCTCACCAATCTTTGAGAAGATATCTGATTAAAACATTACCTATCCTTTTGAGAATCTACAATCAACTCATTTGAAATCTCACAACCTTCTGCATGAAACTTTAAGGTGTATCCTTGATCACATATTAGATTTACACTCAATAGATTATGCTTAAAAAACATTCATAGCTTTGGTTCTACTAATATCCAAACTTAAAATACCTTTTTTGGCTATCCTAGCAGTGGTTTTATCTTCAAATTTCACTATGCCACCATTAATCTTCTTTACTCTTATCTCCTATCATATGCTTCGAACATCCTCTATCAACGAACCATGGCTGATCTTTATTTCTTACATGCAAAGCTGTTTGCACCAACATAGAATCTTCAAGCTGTTTCTTCTACCATGAACATGTCTGAACCTTCTTCCTAATGAATGGAGCTTTGAAACTCTAACCCTTCTTCTTGATGAATGGAGCTTTGAAACTCTGAACCTTCTTGATTGAATCTGCATGAGTATCATTTTCCTTCTTTCTAAAATTGTTAGCTCTTTTTCAACATTCTAATTTCTTGTGACCATAATCATTTGAAACACTTTAAAACTTTTAAACACTTCTTGTCATGCAAAATATCCAAGAACCAAAAGCATCCACCATGCTTCAATTTTCTTAAAAGTGTCTCCTTGAAGCCTAGAAGAGACACCCCCACACAAAAGGGTCTTAAAAACAAATCTCAGGAGATTACCACATCTCCTTTACTTCTTCCTTGATCTTCTTGTGTTTTTTTTTTAGAATCTATTTAAGCTTGTCTAACCTTTTTAACTTAATAACCTTATCACTTATGATGTTATTCATCTTCTCAACTTTTTCAACTATCTTATCTTGACAAAGCTCATGCTCAAATGTAACAAGAGATTATGCACAATCCTTCTTATCTAATTCTTTATCTACTATAGCAAGTAATTCATTTTCACTCTTAAACTCAATCTGATCAACCTTTACTATTTTAGGTCTCCAAACCTGAATTTGTCTTTTCTCATATTTTCTAGGGGCTCTATATCCTTTGACATACCTTGAATATCTCTTTACTTTATTTTGACGTAATTTAGCAATATGGCCAACCTCATGACAATAAAAGCAAACAATATTTCTCATACCTTTTTTTTGAATGTGATTGAAATCTCCCTTTGATTAACTACTTCTCCTCATACAATCTCTTGCCCTATGACCAACATGATGACAAACAAAACAATGGCCATGAAAAGAATTTGAAAACTTAAAATCATTGGGCTGCCTGATCGACTTCTTTGATTTGCCTTCAAAACTTGCATCCTTCTTTCCTTGGACTAATATTTCATGATCTTTCTCAACCTTGATTATAAGCTTCTCATGATTATCCTTTAAAGAACCTAACTCAACCTTTAACTAATTGATGTTAAAATTGAAGTTGCAACCTCTAACTGATTCTTAAGATCCTGAATAAATATCTTATTTTCTTTTACTTTTATAGCCAACTTAGAATCCAAGATACACACCTTTTCCTTAAGATCCTCAACCATAGATTTCAACTCTTGATTCTCCTTCTTTAGCTGCTTGGCCATCTTATGCTTTTCTTTAATCTACCTTCAAGCTATTAAATCCTTTCTAAAGGAACCTGCTCTGATACCAATTGTTAAGCACGAGATATACTAAGAGAGGGGGTGAATCAATATATCATATATCTTATAAATCTTTCTTTTAACCAAATTCTACTTAATCAAACATTCAAGATATGAAATAAAACTCAAACAATAAACATCACACAAGATAGAGAGAGACATTAGATATAACGTGGAAACCCAATGTGGAAAAAACCATGGAGAATAATCTCAAATATATTCATGAGAACAAACCCACAGGAGCACCATACCCCTTTGTTGAGTACCAACATCAGCTACAATTCATGAGCACCAACCCATAGGAGCTTCAAACCCCTTTGCCGAGCACCAACCCAGCTACTATTCGTGAGCACCAACCCACAGGAGCACCAACCCCTTTGTGTATACCTTCCACACCTATCTCTCAATGTAGCTATCTCAACAAATGATAGATCAATACAACATCTCTTTCCTCTCTCTCACCTTTGCTCTTCTAATCTAGATATAACAAATACAAATCATATTCATCTCTCACAATTGCTCTTCTAAGCTAGATATTACAATATCAAATCAACCTCTCTCTTCCATATTACAAATGGCTTCTCAAGCCTTTATTTATAGATTTCCAAATGACCTTTGGCCTTCCCCCTTTGTGACCCTTCAATCCTCATGGAAAATGGAACCAATCTTGGATGACCCTTCATATTCAAGCCTTTGAAAACTCACGTGGTGACCCTTCATGACCAAAAATGTCCTTCCCACTTTTGTCCTTATCTTTGGTGACTTTTCATATTCCTCAAAGTGTCCCTTCATGAGAAATTGTGCCCTTACTCTTTTATCTTCACTTGGTGACTCTTGGTATTCCCCAAGATGACTCTTCATGGGAAAATGTGTCCCATCCTTCTTTTGTCTTTACCTCATGGCTCTTCGACTTCTACATGGGCCCTTCTTTTGTCTCATATGGAACCAAAAATATATTCGTTAATATTAAATAAATATTAACTCATATTAGCCAAGATATATTTATTATAAACAACATTAAATACAATGGGGCTTTTATCACCAATAATTCTAAATCTTTGACATCAATGACAATATTTCCAACAATCTTCAATTATTTCCATTGACTTCTTTTCATTTTTTTCAATCTGGAGATTTAATATTCGATTCTTCTTTTCAAGAGCTTTTAACTCTTCTAAGTCACAAATGAGTTCTTCCAAATTCACTTCAGCTTCATCCTATTATTCTTCTTGATCATCTATACTTTTACTTGTGAAGGCATCTTCATGTTTGGCCATGAATAGAATCTCTTCTTCTTCTGAGTCACTGACTCCACTATCTTTGACTGAGCTAGAATATTTAAAATACAAACTCTTCTTCTCAAATCCTTTCTTGAATTTGCCTTTGAAATTATTCTTGTATGTAGACTTTCCTTTTTCATTATCATCATTACCTTTATTTGGGCATTTAGCTACAAAATGTCCAATCTTTCTATAATTAAACTATTTAAAAGGTAATTTTGCTTGATATTTACCTATGCCCTTTTTTAGCTTGCGAATGAATACATCGCCATTGTCATCTTCATCATCACTAGAATTATCACTTGATTCTTAAATTTTAGCCTTCTCTTTCTTTGATGTCTTGAAAGCCGCTTCTCTCTTTTAAAGTTTATCTTGTTCAGTTTGTATCTCATATGCCATAAGAATACCATGAAGTTCATCCATCTTTAGCTTGGCTAAATTCTTCATCTCTTCAATTACCAAAAATTTTACATCATGTCTCAATGGTAGAAAAACTTTTGAACCATAGTCAATTCTTCTAATTTTTTTCCAAGACCTTGAATCTGATTGACTATTTGATTAACCCAAAAGAGATAACTTGCTATATTTTCTTCTTCTTCCATCTTCAAACTCTCAAACTATCTTCTAAAAGTCTGAAGCTTAGCTTACTGAACCTTTCCATCACCTTTGTAAATATTCTCAAGTTTTACCTAAGTTTCATGAGCATATTTACATTGCATAACTTTAACAAATTCTGATTCATATAAACCATATAAAGTAATATTTAAAGCTTTATCATTATATTCACCTTCTTTCTTTTCTGCTAGAGTAGTTCCAAGTGTATGTGGCTCTTCATATTCCTCCACCACTACTTGCCATATGTTGAATCCAAGGGCCATCAAATAAGTCTTCATATTTATGATCTAAAAAACATACTTCATCCCATCAAACAAAGGTGCCTTATTTGTATAAAATCCTTCATGTGATCTAGCCATCATGCTTTCTCGATCTTCCTTCAAGCTATAATTTTTTTTCAAAAGGAACCCGCTCTGATACCAATTGTTAAGCATGAAATATACTAAGAGGGGGGTGAATCAGTATATTATATATCTTTTATTTAATTTGATTTCTTTTTATTAACCACTCAATCATACATTCAATATATGTAATAAAAATTTGCACCACACAAGAGAGAGAGAGAGAGAAAGAGACCAAATTTTTACATGAAAACTCAAAGTGAGAAAAACCATAGAGAAAAACCTCAAGTATATGAATGAGCACCAACTCAAAATACAAAGTTCATAAACACCAACTTGCAGGACCACCAATTCCTTAGTTGAGCACCAACACAACAACTATTTGTGAGCACCAACCCACAGGAGCACCAACCCCTCTTGTGTATAAAACACAACTATCTCTCAATGTTTCTTACTCAACAAATGATATAACTCTACAATATCTCTTAATTTTTTCTCTTCAAAAAAAAATACAAACCATGCACTCTCTTGCATATTACAAATGGCTTCTCAAGCCTTTATTTATAGTTTTCCAAATGACCTTTGGCATTCACCCTTTGTGACCCTTCAATCTTCACGGAAAATGTCACTAAAATTGCATGACCCTTCGTATCCATGCATTTGAAAAGTCATATAGTGACCCTTCATAAACAAAAGCATCCTTTCATATTTTGTTTTTATCTTGGTGACTTTTCATATTCCTCAAAGTGTCCCTTCATGGAAAAATATGACATACCTCTTTTGTCTTCACATGGTGACTCTTAGAATTCCTCAAGGTGACTCTTCGTGAAAAAATGCATCCCATTCCTCTTTCATCTTTTACTCCATGACTATTTGACTTCTCCATGGGCCCTCTTTTGACTTATATGCAACCAAAAATATATTCATTAATATTAAATACATATTAACACACATTAGAAAAGATATGAATATTAAAAACACTATTAAATGTAATGGGGCCTTTATCACCAATAATGTGAGACCTTTGACATCAATGCCAATATTTTCATTATATCCCCCTTTGTCATTGATGGCAACCTCAAACTAAAACTACCACACCCTGAAACCTACACATACTACCATCTAAAAAATATATAGTAATTCCTCATTATTGTAGGCACCTGTATCTATTACCTATACTTATTTTTGCACCTGTACCTATTATTCTTCTCCTTTGACATCAATGCAAAAGGGTCTACCTGGAGCTAACACTTAGCTCCACCTCAATTGATGTTGAATCTCAATGATAGGAAGTAAAAGAAATTACTCCCAACATCTCTCACAGATACTCAAACATGTCTTTTGGTAGTGCCTTTATGAAAATATCTACAATATGCTCTGTAGTACTAATATATTCCATTTTAACCTATTGATATAAAACCTACTCTCTCAAGAAGTGATATCTAATGGGAATATAATTTATTATTGAATGCATCATTGGATTCTTTGAAATAGTTATAACACTTATGCTATCACAAAAAATAGAAATAGATTCATCATACTTTACCTTGATATCTTCCAAAGTTTAAATCATCCAAAGCACTTGAGTACAATATAATACTGCTATAATATATTCTACTTCAGCTGTATAAAGTGATACTAAATTTTGCTTCTTGCTTAGCCATGATATTAAGCTATCACCAAAAAATAAAACTCCTCCACTTGTACTCTTTCTATCATCCAAGCACCCTGCCCAATCTGAATCTATATAAGAAACCAAGATGAGATCTCTACCTATAGGATACCATAGTCTATAATCTAGTTTCCCCTTGATATATCTGAATATTCTCTTCACCAACTGAACATGACTATCTTTTAGAGATGACTCATATCTTGCAACCATACCTACTGCATGCATGATGTTTGGCATTGATGCTATCAAATATAAAATACTACCAATCATATATCTATACAAAAATTGATTTATAACATGTGAATCTTCATCCTTGCTCACCTTATTTATTATACATATTAGTGTGCCAATTGGTGCACCATCCTTGAAACTAAATTTCTTCAACATTTCCTTGGCATATTTACTTTGAGATATGAAAATTCTTTTATCTGACTGAAATATTTACAATCCTAAGAAAAATAATAATTCTCCAAGAATAGACTTCTCAAACTATTTTTGCATATTATCAAAAAAAAATTATCATCTTTTCAATATTTTCTCCAAAAATGATATCATCAACATATACCAAAAAAATAAATCGATGCTCACCTTCTATTTTGATTTAAAAATTACTATCAACAAATCCTTTCTTGAAACCTTGATTTTGCAGGTACTTATCAAGTCTTACATACCAATCTCTAAGAGCTTTTTTCAATCTATACAATACTTTATTCAATCTACATACATGGCTACTAATATTTAAGAGAATAAATCCCTTAGGCTACTTAATGTAGACCTCTTCTTTTAGATTCCTATTTAGAAAGATAGATTTGACATCCATCTAAAATACTTTGAAATTTTTAAACACTGCATAGGAAAAAAACATTCTAATAGCCTATAACCTTGCCACTGGTGTAAAAGTTTCTTCAAAATCTATTCCCTCAATCTCAAAATATCTTTTACATACTAATCTTTCTTTATCTTTGGTCACTTCTCCATCTTCATTCAACTTATTTCTATAAACCCATTTTGTTCCTATCACATTGTGATATTTTGGTCTAAGCACTAATTCCTAAGTATCATTATTTTCTATCTGATTTAATTCTTCATCCATAGCCTTAACCCAATGCTTATCATGTCTAGCTTCTAAAAAATTTCTAGGCTAAATTTTAGATAACAAAGAAAAATTAACTTGCTTAGATTCACTTACCATCATTCTTCTAGTGTAAATTCCTTCATTTATGTCCCTGATGATGTCACTTTTATTATGATTTCTTTGAACATATTTGGATGGAGTTTTGGTGCCCTTTTTCTCCTTCTTCTCATCTTCATCTGATTCTTCAAAACCTTCCTCTTCAATGATTTCAGGAATGTCTATTAGATCATTGATTCTTTGTGTTCCATCTTCTTTTATCTTGACACTTACACTTTCAACAATTTTCTTGGTTCTTTTTTTATAATATTTATAAGCTTTAATTTTGTAATAATAACCAAGAAATATACCTTCATCTGCTCTAGATTCAAACTTACCAAGTTTTTCATCTATTCTCTTTATGAAGCATCTACTGTCAAAAACTCTAAAATAATCAACTATCACTAGTTTGTCTTTCCATAGCTCATAAGGAGTATTGTCACTATTGACTCTCAATAAATATCTATTTTGAATATGCACTAATATAGAAACTACCTCTCTCCAATATTTATCTGCTATCTTAGATTCATTTATCATTGTCCTCGCCATCTCCTGATTTTTCAGTCAATTACTCTATTTTGCTATGGAGTTCTAGCTGATGAATAATGTCTCTTTATTCCATGGTCTTCACAAAACTCAATAAATTGATTTGATATGAATTCTCTTCCTCAATCTAATCTTAAACACTTAATCTTTAAACTAGTTTCATTCTAAACTAATGCTTTGAATGCTTTGAAATGTCTGAACACTTTTGATTTAAAAAAAAAATATTACCCAAGTCATACGTGAAAAATTATCAATAAGCAACATGAAATACTTATCACCTTAAGTACTTTGAGTTCTCATAGGTCCACATAGATTACTGTGAACAAGCTCTAGCATTTGAGTAGTCAAGTACTCTTTTATATTGAACCATCTTCTAGCCTGCTTCCCATGCTAACAAGGTTCACAAAGTGTGTCGGATGGCTTTGTAATCTTTGGAATATTTTTGACTTCTTGCTTCTTGCTTCTTGCTTATGTTGACAAGATTTTAAAAATTTATGTACCCCATTCTCCTGTACCATATCCAAATTTATTCAATCTGACTCAAACAACATCTTTGACCTTTGATGTCTGATAGCATATACAAATTATTGCCTATTCTCTGAGCATCTGCAACCAACATATCTAAATATTTTATTTTAATTTCACAAACTTTGCATAAAAATTTAGTGTGTGCCCCTGATCACACATTTGACTTACATTTAAAATATTATACTTAATATCTTTTGCATATAAAACATTTTTAATATTTGTTCTACCATTATCCAAACTTAGTGTACATTTTTCAATAATTATGGCAGTAGTATTGTCTTGAAATTTCACTATGCCACCATTGATCTTATTTAAGGTTATGAACTTTCTCTTATCTCCTATCATGTGCCTTGAACATCTAATATCAATGAACCATGGCTTTTCTTCATTTCTTGCATGTAAAATAGTCTACACCAACATAGTTTTTTCAAGTTAATTCCTTTGCCATGAACATGTTTGAACTTTTTTCTTGATGAATGGAGCCTTGAAAATCTGATCCTTCTTAACTAACTCGAACACACTTCTATAGTACCAATCTATGTTTCTAAAATTATTACACTTGTAACATATTATGGTCTCTTTATTAAAGCCTGATAGAGAAGTAAAAGTGTTGTGGCTTCTGCTTAACTCTGCATGACTTTCCTTCTCCTTATTTCTGAAATTGTTAGCTCTTTTTTGACATTCTAATCTTTTATGACC
Source organism: Torreya grandis (assembly GCA_037957365.1). Lineage (NCBI taxonomy): Eukaryota > Viridiplantae > Streptophyta > Pinopsida > Cupressales > Taxaceae > Torreya > Torreya grandis. Next base: position 8,748,347 of record JARHVA010000042.1, read on the forward strand.
ATATCCATTACAATAAAAATAGTAACCATAAAAATAAGACATATTTATGTATCTCTAACCTGATTTCCTATTAGGAACTTGGAGTACAATTGATTACTTTTGTATAAACAACTAAACACAGAATTAAATCAGAAGTAATGAGTAACTAGAAATCAGAAACAAAAAATAATAGGAGATATAAGAAACAACCAATCTTATATTAAACTCTTCTAGAAGGAAATACAATGAAGAAATCTCACTCTTCCCACACCTATTGGGTGTACAGTAATTCTCCCTCAAGAGTTCTCTCTCTCTCAATCAATTACAACCAACTCAATAACCGAGTTGTTATTCCCTTCTCTTTCCTTAATTATAATGTTACCCCATGGGTCTCTTAAATAGGATCCAAGGCAAACAATAATTAGAAAAATAGACTCAAGACTAAAATTAGTCTTTACATGCAAACTGACTATTCACCTAAAATTAGAACAAATCTAATTCTCAAAATGCATGCAAACACGTAGACGTCAGTGTCGGTCTACAGATGACCGATGTCGACCGACCCCTGACTGACATTGGTCAACCCCTGTGTTTATGTTTGACTGATGTTGGTGATACTACCAATGCCAGTCGACTATGTAATCAATGCCGATTACTGGTTAAGCCTAGCAACATCTACATGAGCTCAATAGTGAAGCTTTTAGCTCCACAACTCAACAATCTCTCACTTGGAGATAAACAGCTGCACCTGTACCTGTACAACAACATCCTCTATCTTGTTTCTCTGGCTTGTTTCTCCCTCTTCAAGTTCAATCTTGAAGACCAACAAAAGTTGAATGAAGATTCAACTTCTCTTTTGTTACCGACTTTGTTAACATATATGTAGGGTTCTTATCCATATGGATCTTTTCTAGCTTCAACTGACCATCCTCCAATACCTGTCTAATGAAGTTGTACCTAAGCTATATATATTTGGTTCTTGAATGAAAGGTTGAATTCTTTGCCAAATGAATTGCACTTTGACTATCACTATACAATCTACAACTCTCTTGCTCTTTTTCCAACTCTTCCATGAACTGAGTCATCCATATCATTTCCTTGTTAGGCTCTGTGATTGCAATATATTTTGCCTCTATAGTAGACAGGGCAACAACCTTCTGCAACTTTGAAATCTAGCTAACTGCTGTTCCACCAATAGTGAACACATATCTTGTGGTGTTTCTCCTGCCATCCAAGTCACCTACCATATCTGAATCTACATACCCATGTAGAGAAGTGTTTGACCCTCCATAGCATAAATGCCTACTACTGGTCCCTCTCAGATATTTGAGAATCCACTGAACTGCTTTCCAGTGCTCCTTTCTTTGATTGGCCATAAACTTGCTGACAACTCCCACTACTTGGGCAATATCAGGTCTAGTACATACCATTACATACATCAAGCTCCCAACTGCTGAAGCATATGGAACTCTAATAATGTACTCAACCTCATCATGTGATTTAGGACACTATTCTTTGCTCATCTTGAAATGTCTAGCCATAGGTGTGCTTACCAATTTTGCATCCTGCATATAGAACCTCTCTAACACCTTATTCATATAATTCTCTTGAGACAAAATCAATTTTGATTTTTTCTATCTCTCTTAATACTCATGCCAAGGATTTTCTTTGCTGCTCCTAAATCCTTCATGGCAAATGTGTGAGCTAATTTTACCTTTAGCTCAGTAATTTCCTGCATGTGTGAACCTACAACAAGCATATCATCCACATACAGTAAAAGAATAATATAACTACCATTATTCAATCTGATAAAATAAACACAATGGTCAGATTGACATTTAATAAAGCCATGCTCTGTCATAAACTTGTCAAACCTTAAATACCATTGTCTTAGAGCTTGCTTAAGACCATATAAGCTTTTCTTCAACTTGCACACAAGTTTCTCCTTACCTTTGACCTCAAAACCTTCTGATTGATCCACATATATCTCTTCATCCAAATCTCTATGAAGAAATGATGTCTTAACATCAAGCTGCTCAAAATGCAAATCCTCAATAGCAACTAAAGACAATACAGTCTGAATATAAGTCATCTTTACTACATGAGAAAAAACTTTACCAAAATCAATACCTGATTTCTATGAAAATCCCTTTACTACCAACCTGGCCTTATATCTAATTTGTCCATTCTCTCCTTCCTTTAACCTATATACCCATTTATTTTTTAGTGCTTTTTTTCTGGCTGGCAACTCAATGAAATTCCATGTTTGGTTCTTTTTCAATGAATCAATTTTCTCATTCATGCCATGCTCCCATTGTTTCCTGGATTCTACCTATATTGCCTCATCAAAACTTTCTGGTTCTCTACCATTAGTGAGTAACACATAATATAAAGAAGGGGAATAATGAATTAGATGTTTACTTACTCTTACAGTCCTCCTTATGGGCATTTGAGACTCATTCATAGCTTGGTGTCTGCCCAAATTTTATTCTGACAGTGACCAATCCTGGTCATCTCTCGGTCTGCACCCGACTGATGTCAGTTCTACCTGATCGATATCAGTCTCTATCTGACCAACATCAATTCTTTCCTGACTGATGTCAGTCTCTGCCTGACTGACGTCGATATTTATGTTTTCTTGTGAGTGATGATTTTTACCTGTGAGCTCATTTTAGATCATAACCTCATCCAAATCAAGATTGCCCTGCTCAGAATTATTCAGCCTCTTGAGCTGATCATTGTACATCACCTTCTCATTGAAAACTACATCACGACTTTTAATAATTTTGTTATTTTCTAATTTTCACAACCAAAATTTGAAATCTCCAAAACCATAACCAATGAAAGTGCACCACATAGATTTAGCATCCAGGTTCTTTCTATTTTCTTTATCAATGTGCACAAAAGCTTCAAAACCAAAAACTCTGAGAAATGAAAGATTTATTTTTTTACCTGTCCACGCCTCTTCTAGAATTCTAGTATTTAGTGCAGTAGAAGGTACTCTGTTAATTAGGTAAATTGTAATATCTATAGCTTCTACCCAAAATTTTAAGGGCAAACTAACATGCAACTTCATACTCTATGCACGCTCCATTATTGTTCTATTCATCCTTTCAGCAACTCCATTTTGCTGAGGTGTCCTTGGAATCATCCTTTCCCTATGTATTCCACTCATAGAATAGTAACTATTGAATTTATTGCTGCAGTACTCACCACCATTGTCAGATTTAAGGCACTTCAGTCTCAAACTTGTTTCATTCTCAACCAAAGCTTTCCATTTCTTAAATGTGTCAAAAACATCAAATTTCTTCTTTATGCAATAAACCCATACCTTTTTTGTAGCATCATCAATGAAAGAAACATAATATTGTGATCCTCTAATAGAAGCTACCTGAGTTGGTCCCCACACGTCTATGTGAACAAGCTCCAACTTGTGCTTCTTCTTTGTTGACCCAATTTTGAGAAACCTCACTTTCTTCTATTTCCCAAAAATATAATGCTCATAGAAATCTAGATCTATGCTTTTCAAATTTGAAAGCTTACCTTTTGACTTAAGAACATCCATTCCCTTCTCACTCATGTGACCAAGCCTATAGTTCCACAGCTTTTCATCTACATCTGAAGTAGATAAAAGAGAAGGAGAATAATCAGTAACATAAGTAGATAGATAAAGTGTACCTACTCTCTTACCTCTTGCTAATACAAGTGCACCCTTAGAAACTTTCCAAGATTCAGTTGTGAGAGTTACTACGCAACCCTCATCACCCAACTTTTCTATAGAAATTAGATTCCTCTTCAAGATGGGTACATGCATGACATCTTTCAACACCCATGTGTTGTCATTCTACAATTTCAGCTGCACTTTTCCTTTGCCAACAATTTGACAAGGCTCACCATCCTCTAAATAAATTTTTCTAAAATCTCTATGGACATAATCATTGAAAAATTCTCTATCTGGGGTTGCATGGAAAGAATCACCAGAATCTAAAACCCATGATTCTACTTGACTATCCAAAGAAAATATAAGAGCATCCTGTGTAATAATACCTGCAACATTTGCTTCTTTATTACCTTCATACTGATTTTCTTTGTTATCCTTCAACCAACAATCTTTATTTGCATGCCTTTTCTTTCCACAATTCCAGCAGGTTATTTTTCCATTTTTGGATTTGGATTTCCTTCCCATCTTTGACCTTGATTTCCATTGCTTGCCCTTTTCTCTTTGCCTTCCCCTACTTTCAATATTTAAAGCATTACCTGATGTTTTCCCTGTGCTTTTCCTACAAATTTCTTCATTCAAGATTACACTAACAACATCATCAACTTTCAAGATATTTGAAGCAGATACAGTATTACTAACTGTTATTACCAAGCTATGCCAGCTTTCAGGTAAAGAGCATAAGATTAAGAGAGCCTTAATTTCATCATCAAAAACTATATTGACTGAATTTAACTAATTTATAATTTCATGGAAATCATTAAGATGACTATATACAGATCCATCTTCTTGCATTTGCAAATTAAATAATTGCTTCATAAGATATACCTTATTCGAAGCTAAGGGTTTTTCATATAAATTTGCCAAAGTATCTATTAACTCTATCGTTGTCTTTGCCTTTGATAAGTTGGATATCACAGAAGATGCCAGGCTCAACCTTATAGATTCAAGAACCTTTTTATCAAGAACATTCCATTCTTCATCTTGCATATCTGTGGGCTTACTTGAAACCCCACCCAATGGTAAATATAGATCTTTCTGATATAGATAATCTTCTATCTGCATCCTCCATAATTGATAATTCTTACCATTGAATTTCTCCATTCTTAGTTTACTTTTTTCTGCCATTACTTTGCTGCCACTCAATCAGAAACCCCTGTGAGTGAATCCTGTAATCAACAAAACTCTAACCTACTCTGATACCACTTGTTAGGAACTTGGAGTACAATTGATTACTTTTTTATAAGCAACTAAACACAAAATTAAACCAGAAGTAATAAGTAACTAGAAATTAGAAACAACAAATAATAGGAGATACAAGAAACAATCAATCTTGTATTAAACTCTTCCAGAAGGAAATACAATGAAGAAATTTCACTTTTCCCACACCTCTTGGGTGTACAGTAATTCTCCCTCAAGAGTTCTCTCTCTCTCAATCAATTACAACTAACTCAATAACTAAGTTGTTATTCCCTTCTCTTTCCTTAATTACAATGCTACCCCATGGGTCTCTTAAATAGGATCCAAGGCAAACAATAATTAAAAAATAGACTCAAGACTAAAATTAGTCTTTACATGCAAACTGATTATTCACCTAAAATTAGAACAAATCTGATTTTGAAAATGCATGCAAACACGTAGACGTCAGTGTTGGTCTATAGATGACTGATGTTAGCCAACCCCTGACTAACGTCAATCAACCCCTATGTCTATGCCTGACCGATGTCAGTGATACTGTCGATGTCAGTCAACTGTGTAACCAGTGCCGGTTACTGGTTAAGCCCAGTAACCTCCACATGAGCTCAACAATGAAGCTTTTAGCTCCATAACTCAATATTTCCTTTTGTAGCTCTGTTCCTTCCAACATTTTTTATTTGAGATGTCCTCTATATTCTTAACTTCTTCCCTTTTTATTTCCTCTTTTATAAGAGCTTCAACATAGCTCTTTCCTTTTTCATTATCTATGAAAGTAGTGACCTCCTCTTTCTCTTTTACAAATCCAATACCTATCTTATTTGACATTGATATTTAATTTTTTAATATCTTATTCAACATATTAGTGCTATTTTCAAATTTTGAATCATTGGCTGCTCTATCATTGATTATTTTATTTGTTTTCTCAAGATCTACTTTGAAATAATCAATTTTAATAACATATCTTTCACATTCTTTACTTACTATTTTTTACTATGTCATTAGATTTAATTCATTCTAATTGGTTTCTTCAAAGTGTGCTTGTAGATATTCAATTATTCCCTTTCACTCCTTTTCATTTTTCTCAATTTGGAGGTTTAATCTTCAATTTTTCTTTTCAAGAGCTTTTAACTCTTTTAAGATACAAATGAGTTCTCCTTCCAAATTCACTTCAGCTTCATCCTATTCTTCTTTTTGATCATCTATATTTTTACTTGCAAAGGCATATTCATGTTTGGACATGAATATAATCTCTTCTTCTGAGTCACTGACTCCACTATCTTTGGCTGAACTAGGATCTTTAGAATACAAACTCTTCTTTTCAAATCCTTTCTTGAATTTGCCTTTGAAATTCTTCTTGTATGTAGGCTTTACTTTTTTATTGTCATCATTACCCTTATTTGGGCATTTAGCTACAAAATGTCCAATATTTTCACAATTAAAGCATTTAAAAGATATTTTTTCTTGATATTTACCTATGTCCTTTTACAGCTTGTGAATGAATAAAGATCCATTGTCATCTTTATCATTGCTAGAATTATCACTTGATTCTTGAATTTTAGCCTTCTCTTTCTTTGATGTCTTGAAATCCACTTCTCTCTTTGAAGGTTTATCTTGTTCAGTCTGCATCTCATATGCCATAAGAATACCATGAAGCTCATCCATATTTAGCTTGGCTAAATTCTTCATCTCTTCAATTGCCAAAACTTTTAAATCATATCTCAATGGTAGAAAACATTTTTAACCATGGTCAATTCTTCTAAATTTTCTTCAAGACCTTGAATCTAATTGACTAGTTGATTAACTCATAAGAGATAACTTGCTATATTTTCTTCTTCTTCCATCTTTAAACTCTTAAACTATCTTCTGAAAGTCTAAAGCTTAGCTTGTTGAACATTTCCATCACCTTTGTAAATATTCTCAAGTTTTACCCAAGTTTCATGAGTAGATTTACATTGCATAACTTTAAAAAAAATTGATTCACATAAACTACATAAAATAGCATTTAAATCTTTAGCATTATTTTTACTTGCCTTTTGTTCTGCTGGAGTAGTTACAAGTGTCTGTGGCTCTTAATATTCCTCCACCACTGCTTGCCATATGTCAAATCCAATGGACATAAAATAAGTTTTCATCTTTATGATCTAAAAAATATAATTCATCCCATCAAACAAAGGTGCCTTATTTGTAAAAAGTCCTTCATTTTATCTAACCATCATGTTTTCCTGATCTTCCTTCAAGCTGTAAAACTTTTTCAAAAAGAACCTGTGCTAATACCAATTTTAAGCACAAAATATACTAAGAGGGGGGGTGAATCATTATATTATATATCTTTTATTTAATCTTATTTCTTTTATTTAACCACTCAATCATACATTCAATATATGCAATAAAACAAAAATAAAAAATTTCACCACAAGAGAGAGAGAGAGAGAGAGAGAGAGAGAGAGAGAGAGAGAGAGAGAGACCAATTTCTTACGTGGAAACTCAAAGTGGAAAAAACCATGGAAAATAATCTCAAGTATATAAATGAGCACCAATTCAAAATACAAAGTTTGTAAGCACTAACTTGTAGGAGTACCAACCCCTTTACCGAGCACCAACACAACAACTATTTGTGATCACCAACCCATATGAGCTCCAACCCCTTACAAATATTCATGAGCACCAACCCACAAGAGCACCAACCCCTCTTATGTATAAAACAAAACTATCTCTCAATGTTTCTTACTCAACAAATGATATAACTCTACAATATCTCCTATTTTTTCTCTTCAAAAACAAATACAAACCATGCAATCTCTTGCATATTATAAATGGTTTCTCAATCTTTTTATTTATAGCTTTCCAAATTACCTTTGGCATTTACCCTTTGTGACCCTTCAATCCTCATGGAAAATGGAACCAAACTTGCATGACCCTTTGTATCCTTGCATTTGAAAAGTCATATGGTGACCCATTCATAATCAAAATCATCCTTTCCTCTTTTGTCTTTATCTTGGTGACTTTTCATATTCCTCAAAGTGTCCCTTCATGGAAAAATGTGTCATACCTCTTTTGTTTTCACATGGTGACTCTTGAAATTCATCAAGGTGACTCTTCATGAGAAAATGCGTCCCATTCCTCTTTCGTCTTTTACCTCATGACTTTTTGACTTCTCCATGGGCCCTCTTTTGACTTATATGCAACCAAAAATATATTAATTAATATTAAAAAAATATTAACACACATTAGCCAAGATATGAATATTAAAAACACTATTAAATGCAATGGGGCCTTTATAACCATTAATGTGAGACCTTTGAAATCAATGAAAATATTTAGAACATCCTAATCCCAAGCATAGATATGATAGCTTTGCCCATGGCATGGATACTTTTTGTCTCTTATCAGATGAGATCCCATGATCGTTTGTTCCTCAAACCTTTATTTTCACCTACCATTAACCTCTTTGTGCTAAAAGTTTTCCCTCATAAAGGTAAACCTCTAATCTTAATTAGACTTGTCCATGTCTAAAAACATGCATGCAAACACAAATATCACTTGGGTCCTATTTCTCTAACACAATAGACTGATCCCTCGAAGGATAGCTACCCAAAATCCTCTAAATTATAGACTACTCCTTGAAGGATAACTACCAAATACAAAAAATCCAAAACTTAGACCACTCCCTTGAAGGGTGGATAAGTCAAATTTGTCAAAAGTAATCATTTAATTCTTCCTTCTTGGATTAGTTTCACAAACTTATCAAAAAAAAAAAGAAATAAACAAAGTACCATATGTCAAAATCAGTTATCCCAAGAAAGCTACAATCAGCTTTCCTATCTAACATCAATAGAATTCCCACATCAATCAGTCTACACCTAGAACTAAGACATACACTTATCTAATATTGTCTTAGACCACCTATACAAAGGGCAAACTGACCCACATGATGTTACCTCACCACCTATTTACCTTTCACATACTACCCATCTTCCCCTTTTACCATCTTTTAAATCAAGGGATTATGAGCTTGCTTGACATGATGATGATCATGACACTTATTTATCAACCTAAGCATGCTAATGCAAATCTTTCAAAAGGCTTAGTTTCCTTAATCCAATCTAAATTTGGGTTCATTTTGTCCTTACCAATGAAAAGGCATCATGTATTTTTTTCTTTACCGTCGTGTTATTAGTTCATGTAGACATGCATCTCATTAGTTCTTGTCAAATTTCCTACATTAAGTTTGTTATCTACTTACTTGATGTATTTTCATTATAACCATAATCACATTTCATTTTCATCATCATAAAAAATCAAACATCAATAATAAACACAACATTGTGCACTATATCCATGAACCAAAACATATATCCATCTATATTCACAACATCATGGACCCTATCATACATCTATCATTCCATTCATTTAACATCAAAACATCATGGGAACATATAAATAACCCTAATTAAACCATTTATCCTCATGGGCATAAACAAAATTAATATTCAATACATCATGAACCATATCATCTATCCATCCATTTACTATAAGATCACAACAATTCATCTTATAACATCAAATCATGAAAACCACATCATCATATCCATAAACAAAATCACCACACATGACATATATCCATCCATGACACATCCTATCATATCCATGAAATAAGAATAACATCATAACCATATTTGGAATATCACATGCCTAAGCTACAGAGTCCACATCTCATAAAGCATGCACATAAAACCATGAACCATAAACATGAACATAAATATCCACATCACATTAAAAAATATCATCTCATCAGCATAAATAATCATATACTCATCATCATGAACATCAATAAACATCTTAACATCATAACATAATCAATATATACATCATATTTATAAAATAGTAATACATGGAATAATGTATCTATCTCTCTCTCATATACATCTCACATCATCGACATGCAGGCTGGTATCAAAATCAAAAACATATACATCATATAATCTCACATATCAAGCCCCCAAACACCACTACCACTAGCCCCATCTGCACTGACACCTACACCTACACTTTTACCTATACATGTACTACCATCTAGTGGTAGCCCCCCTATTATAGCTACTTGACCCACTGTAGAATCCCATTTCCTAACAGTAGCTATAGATGGAACACCTTCTAGATTGGCCTTGTACTCTCTATACCTCATATCCAATGGAAACTATGCCAACACTATTACCTCATAATATCTCAACTCCTCAATGGTTGCTAAATATTATATCCTCAATCTTTATATCAGGGGGTCCTCTTATTAGTGTTGTTGATGGTCCTACCCTTTATCTCAATCTATCTCTCTCCTGGGTCACTAAACCAAGATAAATCCCTTAATCTCACTCTCTTATCAAGGTGGCATCCTAACCCTATAATATGATAATATAGCCCTATAGAGTGGCCACCTATGCATGTAATCCTATAATCTAGGCTTGTACCACTACTAGTACTACTTGTGCTTGTCCATCCTAGCCACCACTCTATATAGGTGCCCTTGCAAGATCTACATCCATGGCCTGATGGCCCCCATCACCCCATCCAAAATTGGTTGCTACATATAAGGCTTGATACCATACTACATAACCTTGAACAACACCAACATCATCTATACTGCTCTAGCTTATAGCTCTTCATGATCTAAAACTACATCTTGTGGCTTCGACTATTAAAGTAAGAACTTGGCCTCTTCCCTCCTATATCTCAAGAACATTGGTGGAATCCTTTACATGAGGTTGAACTACCTTTGAACTCAAGTGAATGGGATGAGCTCAGTCTCACCATCTTGCCTCCCATATATCCACCTCTAGCCCTATAATGATAAAGTGTGATATTTGTACCAGGCCCACCTAGGCCAACCCACATATGGCCTCCACACTATGTCTCCCACTACCAAACCCTCCAAGGCATCTTACACCTAGTCAATGTCCCTTGCATGACCACTTGCCCCTGTCAATGCATAATATCCTCTCCACCTCATGAAACCCACTTTATAGTCTATCAAAGCATAACTATCCCATGGTATCCCTAAAGGTCTTAAAACTTGTATATGATTATATGCCCAACAATGAAACATGAAACCAACAATAATCCCATATTTCTTGTGTGCTTGAAAGGCCCAAATCTCTCTATATATCTGGACCAGTAACAATGGTGCCCACCCAAACACAGTCCTCCTTAGTAACATCTCCACCAATACTCCTAGTAGTAGATAATGGAATCAACCACTACTCGAATTAGGCAAAGTGAAATAGGACATGAGGATCATCATCATTATCAATAAACATCTATCCTCTGAAGCCATTTGGTATAGTGGCCCATAGAAAATACCACCTACATGATACCTGGCTTGGACCCTATTTGCTTTGTATATCAGATCCATGTGATATTCTCTCTCCTCACTCTTTATGTGATAAATTAGCTCACCTTGAATGGGTAGCCATGTAATTTTTTTCACATCCTCTAATAAGATGCTCATCTCCCTAGTCGATAGTAAAAACATGTTCATGGTTGGGTCCCATATCTCTGTAAGGGCCATGATCATAAACACATCTCATAGCAGGTGATGGTAGTGTCTCATGTCCCTTAGACCTACCTCCTCCATGTTCCTCCATTCTTAATCGATTAACCCATTATGAACCTCTACAAAGATCTTAGGGACATGATCCTTCATCTAGATCTAGTCATGTGCTTAAAAAATAAACATGCCAACATGCACACTAATTTTCCATTGCCATCTCTCATTTCTAGTCATGTCACTCATCCCCCAAAAAGAAACATCAAATTAACACACAACCCTTACCTCTATGACATTATTTCTAACATTTGAATAACCTATTTTTACCCACCACATTCACACCACTTTACCCAATAACTAATTCCTAATTTTTTTAATATCCTACCTTAACCTATCACACCTTCCCTAAAATTATAAAACCCACACCTAACTCTATTTAATGACTTCTCCACCTAACATTTCTACTTGACACTTTTTCCCTAAGATCACTAACCTATCACTTGACACACCACCTTTCCTCAACTCACACTTAAACACGTTAATCAAACAAACCATTTCAACACATCATCAAACAATCCTTTCTAACAAAACTTCATCTATACCTTTTTAAACAAATTTTATACAAAATAATAAGACCACCAATGGTTAGACCAACCATTGATGATCATGTTACTCACTTTACCCTTAGTGTTTGATTGTCGATGATCAATTCAACCATCAATGGTTGGGTTGAACTGCTGATGGTCACTATGTGTGACCATTAGTGGTGAAACCCTCAAAACCAACCCACCTAAAAATACACTAAAATAACTCATTTCATAACCCAAACTATCTCACTCTATCCTATAGCCTATTCCCCACCAAAAACATCTTTCAAATTCCAAATTCACCCCCTATTTTTTCCTATTTTCACCAAAAACCTAAATTAGGGAAACCCCCCTAAATGCTACCTAAAAAAGTTTCAAAACCTCATATAACTAATTTAAAACTACTCAATGCATATGTAACACATCAAATCAACTATCTATTTACAAGCATTCCCTACCTTATTCTGTGATAGCTGATGAGTTTGAAGCCTGCATCTAGTTGCTCAGTTGTACCCTTGTCCACCCCCCATATAGTTAATACTCAAACACCTTGAACACAAAAACTTAACCAATAACCAAACTCCACATCAACACACTTGGTCCACTTGTATAAAAATGCCAAAATGCATAAAATCATAGAGCTCAATTCATCAAAAATTAAAATGGTTTTCTCATTTTTAATTTTTATACCTCAAATTTTTAGGGTTTTCCATGACCATTGAAGGTCAGGGTGACTATTGATGAATGACCCTAGGAACCCCTAACCACTAATGATTAGGGTCACCCACTTTTTAAATATTTAATCAACCCCCTAGGTGCTAAACATTAGATATCACCTAATCTCATTTCAATCACAACCTGAACCTACAGAGATTACCCTTCTTCGACCAACCATTTAACCATGTCCACCTCAATGTTAGCCATTTTTGGACCCAAACTATTTGCATGATCTACAATGATCTTGTAATAGTATTTTTAACCACATCAACCATTTTTCCCATGTTGACCATTGGAATTTTTCACCACCTAGTGCATAACAAAACCATTTGTGTTTTTCAAGGGAGCACTTCTTACTTTAAATATTTATGAAAACACCAACCTTATCTAGTAGACTTATAGAGTCACTCGATTAGTTATGACTAATACTATGAATCAATTTCTCTATCACTTGTACTTTTAGAACCAACCTTATTTTTTACTGACATTGGAAACTTTAGTCTTTGTATGATATTGACTATCGTACTTAGTCGCATTTTTTCATGTATGTTTGTACCTCAAATTCCCAACCCCTTTTTCACCACCTAGTGACTCATCATCAACTACTTATCAAAACCCTAACCTAATTTTTGGTTTCACCTCATTGACTCCTAGTTTGAGGGGGAACACCTCCTCCCATACTCAGAGTAATCAGACCTTAGACCAAGAAATCCATTTCTATTTTACAGATTGTTAAATCAAAGACATATAACAAAAAGGGGGAAAATGTAGACACTAGGAAACTTCACATAATAGTTCTAGTTGTCACAATACCTTGGGACCCTTATCAGACTTGGAGTCTAGTTAAACCACCTAGTTAGCTAACTAATTAAACTACTAACTTAACCTTTAACCAACCCATTTTAACCAATTTACCCTCATCACTCGACCACAAATGATTAACCCAACTATTGATGGTTAGCCTATCCATCGATGGTTAGGTCCTCACCTACCCACCTCCTTAACACATCACCAGATGTGTTTACGATAACTATTTAAAATTTAAAAGTTTTACCTGATACGGTGATTACAAACTTATAAGCATCATGACCAGTAACTTCACCTACTAGAGAACCTTCCATCCTCCATCTCTCTTTCCCTATAAAAGTAGGGGAGTAGGAGGTGAAAAGGGACATCAATCAATTAGAAGAGTTATCAAGCATACAAGTGTTCAAGCTCTCTATCATCTAACCTTACTTCAATAACTCAACATCAACAATAGAGACCCGAGCCTCTACTAAATTTTATTTTAAATCCAAATCACTATTTGTCTAGTGAAATTGCTTTAGCTTTTTACACATCAGCTAGCTAACAAGTTGCATGTATTTTTCACTTGTTTTCATTATTCTACTTCATTTCTAACCCTCTAACTTGATTAGACCTGTCTACCAACTTCTCATCTAAATATATAACCAATCTCCTACATAATCATTTTCTTAGTTTATAACTCTTTTTCTAATCATTCTTAGAAATACACAAGTAACCATTGATGTTTAGCATAACCATCGATGGTTGCCTCAACAATCAATGGTTACCCAACCATTGACAGCCATCCCAACCACTGACAGTTAACCCAATCACTAATGGTCATTTTGGAAAAAAATAAAAAGAAGTTATTTTCAAACCCTTACCTCAACCAAAACCTACTTCCTATGTCCCTACCTGTTGATAGAGCTTATCTTAATTCTTTCAACCTAACCCTAACCATTTTAACATGAATATTAACTTATTTTTGCCATAATTAGTCATTTTATTTATTTAGCATCTATTTACTTTATTCTATGGTATTGCATTCATTTTATTTTATCTACATCAAATTGATTATTATCAATAGTGGATTAAGAGCCTCTTAAAAAGTGTATACTTCTTGGATCTAACTCATGCTAGGTGTTCCACTCATCTATCTTGCTAACAATCCCCTTTATTAGTGAATTTCTTATTTGTAGGTTATTCCCTCCAAGCCAAAGAGGAGTTCTCCATCATCATCTGGATTACACATGCATCAACAACTAGGTATTTATAACATAACCTTATTACTAGTTTCTTATCTTCTTCCAAAATTAAGAAATGAGTGGAAATCAAGAGAAACACATGCTATAGACCAGTCTAAGCCAATGGAAAATTCAAGTTTAAGATGTTGACTGAGTTATAAGATGGAATAATCACATATAAATCACCCTCATAATGATGACATCACATTCCATGGGATTATCATAGGTAAGGGAAATAAAAAATAGGTTAATCTAAACTATGTTTCAAACTTCAACTTACAATTAGTCGAAATCATGCATATAGTCATAGTCATAAAGTCTAGTCTAGAGAGTTTGAGGTCTATAAGGTTATTAGAGCATGATCAAGTTTTTAATCTTGACACAAAGGGTAGTCATGACCTATGATAAAACTCCATGGTCTTTGTTTGGCCATACCATCAAGGAAATTTTCCTCTATTCTATTTTAGATAGAGGGCACTTCATAGTCAACACAACTTGTAGACTCAGTATATGAATGATGAAAAGATGAATGAAAAGTCTTGGAATGAATTGTAATATCCAAAACTAGGATATTAACTAATAACACATAAAATCTCTCACACAAATAATTATTTCTCAAATATCCACTACACAGATAAATTCCAATTCCTAATAAATCACCTAAGACAACAAATTTTAGATTTATAATCAAAACATAAATATGACAACACCTAATAAAAGACTAAGGAAATCACTTAAGATTTAATATCCAAAATAAACACATATATGGAATTGAATTTAAAACTAAAATACACACATAAACCACATACGCTTGATAATATAATGAAATACTATGAAATGGTAACTAACATATATTTAGATTAAGGAATGACTACATACAATAGCACTTACAACTCACTTACATACTTGGGGTAAATAACATATTACAATATCAGGCTTGATATAAAACCATGAACAAAAACATAAATCTTGGACAACATACTATGAAATACAACTTACACACACTTACAAAAACCAACTCTAAATTTTTTCACACCACACACGACTCTGTTGCTATCACTAATCTAGTTAGGGAGGGTCTTCCACTACTGAAATTGGTATTCTTATAATGAAGCTCCAATGCTATCCCTATATGGAATGTCCATTAATAACTAGGGTGGATATTTCACCACCAAAATTAGCTACAACTCTACAATGAGAGAGGAAGAATTGAACATAAGTTCAATATTATAAAAGGGGGGTTCTGATTTGATAAAAGATGTTCTAATTAAAGGGGAGAGCTCTAATTTATAGATTTTACAATGGAAGGGAAGAGAGATGACTTGAAATCCAAACAAGAGGAAAAATTTTCCATAATTGTCTCCCACATGTGATAAAATTCCAGGGAGATGACTTGAAGGCCAAGCAAGATAAAATTGCACCATACTTTGGTGGATTGTCTCCCATGCTTTGAATTTCTATGCCCAACCTAGACAAATTGGTTCATATGGAAGAGTCAAAAGTTAATATTATACTTTTGGCTCCATAAGCTTTTATATTCTTTTACTTTGGTGAAGATATGCTCTCCACATGTTTTTCAAACCCAAGGTAGAAAAATTCACCAAAGTCACTATCCATCCACCTTCCCACATGCCAAAGATGCTTTGTGGGCCAATGCCACATGTCAAAGGACACCTCAACACCATGCCAATTCATTACTATGCCACATCACCAAACTAAGTCACCCATGAATAGTGCTACGTGAATAGTAACATGTGAATAGTGTCAGTGAATAGTAATTGATGAATAGTGATTTTATCCTACTATTTACTTTCAACCTAGAATTAGCCTATAAAAATAATAGAGGCTAAAGGGTATCCCATAAGCAATTAATAAGGGGACATGACAGTCCTCCCTTCCTAAAATTTCTTACCCATAAGCAATTGTAAATTTGGGTGTTGAAGAATCTGCTCTCCTTCCCAAGTAACATCCTCCTCAGGAAATTTTTTCCATCTGATTAGGTATTTTGTGAGTGTGATGTGGTTCCCCAACCTCTTTTCTCTTGTCTCCAAAATAGATTTAGGTACCAAAATCAACCTTCCTTCCTCATCTAAGGGTGGTAGCTCAAGGGATGTAGTGATGTGTTGCCCGATTGCCTTTTTGAGGCAAGACACATGAAATATGTTATGACTATTACTATTCTCAAGTACTTCTAACTCATATGCCACCTCACCAATCCTCTGCACAATCCTATAAGGCCCATAGAAGTGAGGTTTTAGCTTCTCTACACCACTCTTCTTCATTTTGGATTTTTGATAGGGCTATAGATGCAAGAAAACTAAGTCACCAACTTTAAAGCTCCTCTCCACCCTGTGCCTATCCACATACATTTTCTATTGATACTAGACATGGAAAATATTATCCTTGAGTGACTTAAGGATAGCCTAACTTTCTTGAATCCAATCCTTGGCCTTAACAGTCTGACTATCCTCAAATGCTAGATCTACCAATGACATGGTATTATACCCATATAGTGCTTAGAAAGGAGTCATGCTAATGGACATGTGATGGGTGGTATTGTAACAATGCTCACTCATGTATAAAGATATAGTCTAACCTCTCTGTTGTCCTACAATGTAGTTACACAAATAACCCTCCATCCACTTATTCATAATCTTTGTCTAGCCATCTATCTAGGGTGGTAGCTTGTGCTTGGGTTTAACTTTGTGCTTGCTAGTCTGAATAGTTCCTATAAGAATATGCTAATAAATATACTATCTTGATCATTGACAATGTTCTTTAGTAATTTGTGGAGTCTAAATACCTCCTTAAATAATAACTCTACCACTTAGGGTTCCTTGTGATTAGATGATATGGTGAATAAATGTGAAAACTTGGTCAACTTATCAACCACCACAAAAATACAATCCTTACCATCAACCTTAGGTAGACCAATGATGAAGTCCATGGATATATGGCTATAATAATCTTGATAGAAAAGTATGTTCTAACTTGTTCTTTTGGCATGTCATACACTCATAGACATGGCATAAGACATCCTCCTTGAGGCCCTTTTATGAGAATTTCTCTCTGACCTATCTATATGTTTTGTAATACCCTTGATGTCCTACACGTGGTGTGTCATGGTTGGCCATCAATATTTTCTCCTTCAGATTTGATTATAGTACCAAAAAGATTCTATCCTTGTAGTAGATAATTTCATCCACCACTCTTTACCTATCATCTTGGATCCTACCATCCATAAGTTCAATGCAAAACTATTCCTGGCATATTTTGCCAAGAGGTGAGCCCTCCAATTAACTAAAATCTTATTCATGTAGTACAAAGTGGGTTTCCTAGAAAGGACATATGCTAAAACATTATTTTTCCCTTTCAGATATTCAATATCAAAATCATAGGCCTAAATTTTACTCACCCACTTTTGTTGCCTCTTATTCATGTCCTTCTACTCTAGGAAAAATCGTAGGATATTATGATCCATTTTGACTATGAACTTCCCCCAACCAAGTACTATCTAAATTTTTCTAAGCATGCATAATGATAAACATTTATTTATCATAAGTGGAATATAATCTCTCCACATCCCAAAGTTTTTTTCTCTCATAAGCAATGGGATGTTTATTCTGCATAAGCACATCTCATATTCCTTCTCCTGATGCATCACACTCTAACACAAAAGGCTAGGAGATATTAGGTACTTATAAAATAGGACAAGTGCTCATTACCACTTTCAATTTTTCAAATGTATGATGGGCCCCATTCATTCATTTGAAAGTTCCTTTGTTTGTGAGATCAGTGAGAGGTACACCCAACTAGGAAAGTCCTTTGACAAACCTCCTATAGTAACTACAAAGGTCAAAGAATCCCCTCAACTCTGTTAGTGTTTTAGGAGGTGGCCAATCCAAGATGGCCTTAATATTTTCCTAATGGACCTTCAATCCATCAGCACTAATCATGTGCCCCAAGTAAATAATATCATTCATTCCAAACTATAGTTAGAGGCCTTCATAAACAGGGACTAGGTCTACATGATACCCAATACCACATCAATATGTTTGAGGTGGTCTTCCCATGTTTTGTTGTATGTGAGGATATCATAAAATAGCACTAATAGAAACCTTCTCAAATATTTGTTGAAGATGTGGTTCATATCATACTTAAATGTAGTAAGTGCATTAGTTAGAACAAATGGCATGACTAGAAACTCATAGTGTCCATAATGACACCCGAAAGAAGTTTTGTGTATGTCCTACTCTCAAACTCTAATCTAGTGATACCCTAATCAAAGATCAATATTTGAGAAATACATTTCTCCATGTAACTTATCTAGTAGCTCATCAATCCTGGGGACTGGATACCTATTCTTAATAGTGTTTTTATTTAGTGCATGATAGTCAATGCACATCCTCATGGTTCCATCCTTCTTCTTCACCAGAATAATTGAAGAAGCAAAGGGACTTGAGCTTGGTCTGATGTGTCCCATCTCAAGTAATTCCTATATTTCCATCTTGATTTATTCTTTAAATTTATTGGGGTGTCAATATAGAGTTATGATTACTAGTTTAGAACCTTCTTTAAGTTCTATCACATGCTCGAATCCTTTATCTGGTGGCCTCCTTGGTGGAATCTCACTAAAAAATATACTATACTTATCCAATATGAATTGGATATTTTATAGACATTTAATGACTCCTTTTGAATGATTATGAGGAGATATTAGGCATTGAGCTACCCATGCTACCTTTTCATGACAAAAAAATGCTTCCATACTCCTTACAGAGGTCAGATTAGCTACTCCTTTAGTTATGGCTCTAAGAATAACCCTTTTTCCTCCTTGTCAAAACTTGAGCTTCATAGTCTAGAAATTTTGTATCTCCAAAGAGAGTGTAACCACTAGATGCCAAGGACCATGTCAATCTCAATTTGCTTGATAACATAAAAGTCAATGGTTATTTGATGATTACCCATTGTGATGCTTAATTATGGAATCTTCTTCTTGCAATTCATCATGGATCCATCTACAACCATGGAATTAAATCTTGAAAATTCCTTCATCTCAAGGCCTCTCCTTGTTACCTAATCTTCATCTATGAAGTTATGGGTAGCCCCACTATCAATCAATACTATTACATTTTACCCTCATAAGACTCCTCTCACCTTAAAAGGGTGATATCTAGGAACTCCCAAGAGTGAGGCAATAGTTCCATCTATAGGTTATTTTGGGGTCTTATCTTCAATAGCATCTTATTTGTCATCATCTGAGCTGGACTCTTCCTCCTCTTCTACATAAAAAAAACTTCAATATAATGAACCTTACCTTTCCCAAGGCATCTATGTCTAGGTTTCCATGGACCCTTATAGGTGAAGCATATCTTCTTCCTCCTAAGCTCATCCTTGGTCTCATCATCCATCTTCTTGATTGCCTCTTTTAATGGTGGGGTGGCTATAGACTTCTTTTGAGCATTTCCCTTTGGAGTATTCCAAGGAAACCTTTGACTTGGGTGTAGAGATATCTAAGTTCTTGGCTCTTTTTGTGGTATCTTGTAGAGTTAATGAGTTTGATACTTTCACCCAACCACGTAGTGGATCCTCTAAGCCCTAAATGAATAGATAAGATAATCTATCCTTTAAAATTTCAAGGACCATAACTTTAAGCCTCTAAAATTTTGATATATAAGCATCTACTGAATCCTTTTGATTGAGATGAGCTAGCTCTCTAAATAATACTCAAGATTTGTTTTACCAAATCGATCTATTAATCTCTGAGATAAATCTTCATATGAAGTGATGAGGCTATAACCAAGAGTAACCATCCCATAACTCCACCACTCTTGGGCATCACCCTCCAAGTGTAGAGTAGCAAATTTAATGGCCTCCATCTGTTACATAGGGTACAACATGAAGTAGTTGTCCAACTTTTGTATCCATGCACGTGCAGTGCATTTTCCTGATCCGTCAAAATGTGAAAGAGTCACCTTCCCTATCTTTCATTGTAAGTCTTGGTTATTATGTCCACTGTCACCTATAGGTTTTTCCTTAAGCTTCCAATGAAAAAACTCACTTAGTGTCATGCTTGTATGGGTTTTTTCATCAAGAGAATGCCATTGGCTAATGTAATTTTCAATACTTATTTTTGAATTATGTTGTTTATTTTTGGGATACTTCCATTGATCTAAAAAATAGGCCTAAGGGGCATAAATGAATATGAATGAGAGACTCTGGTCTAACTAGGCATTTGCACTTGGTTGCTTGTCTCACCATTATTTCCATTGTTATGAACAATATTGATGTTGGGTAGATGTTATCACAAGAGCTCCTATGTCTCCTATTGCTCTCTAGCCAAATTATTGAGAGCTTATACAAGGGTGTCTTATAAGTGTCTATCTCCCATTTTTTCTTGTTTTAACTACTTTTTCTCTCATAGAAAATGCCTCAAATCCCTGTCACTAGAAAACATTCACATAACAAATCCTACAGGCTGGCAAGATCACCAAGTCTGATACCACTGTAATATCCCAAACTAGGATATTAATTAATAACACATAAACTCTCTCTCTCTCTCTCTCTCAATTATTTCTCAAATATCCACTACACAGATAAATTACAATTCCTAATAAATCACCTAAGACAAAAAAATTTAGATGTATAATCAAAACATATATATGAAAACACATAATAAAAGACTAAGGAACTCACTTAAGATTTAAGATCCCAAATAAACACATATATGGAATTGAATTTAAAACTAAAATACACACATAAACCACATACACTTGATACTATAATGAAATACTATGAAATGGTAACTGACATATATTTAGATTGAGGAATGACTACATACAATAGCACTTACAACTCATTTACATACTTGGGGTAAATAACATATTACAATATCAAGCTTGATATAAAACCATGAAAAAAAACAAATATTAGTCAACATACTATGAAATACAACTTACACACACTTATAAAAAACAACTCTGAATTCCTACACACCACACACTGACTCTACTGTTACCACTAGTCCAGTTAGGGAGGGTCTTCCACTACTAAAACTAGTATTCTTATAATGAAGCTCCAATGCTATCCCTGTATGGAATGGAAATTACTAATTACGGTGGATATTTCACCACCAAAATTAGCTACAACTCTAAAATGAGAGAGGAAGGATTGAACATAAGTTCATTATTAAAAAGGGTGGTTTTGATTTGATAAAAGATGTTCTAATTAAAGGGGAGAGCTCTAATTTATAGATTTTACAATAGAAGGGAAGAGAGATGACTTGAAAGCCAAGCAAGAGGAAAATTGTGCCATAATTGTCTCCCACATGTGACAAAATCTGAGGGAGATGACTTGAAGGCCAATCAAGAGAAAATTGTGTCATACTTTGGTGGATTGTCTCCCATGCTTTGAATTTATATGCTCAACCTTGACAAATTGGTTTATATGGAAGAGTCAAAAGTGAATATTAGAATTTTGGCTTGATAAGCTTCTAGATTATTTTAATTTGGTGGAGATATGCTCTCCACATGTTTTTTAAACCCCTCTTATGTGGTCAAGGTAGAAAAATGCACCAAAGTCACTATCCATCCACCTTCCCACATGCCAAAGATGATTTGTAGGCCAATGCCACATGTCAAAGGACACCTCAACACCATGCCATCTCATTACTATGCCACATCACCAAACTGAGTCACCCATCAATAGTGCTATGTGAATAATAACACATGAATAGTAACTATGAATAGTGATTTTATCCTACTATTCCCTTTCAACCCAGAATTAGCCTACAAAAATTATAGAGGCTAAAGGGTCTCTCATGAGCAATTAATAAGGGGACATGACATGAATTTAGGATTCTATATAGAGTTTATTTGAAGGTAAATAAATATTTAATGGCACCTTAAGTTACTAAGACCACTCAGAAGGGGGCATATATATTCAAACACAATCTAGGCCTACTAGGCCTATAACTGAACATAAACCCTAATGGCCTCTAAATTGATTCATATGAGCATATAACCTTCCAAAATAGTTTGATATTCTTCATGGGAAAGTGGAGGATTGATAAGACCCATTTTTTTGCAAAAAATAACACATGATTAGTATTTTTGGCCTATTTTCCTCTCAAGGGTACCTATAATACAAGTAAGAGCTCAAGAAGCCATTTTATTTTGCTCATATCTATATGAATGAGATTCATGGTGCCTAAATCAGCTAGAGTTAGGTGAAGAGGGTCATGAAATAAAACTTTATGGAATTATTTCAAGGGTTAAGTGTCTAACCTTTATGAATAATCACTAAGAACTTAACCCTCCTAAAACCCTCTCAAGAACCTGATGGAGAAAATATGAATGGAAATGCATCTAGGAAGAGTCAAATGGCCTAGAAAATGATTTGGACCTACTTATTACTCTCCCAGGGTCTCTACCACCTAGTCATTTTGTACTATCACTTGTACGGATAAGCCTAATACTATGTTTTCTAGAGGTTTTGAGTTGAATTGAAGGTGAATAAGGGAATGGATATGTGAAAATAATTTCTAGAGGTGTTTATAGATGTATTATAACTCTTATTTCTTAATTATCATCTTAGTGATGCATAAAAAGCCCTCTACTAGATTTTTCATTACAGGTAGTCTGAATATGACAGTGAGAAAACAAGGTGATTGTTTAAGATGGAGATGAGAAGTATGATTTGAAGTTTTCATTGAAGTATATCATATACCAAAGGATAAATGAGGCCTTGATGTTTTTTATAACACATCTATAATGAATCTCCATGAACAAATGTAGGTCACCTAAGTGACAAGTGTGAAGATTGAGGCCTAGAGGACTAATGAGTGACTGCAAACATGTAACATAAGGGTCAAGAAGAAGATAATCATTTCGAGAAGTGTATAAGGACCTACATTTATCTTATTTCCATCTTATCATTTCAAAAAACATGTTTTAACAACTTCAAAAGTTAGTTTTAGACTATCAAATGACTCCTCATTGAGAAAGGTAGTTTCAAGAAGGATAATGAAGATCTCTATGCCAACTTGAGGAAGATGTCATGTTTGTGATGGACACTTGTCTAAGAGGATTCCATGACCTATTTTCAAAATCATTCTCTTTTATTGTAACTATATTTCACATCTTGACACTTGGAATTGTGACTATCCAGCTTCACTTCTTCCCTCTCCTCTATTATGCTCTATATATTCAAGCCTTTTAGCATTGTAGAAGGGATCCACATTTGGTATGGCGAAGCCCTGCTGGTTTGAAATCTTGATTTATCTTTGAATAAAGTTTTATATTTTTTTTTTATATAAAAATCTTGTCTAATTATGTCAAGTAATTTACTTGGATCACAAGTGATGAATGTCTTCTCCTTGCTTCCATTCTGCTCTTGTATGCACTATGTGAGTAGTAACATCTCTTCTAATAAGTCTCATGAAGTGTATGTATTTTTTAATTATTTTTTTAAGTGTGAGAGAAACTAGTAGTGTCTAATATCAACCCTAATTTTCACCCACTTCTATATATGCATAGTAATTTTCCTCCATGTAGAAACACCTATGGTAAAAACACATCGAGTTGAGATTAGTTTTAACAGTCTTCTTTCTTAGTGAAGATGTAAATGTGTTTTTTGGACTTATGTTTGGTGTATCACCTTCATTAATTTAGGTTTATTTATATTTATTCCTTCGATTTTCACCCCAAATAGTGATTATATTAGTGTAGTGTGTGAGCTTAAAATATAGATCAAGGGAGATAACACTTTCAAATTTATAGATCTATCTCTTTTATTAGCTTGTCTATAGGTAAAGATAGTTCCATGTTATAATTTTTTTTATAAGGTCTACTTGAATTATCTAGGGTGAAAAATTGGGCTATAATAGTTTTGGCACGCCCAGTGGAACATGAATTCCAAGAATGTTGTTCAAGGTGGATGTTGGCCTTGACAACAAGGAGGCTATAACAGTTGACTTCTTGTAGTATCTGACGACTCTAAAATTTGAAACTTGGTTGTAGATTAGTGCCCTCTTTCATGACTAAGGTAAACATAAGGTATCTTACTAAAGGCATTGCTTTTGTATTCTAAGAGCTTTCCCATTATTCATATAAGGAAAAAAAATTTGATAACACCCATTATTATCAAAAGAAGTCATACCTTGTTCACAAGACTATAAGAACATTTTTTATTTGACCATTATTTCAAATACCTAAATCTACCATAGAAAGTAACCTACCTTTTAATTCATTCAATGGCTATATCCCTCTAAGACTTGCCCATGATGATGGCATTCCCATAGTTAATCTTAGAAGTGTTCCCTCATATATAAATGAGACTACCATTACCCCTATTGAGCATATTAGAAACATTTCAAACTTTTAAAATATAGATCACATAATTAAGGATAACATATCCAATAGGTTTTTAGTTATCTCCTTCACAATAAAATCTCTTGACTCGTATGGTACATTAGCCCCTAAATCAATCACCACATGGGATGAGTTGGGAGATGTATTGAGAAGAAGATTTGAGGAAAAGAGTGACAATTGTCATTGACTAAGAAAATTAATAAGATAAGGATAACATGATCCCAATATTGGTAAGACCCACAACTAATTATGCTTTCTTTTAATATCTTAAAGCTTTTGATAGTGACATTTTAATGATGATAAATATATGAGAGGTAACACTTTTAATAATGCTTATGAAGTAGACATTAGGGCAAAGAATTGTTTAAATCAGGTTGGGAAGATTTACCCAAGACCTCCCATACCTTTATTCCCTAATTTAAAAACTCTTACACCTACTTTTTCTCTCATTCCCATACCTAAACATAAGCCTATTTCCCCTTGTCAACCAAGCAAATCCAATGAGGAAGAAAAAATGAGAGCTATGGAGCAAGAGATCTTAGGTCTAAAGAGGATCATAAAAAAAAAGTAAGGAATTTATAAATCCACTATAAACCTAATCAGTCTTACCCTAACTATCAAGGTAATATACCACCCTTCCAATGTCCTCCTTAAGGTCAAGGGCAACTAGTTCAATCCAAGTCATACAATGGATATAATCTAAATGCTCCTTCCACTTAAATATAATTATTTACTAATCAAAATAATGTTAAAATTAGATAATAATATGGGGGTGAATAATTTTCTTAAAAATAACCATTTAATTCCATTCATCATTCCATGAAGCATTCATTCACATAAAGATCAATTCATAAACAAATAACTACACAAGCATATCACAAGATAACACGAGATATGTGAGAAAATATATTTGGGGATAAAACCATTAAAACATGAATATGAAATAATATCATATAATTTAAATATCCAAAGTTAAGTGAATCACCAACTTCACAAGGAGCTCCAACCCCTACCTAGTTAAGCATCCACTCAACTAATCTTCTGCAAAATCTATCTTGCAAGGAGGATCCAACCCC
The DNA here is from genome assembly GCA_037957365.1 of Torreya grandis. Classification (NCBI taxonomy): domain Eukaryota; kingdom Viridiplantae; phylum Streptophyta; class Pinopsida; order Cupressales; family Taxaceae; genus Torreya; species Torreya grandis. Next base: position 8,774,562 of record JARHVA010000042.1, read on the forward strand.
ATAGGTAAATTAGAAAAAAATAATTCAAATCTTATATTTTATCACCTTATAACATATTTTGATTAATTAAATAATGATGAACTCCTTTATTTTCACTGTTTCCCCTTCAATCTCACTCAAACAACCTTCTAGGCTTACCCACTCAACATGCCTCTTCTAGGCTCACTAGGTCCATTAACCTTATCATCCACCTAAATAATATATGTTAGATAAAAATTTATGATCCTATTATCCATATTATGGTACTAAATTACCTTCTTATCCTCCAATATATCCTCTTCTTTTCTTGTGTCTAATCTTTTCTAACTAGCTCAAAAAGGCTAATTAGGCATTGTATTTATACCCAACTCTTGGTATTACCCATATTATTTGGATAAGATATTTAAAATAATTTATTTAACATTTAAATATATCATTACACATGTTACACATGATAATAAATAACTACTTGAGTCGGTCATAACTCATAGAGGCCAAAAACCCTATTAGTCCTAGTTGAGACCAAATTACAATTAGGTCTTCTTAAAGCACATGTCACCACTCAGACCCATTGGAACATATTGAGTATATAAAAAAAATTTAAAAAAAAATCACATATACCTAAAACATACCCTTTATAACATTCACTTAGGTCCACACTACCTATACATTTAAATCACCACTTAAACCAAGTTATTAGGCCTACTCACCATTAGGCCTTGTCACTGACTGAAAATCTATCTCAATAAAACTGAAGAATAAAATATATTTTATCAAAAAAACCACTCAAAAATAAACGTTAATAGATAATTAATGACTTAAAAAACCTCTCCATGTCCATTATACGTCACTAAATAATCCAAATTGCCTTAAACCAACTCTTGCAACATGACCACTTAGAATGGTCAAACATAGTCAAAGTATAGTCAAGAACTCTTGACTCTCCAAAATTGAATAGGGAAGAACCAAGATTATAATAGAATTATCATGAAAATTTTATACCTAATTAACAACTTAAAACTCATTTTATTCTTAAAATTTTGGAAAAACACCCCAAATTCACCTCTACAAAGTGACTACTCAAACTGCCTGTAGCCTCTAAAAACATAGTCATGAAGATCTTTGTAATTAGTAATTGAAAGGAAAATTTCATGACATATCATGAATATTAATAGTTTATATGTGGTCTCTATATCATTATACAATAGTTATATCTCTTGTTATATAATCAATCATTGGTTTTACAAAATAATCTCTCAAGCCTCTCTCTCACTATCTTAACACAATCTGCTAAGCCATTTTGGTTTCCACATATTAACACCTTAAAATTTATATAAATATTAGATAAATAATTAATATTTAATTTAAATACCAAAAAAAATAATCAATTTCATTGGGTACATTGTCTCTTGTCATATGGTATCATACACTTCACTTCCCTTAACACACCAAGAATTGTCAAACTGCCTTAAGACACAGTCATAATGAACATGACTTAGACCACATATAGGGATACTTAATTGAACTTAAAATATATTTGTATGATCCTAATCCATAATTATATAAAATTAAAATACAATTTTATAGACCTAAAATAGCAAATATAGAACACACAGATCAATCACTAAACCTCACTCATTCACTATCCATCTCTATTCAAACAAGTTATCTTGTTAGCATTGTTTTGATTGCATATGAGCATAATAAAAATTTATAAAACAAGGGAACATGAGGTATATTTATTAAATAAATACCCAAAATAATTTTATCCATTCTTAATCACCTAAAACTCATCCCTAAACATGTCCTCACTCTGACTGGCTTTTTCTCACTGTTTTCATTCTTTATCAGTGTAGTGATATGTCATATCCTATGACTAAAAAAGTTGAAATAGAGGATATAAAAAGTAAAAATAACATTATTTACCTCAATAAAAATTCTTTACCTTCAACCTACAATGATTTGTATACATTGACCTAGGCAACCCTGCTTGTAGCAATAAATTCTTCATAAACAAGTTGTTTTCTATAGCTTTTACTCACAGTCCTGATACACCATTTCCACTTGGAGATTCCTGGAGGAGTCCTCAACATAATAAAAACATAAAAAATTCCTTTCCAATCCATTTTGGGTCATTTTCAATAATATTTTCATCATCGATTCTTTGTGAAGATTTTGAACCAGTTTACCTTCTTAGCATTTATTCATAAAATTATATCCTTTAAAACACCTAATAATTATTGGGAATAATTATTAGGAAATTTTTACATATATGCAAAAATCATAAATACACAATTCAAAGTTTACACATGCCATTAAAGATCAATAGTTCCTTCTTGGGCTTGGAAACCTTCATTTTGCATACATAGAGGACCTACAAATGTGTTTTCTTGATTTCCCATTCAATCCATGACATCATACTTGGTAAAAATTCTTAAAATAACTTTTTACACCTCATTACATTCTCATATATTCTCTCTTACCTTTAAAAATCAACTTAACCCTTTATTTGGTCACACTAGGTATTTATGCATGTTAGGTCTAGAACCACCAGTCATACTTGGATCTTGAATGCTATTGAAAACTTATTTCATTATTATCAATAGGTAATAAACATGTAAGATTACATCATTCCATGTTCAAAATATACCATTATTCTTCACATAATTATCACACTACCTAGCTCAACAATCTACCAAGCATGTTCCATCATATTAGGTCTCTTATACAAAAGTTAAGTCTCAATACCTAGCCTTGGAGTTATTATGAAGGATTATTTTACTTAAAAACATGTTGAAACATTTTTAAACATCCTCTCATATTTTTTAACACTTATTTTCACAATATTAAGCTCAAATACATTCATCTCATCACCATCATGCCTCTACAAGCTTTGTTCATACTTAAGAACTAGTCTAAACACACAAGCTTATTAGGTTCCATACCTCTTGAAGACCTTAATAAAATTAGAGATATATTAGCATGTCATATTAAGATTAAACTAATTCCAAATACTACTCACAAGTCTTAGCTCAATCACTTTATCAGACTTCACTATGCATGCCTTCTTGAACACATAAGTTCTCACACTTCCTTTGACATTAATGATAGTGCATAGACACATGACATAAATGATAAATTGAAACAATATCCCCATTTGTCATTGATGTAAAAAACTCTACCATATTATATATTTCTCATCTATCTTCAATTTGGATCTCCCTATCAAGACTTTCTCCCCCTTTGACATTAATGACAAAGGTCATCTCTTAATAGTAGTACTGATCTTTAGACCTAACCATTCACAAAAATTATCAATCTCCCCTTTTTCATGTATAATTTTATATAGGATTTTAAATCCATTTGAGTTAACTCTCCCTAACTCCATGCTCGACCTAGATCGTGTCATTTAAAACTACAAGCCAACTAAAACTTTCATAAGAATATCACACCTTGTATGAAGATAACTTTACCATACATGGACTGACAATGGAGATTAACAAATTTTATGCAACAAAATTCCTTCTAAGACCCACATGGAATTATCTAATGGTAATCAACCCTTCTTACATGAATTTTAATTGTCATTAATGACTTCTTGAAGTAAACATAGGGTCTTATTTAGTCTCTAAACCAAAATACCATCTAATCAACCAGAAACTTAATATATAAGAACAAAGAAGTTTGTTCTTGACATATTTTTGAAGAACCGTACCACTCACTAAAATTCCATGTAAGATTTCATATAGGTTTGTTCCTCATTAAGACTGGTTAACCACAGAAATGGTTTCAAGGAAATAAAAATGACCTCTATAAGTGAATGGATTCTATTTGAACAAAAGACTCTTAAGATCACATACACCATTCCTCATTCTCCATAGGTCTCAGATAAACTCCTTAAGTTATTAGGGATTAACTCAACTTATGACACTTTTAATAAATCACTTCAAAAAAATAGGTCTCCATATAACTTGCATTATTCCTATAGGAACAATATGATTTCTCCATTTGAGCATAATATTCACCATGTATAATGCATCAAGAAACTTCTCTTTATGAATCATAGGTCATCATGACTCAAATCACTATAAGGTACCTTCTTGGTTGTCATAAAGTCATATTAGGTCTTTGAAAACACTTAGTCACTATCATTCCTTAGATCTACCTCTTCATTCTTAATAGCTTCTCATACCCTTAAGATACTTATGTCATATTCATGATCTTATAACCCTTCTTCTCTTCATGCCATGCTTAGCTAAATTCATCAAAACAACTTTGAGATCACCTTCATTGGTTTCCCTTGTTCATTGTATCTTTCATAGAGTCTACTTTATTCAAAGAACATATTTAAACATTTTCATAATGTAATAAATCTATACACATACTCTCTCAAGTCATATGTACCCTTCTAGGCTCATCACCTTCAAAACATGATAACTAATGAGTGGTACCATGCACATAGAAAAACTAATACTCACTGGCTTTATGACCTTTCATAGGTCTATCCATTTCATAAAGAATCCTTCCTAGGGTTTATTGTCTTGAAACCCTCATCAAAATTTCTAACCTTATCTTGAGCTTTCCTTTCTTTATAGGGCATATACAAAGCATATGAAACATACCTATGAGAGAGAAAAGATCTTGAAAACATCTTCAACTAATCTAAGTATTCATTTTGATGACACAAAACACCAAAACACCTCTATAATTTACCTTATTTACAAAGGATAAGTACCTTAAGGACATAATCTTATCTTGAGATGTTCTTTTAAAAAACAATCTTCATATTCTTAACCAAATGCACAAACATGTTCTTCAATGAGTTATTAACAACATACAACACTTAGAACATTATTTCAAGTGTATTAGAAAGGATCTAAACTCTCTTATATCAATCTAGGTTTAAAAGATAATGCACACTTAGTTAGGATTTGAATTCCAACAATTACTTTGTAAATCATAAAGTTGATTATCTCAAGCATGCCATGGATTGTTAGATTATCATGTGAAACATTAGAACTTTACCAAAGCATCTAGGATGCCTTCATAGAATTTCCAATCACCTTAATGACCTATAAACACTTTTTGTATCTAGCCACAAAAAATAAACTTCTTGAAACTCTTGAAGCATCTTATATGTAATAGAAATTGCATGGTGCACATGAATCAGTCTTGGATCAGATAAGATATATCAAACTGACACTTCCGATTGGGGCACACACTTTTTAATTAGGATCATGACCAATATGAGGATCTGTTAGACCCAATTAGGGGATCACTTGTATCATTTGTCACAACACATCATGCTAAGCAGGGTTTTAAAGCCTACAATCTAACACAATCACACAATAACCCTAAAAGAGTCTTATGGTTTCTATATTAAATTATGATAATAAATAAGAAAATAAACTAATCTAATAAATATAAAAGTAAAATCATCTAGTGCTCACCAAAGCTTATGGCAAAATGTGAGGTATTAGAATAAAACAAATGATTAACAACTAAACTAAACATGTATAAGAGACATATACTCACATAAATGTATAAAAAATCCTAATACATGGGAGAGAAGAATACATAATACAATATCTATCTACTCTTACAAAGGAGAAATAAAGTTAGGAATACTTACCTTTGAAGATGAACCTGTCGAGTCTCAACCTCTCCCTTGGTCAATGGTGTTTCACAAGAGATTGTTGTGGCTTGTAAGGATAACCAAGATAAATTAGCTCTAGGCTACACAACCTACATAATCATCCAAAAAACTTATCCACAAGATAATATTAGAGTTCCAAAATAAATTATTGAACCCTAAAGCTTTATTCCTCAAGTACAATGGTCAATAAGCAGATGTTTGTTTGTACTTCAATTTATTTAGCTGTCTTATGAAATGGTAAGGATTGACATTATATGTATAGAAGTATCTCATCCTAAATAATTTAAGACATGTCATCTATGATAGGTCAACTAGATCGACCTAACACATTATTGGGCTAATGCTTAAAGTTTGTGTTAGGTCGGTTAGGATGTAAATCAATAAGGAAAGGTAAAGTATCCCTAGAATAAGCTAGGTTGACTATGTTGACAAAGCTTATTGAATAGGTCAAAAGGGAAATAAGGTAATAAATGAGGGATAAAGCATGATAAATGGTGGGAATAGATAAGAAAGAGAGAAATAAGCTTAGGGTTTAAGGTTTTAGGAGGTAAGAGTGTAGATAGCAAGTGGCAAAAGGAAGAATAATCTTATGAATCACCAAAGGTCTACCCACCCCTTTCTCAGTGCATCCCTTAAGGCATGAAATTAGAGAGATTGAGACTCAGTATGTTCTTTTAATATATGATGTGTTAATAATAAATAAAAGTGTAAAAATATTATGTGTATACATATGCCCTAGTTGAAGCTCATCATGTGTCACATAAGTACAACACAAGATGGTGCTTTGGGATATACCATGATGACACATAATGTTGATCCTAAGTAAAGTGAAGTAAGAAGAAAATAATAAATAAAAGTGTAAAAATATTATGTGTATACATATGCCCTAGTTGAAGCTCATCGTGTGTCACATAAGTACAACACAAGATGGTGCTTTGGGATATACCATGATGACACATAATGTTGATCCTAAGTAAAGTGAAGTAAGAAGAAAATAATATAAATGAAAGGACTAAATTGAAAAACACATACCTTTAACTTACGTTAGTATCAAAGATAAAGAAGAAGACTACAAGAAAGTGAAGGTGTCCAATGTAAAGCACACTAGGAGAACTTGTAGAAGTTAGTGCAAAAATAGCCAAAAATCAATTTTTTTGGAATATAGGCATATAATAGTGGAAAATAATCTCTAAATCATCATGAATCTAACACATTTTATGGTTTTAGAAATGGATTAATAGAAACAAAAATATGAGAAAAAGAAGGAATCTAAAGGAAAATAAATGAAGAATTTGAATTACTAAAAGTTAGTTTTAAATATGAAAAAGAGATTTCATTTTATTATTTTGCATTGTAAGAGAAGAGAAAAAGATCTCTAGGGAGAAAAAAAGCTAGGATGGTGAGGGAATGACATGTTAGATGAGAGGGAGCTCCTGGATTAAGAGCAATTACATTATAGGTATACATCTAAGAATCTCAAACTAGATTTTGAAATTTGAAATGAATTAAGTAAATTTAGATAAAATGTAAATTTAAGAATTTATATATGATAAAAATGAACAAAATTAGATTCTAAGGGAGGAAAATAGGATGATGGGAAATGGATTAGAAGGAATTAGGAAAATCCAAAAAATATAATTTTTTGGCAAAATGTGCTAGGTCGACACACTAAACCTACTAGGTTGACCTAGTAGAGTAAATTAGGATGAAATCCATGTAGTCGACCTAGAGGGTATAGGTCAACCTAGCACATTCTAGAATCAAAAAACCTAGTGTGTGGTATCCAGTTGGTTAGTAAGGGCTAAAATAGAAACTAAGAACCAAAGAAAAGATAATAAGAAGGAAAATAATAAATGTGGAGAAAAATAAGAATTTTTTTGGTCAAACTATGTTGACCAAGGAACTAGAGAAAGCACAAAAAAGCATGCAGAACATTGAAAGAGAACTATAATGGTTTGAAATGACCAAAGAAGGGAAAGGGGGACCAAAATAGGTTAAAATAGATAAAAATAAATAAATTATACTTGTTTATGATTAAAAATAGAATGTATAAAGAACGTATTTGATTATACAGGACATAGAGGAACTAATACATCCTTTATTGTTTCTTGATTATAGATATGATGATGGTTCTAGAGATTGATGGATGTCTCTTAGTTACTAGACTTATTGGAGAGATTGTTAGATGAAGATAGGGATATACTCATATCCATAAGTCTAGGAGGGACAGTAGATATGTTTAGGATACCCCTAAGCACAGACCTTTTAGTCATGTTCCCTAGTTATTGGGAATGATTGACTAACACCTTCAGATGGGAGGTAGATGGGAATGTGATAGAGGTGGATATCACACTAAAATATGTCCATGCCATCCTTGAGCTACCTAAAATAGGAGCACCAATGACCATAGGGATAACAAATAGTAGAGAGGAGAGGAGAGCTTTAGCCATGTGGGCTATAGGCTTAGAGATGATATTACCAAGGTGGAGAGTGAGCATGGATGATGTCTATATATCATAGATTCTAGATCTCTATAAGGTGGTGATAGGCCTTGTGACATAGTGGGTGCTCTATCATAAGTTTGATGGAAATGTACCACTATACATGGTAGCCTTAAGCAAGATGATGTTGGAGGAATGAGTACTATATGATCTAGGCTCTACCATCTAGGTCTAGCTCATGCATGATCTGTATGAGATACTGGTTAAAGAGTAGAAGACTATGAGATTGATCATACTATTGATAGTATGGATATATGAGAGATTTCTTATATATAAATTGACTGGGTTGCCTCATGCAGTCGATGATAGGTTACCTCAAGTCAGTAGATGGAGAGAGGAACAAGTAATATAGTTCTTTCCCCATGTGCCAACATAATCGATAACGAGATGTAGTAACATAGTATGGTGACCATATGAGTAGTTAACAACTACTTAGGAGAGCTAACACATAGTTGGACTAATTATAGAGAGGAGAGAGATGATAAGACACTATACATTATGGAGAGATCCATATTTGGTAGCATAGGTACTATGATAGATGTTTCTACCTCATCTAGTGACATCAATACTCATGCCCAAGTAGTGGACTTGACATTTCAGGGAGTCATGAGGGAAGAGGGGATTTAGACCATTGATAGTAAATTTGACACTATGGCCACACCAAGAGTAACTATGGACTAGTCAAGCATGATGAGGGGTAGAGTAGGAGGATGAAGATGTAGTAATATCAGATATACAACCACCAGTTACAAAGAGAGATGAGATACGACCATAGAAAGATGAGATACGACCACTAAGGACACAACATTAATGGAGGTAAGAGGAGAGAGTAGAGACCATCATCATCCTTGGTGATTTATTAAAAGAGTTAGAGGAGACACAAATGAGTGAGAGACCACTCAGGCATAGGTTGAGATGGAAATGAGCCATGATAATTGAGTTCAAGATAAGGATGTGACCTATAGAGGAGGTACTAGGAGGTTGCATAGATGGGGAGACTATGTTAGGTGATTGTGTGGATGGCAAGACCATAGTAGTCAAGACATAAATAGGTAATAAAAATATGATTGATTTATTTCTTAAGCTTTGAATAGATAGATAGATAAATAGATAGATAGATAGATAGATAGATAGATAGATAGATGATAGATAGATAGATAGATAGATAGATAGATATTGTGATATATGATAATGATCTAATATCTATCTGGTGTGATTTTATAGGTGTACCTAAGGATGAGGAGGAGAGATGGGGGTCCCTAGTTAGGGGATCACTCCATGACATCCTAGATGAGACTGTAGCCATACGACCCCATGACACTAGATAGGGGATCAATCCATGACATCCTAGATGAGACTACAGCCATATGACCCCACAACACTAGAGGATATGAGTGTACCATCTACCCTAGCTTAGGCAAGCTAGTTTAGACAAGCAAGAGAGGTCATGAGGTAGATACAGACATAGAGAGGGCACAACCATTAGTAGATATGGATGCAAGAGAGAGGTAGGCTTGGTAGACCCTAACTAATGAGAGAGTTGTGGATATGGAAATAGTCACACAAATGATGCAAGCATATATAGTGATGTAGACCTAGCTGATGTAGGCACATGCAATGACCAAGACTAAGTTGGTAAAGGCACAAGTTTAGATAGCATGTTTTTAGAGATAGGTAGAAAGATTGAGATCTCAGACTACCTCATTATAGTGTACCATTTAGAGGATTCAAACTAAGGCCCTAGTAGGCAGTGTGGCTAGGCCATGAGATAGACAAGATGGAGCCTAGCCCTAGAGCTGGAGCATTACTTATGATTGTATATGTTGTATCAAATAATTGAGATATATATATGATGTATCATTTTGGCTTACTGATGTGATTAAGTATATTGTCACTATGATTGTTATTATCATTATGTTGGCTATGTATGTGGATGCTTTGGATATATTTATTTTTAGCACATGTATTGAGATTTTTTGTATATGCTATAGGAAATATATGAGATGTGGTTTATTTTATAGAATTATGAGAAACACATGCATGGATAAAAATAAATAGGCAAAAAGACTTGGAAAAATATAATCAATCAAAAATGTACTACACACTAATTCATGCTGGGAAATGTGTAATAACATGAAAAATGACTAGGTATAAAGAGTAAAAAAATGGAAAATAAGATGGTAAAAAGGGGTTATTTTCAAACCAAATATGAAATAATTTTTTACCAAATTAAAATAAGTAAAATCATATTATATCACATTGGTAACTATGAAAAAAATTAATAAAATGGAAGGTATGCAGAAGGTCACACATGATAAGAAAAGTCAATGAAAATTTGGTCTTAAATTTATCACACTAATTCAAGCTGGGAAGTATGAAAAAATTCAAAAAATGGTTGAAATATTACATGCACTCAAAAAGTAAGAGGCAAAAAAAAATGAAGTATGCATAAAACATACTAGTTGAAGCTAGGAAGCATGTCAAATGATGTGTAACTTCATAATCAATTGAATATTATCTCAAAATTGACACATGTAATTTGATGGTGACTTGATTGTTGGAAAACTCTGTGAGGAGGGTCAGGTCCTATCCATGGTCTTACACTATAACTCAAAAAAGGGAACACCACATGGGGTAGAATAAGCATGAACAACCAAGTCCATAGGGAATAAGGGTAATAGGATAAAATATTCATAAATGAAAAACCTAAAAGGATGCCGAAATAGCATTTGCAAGAAAAATAGTAATATTAGATTGAAATGCAAAAGATATGGTAATTTTGTGACGAATTATTAGGTCATATCCACAGTCTTATGCTGCAACTCATAAAAGAAAAATCCAAGGGGTGTGATCAGAAAGTAAGATAATATTTATCAAGAAGAAATATGAAGAAAGGGAATGAAAAAGGGAGTGTAAAAATTGAAGACTTAGGTGTCATAAGAGAATACCTTAGGAGATAAGAGGCATACTAAGAATATGAGAAGATACAAAGTGACTAGTGGTCATCTATGTACAAAGGAAACCTATTCCCTATAGACATAAATATTTGTAGATAGATAAGTGTGCTACTAAGATCAGCTCATGAAGGTAGATTGGTACACTAAAAATTAAAATGGACCTACCTCCCCATGACATGTTCCCCACTCCTTAGGACCCCTTACAGAGCTATCAGTATACTATGAATATTGGGTACTTGCATGAGAAAGTAGGTAGCACTAGAAGTTTTTTTTGAATTCCCCTATTCCAATATATTGGCCTACCACATTACAAAGGACCTCAACTCTATGTGAAGCTGACTGTAGATTTTGAGCTTCGATTGGAGATAGGACATGTTATTGAATCATTTCTTTTAATGCGATTAAACTCTTGAGAATATTACATATTTTTGCCTTTTGAAATCATTACCTTTTATTTAAATGATTTGGATTTTAACTTTATTTTGATGGATTTTTTTTAGATTCCTCCTCTATACAAATTTGGAATGATCAAGCATGAGAGAGATAGTGATACACACAAATGAGATGTAGGATAAGGCTAAAGGAAGCTAAGTAACCAAAGATAAAATTTGACTATGACACTTAGGCTTGATTTTGAAAAAATACGTGATCTCAAATCTCAACTGTGCATATGCTTAGTGTATGGAAAAATGAAGAAAGGAAAAGGGAGATCTAAAGGTGGATCAATAAAAGGAAATAATAATGAGAAAGATTGTTTGCTAACTGATCACATTGTAAAAGGAGATAATAACCAAAAATAATAGGGTAAATACAACCAAGCCACTATGACAATTATCTATGAAAATCAAGGATAAGAAAACAAAAACTCATGAAGATACAAAGCATCAACAAGCTAAATATGGTGATTTTATGAGGATTTGTTGGGTCTTATCCATGGTCTTACAAAGAAACTCACAAGATAAATATCCAATGGATGCAATAAGAAGAAAATAGAAATATAAAGCAATGATAATGAGGAATAAACATATGCAAACAATATATAATATAAAATTAACAAGAAATATAGTACAATAAATAAGATAATGATATAAGATAATCAATATTTGACATAGTGTGAAATGATATAATCAGATATAGAAAAAGAAATAAAAATAGTGCACACATCCAATCCAAATATAAATGTAAAATCACCATGAATGTGCTCATAAGTACTTGTAAATCTATCTACAAACATTATCCAAGACATTTGATAAATCTCTATGAAGCTGGATATGAACTGTTACTAATGTGTCATCAATCTTTGCATAATAATGGGCAAGTACTTATTTTCTAATCTCCTCAACTAAAAATTAGGAATACTCATTGGATCTTGTTGAGGAGGGAAATTAGGAAAAGGATGATTAGAAGAATGTGTGGGAATGGGATCTATGGGAGAAGGAAGAATCACCAATGGAGAAAGATCCATGGGTGATAGAGGGTCCATAGGTGGAGAAGGAACCATAGGTGGAGGCACAGAAGGATCCATAATTTGTGTAACTATGGGAGAATAAGGGGTAACCTTATTTTGATAATGACTTATGGGAGGTGTAGACACCTAAATCTAGCCACCGATAACCTATAATCAGGCTTTTAACTAATTTCCACCAAAGTGCACAATTTGGCCTAAAAGCACTAAAACACACTAAATAATGTGAAACTGACATATTCAAGTGCCAATTTTGGTTAGGGTATCATTAAATATGGCAATGCAATTTATATGCCAGCTAACTTTGATCAAATCATTTCGTGTCAAAATACCAATTTTGCACCTAGGTGCTCTGGATTGTTATTTCCTATCAAATTTCTTGCATAAGACAATTAACTTTGTTATTTGGTGTTGGTAACATCCTAAATGGGATAACATATCCAATACATATAACATTGACTTCCAATTCCAATTCAATCAAATTTTAAACCAATAACAAGGCATTTTGATCAATTTGAGTAATTTGTGCACAAAGTGCTTAATCATGCTTAAGAGCTAATTAATCCAAATCAAGGACTATTTAATAATTCCATGGAAACTTGTTGAAAACTTTTTGTTATAAATGAATATTAAATATTTGCATCATCAGGTGACCTCATTTCTTAGGAAGACATCCCTATGCCATAAATGCCATAAATATCAAGACTATGGGTCTCTCATGCCTCACTAATGTCCCTTTTTCCAAAGTCATGATGAGGATAATTATGGATTTTAATTACATAATTCAATTAATCCATGACCACACATCTCATTCTTGAGATGGATGGTCATGGTTGATTCTGGTCATTCTTAAAAATTTATAAATAGAGAGGCCACTAACATCATTTTTAAGCTTAATTTGTGAAAATTTACCATGTCAAATTGATTCCAAAAGCTCTCACATACCAAATTTATGATGCCAAAATATTGATCCAAGCCAAGCCAAAGCCACAAGGTGTCAAGGAGAAGAGGAGATAGCCAAGCCTCCTTTGATGAAGACTTCATGAGCATAAGCCAAGTAAGCCACTAAAATAAGCATTTGGAGCATCCAAGGAAGGTGAAGGATTTTTGTTTTTCTTTACTTTTTATTTTTTATTTTCATTAGTTTTTGTTATTAAGTTCACCCTAGTAACTAGGCCTAGAGATGTATGCTAATTAGTGTGTTTTTATCAAATTTTTTGCATTTTTAGACTAACATAATACTAATCACCTCTCTTGAGTCAAATTCTTAGTTCAAATAATGGCATGCCCAATGGGATTTCACCCCAAAAATTTTATCAAATAGAATCTACAAGTAACATACTAACCATTGTCATGCATGATCTTGGAGTTTGGAAGCAAAAAAGGTGAAGATTTGAGAAAAAAGCTTATTTTTTGGAGCTCATGATTTTATTCTCAAGACTATGTGATTTAGATCCCAACTCAACCTAACTTGACCCAACTCACCTTGACTCGGATCCCAACTCACCTTGACTCGGATCCTAACTAGCCTTGACTCAGATCCTAACTCTCCCTGATTCATTTCCCAACTTGCTCCAAATCAGATCCTAACTCGATTGTGTCAACCTGAGAGTTCATTTTCCTAAGTTAATTGTTTCATCTTTAAAAATGCTTCAAATCTAAACCACTTGCTAACATTTTTCTTATAGGACCAACTTGGAAAATTGTAAAATGTGTTTAAATCATCTTTCGTATGCTTTAAAATGAACTAGGAATATTATTTTGGTGCCTAATATAACATTTAGGTGCTTAAGTAAGTTTTTAGCATTATTTTTCAAAGTTTACAATTTTAAGACCAAGGGGTCAAATGAACACTACCAAATCTTTCATTTGGGCTTAAAATTGAACACACTTGTCAATTTTGTTTTTATTGTTTCAATTAGTACTTTGTTTTTGAAAAATACAATGATGTTGCATGTATGATCTTCTATTTTTCCCTTTTGGAACCCTCGGAATAAAAAGTGCTTTCTTTATTTGCAAATTTCCTAGTCTAAGGCATAGAAAGAACATCATCTAAATCACTCCCCAAAACTTACAAAAGTATTGGGTGACCTTGAAAATGACCCTAAAGTTTTTCTATTTTATGCTTTCTTTATTTCATGTAAACTTATCTTGCAAGGGGGACGTCATTACCTTCCACAAGTTATTTAGGGAAGCTTTGACCTAGGGTTTCACCTCCCGACATTGACTTCATTTGGCTCCATATTAGAGTTATACAAGGGAGGTAGTGGCACTTTAGACATCACACTATACTAAGAGAATAACAAGATATAGTGGTTGCAAAAAAGACTACAAATTTTTACAATAAGCCAAGTGATATGGACCTAAAATATATGCTTTTCTTTTGCATTATTTGATGTGATAGTCATTGTGCAATTTATTCCCCTAGAATGTATAAAAACTTGTATATCTTAGACAAATCCCCACTTGTCGTAGAAGTATTGTTGGTGCAAGGTGTGCCTCAAGGTCCATATCACATTACTATCATTTGAGAGGAGGCAAGGGGTAAAATCCCTAAGATATAATGCACATTTACTTTTGGATGAACACTTAAAACCCTCTCAAATGATGTATATTGATAGATTCCAACAATACCAAGCAACCTTATCAGTTTAAGATCTAAGAGTGCTTAAGTATCTAGTTTTGTCCTAGATTAATGTCTTATTTGGAGTCAAAACTTAGTGTAAACAAATGATGAAAACCAAACACATGGTCCTCATTTTCCTTTGAACAAAGAGGCATTATGTTTCCCACGTGAAATCATCCATTTGCCTTGTTCAAATTTCATCAAAACTTGGAGTCATATCATCCACTTTTTCATAGTTATGCTACCCAATTGAGTCTAAACCTTGTCAAAGTTGTTTAAGTCCTTCATTTATAATCTAAATTCAAAATTGCACCTTTATAAGTTCATAGGATTGATGTGCTAAGTGAGTTCACCATTTTCATTAAACTTGAGGGAACTTAGGTTCAATTTCCAATTTGGGTTTAAGGTCATTTAAGACTCATGATCATTATCACCAATTCATATACTTAAGTCATTCATGGTAAACACTTGCACTTTGAGTCTATGCACCTCAACATATTGAGTCAAGAAAGGTAGTGTTATGTTGTCAAATTTTTGAGAAATTATCTTTTCCCTAAAGAGCTTTTGAAACAAGCATTTTGCCACATATTTTGGGTAGTCTATCACTATTATGCTACCCAAAAAAATTTAGATATTGTTTCATAGGCCCTCTTGCATCGAGTTCAAATTTTTTCCTATATTTTCAAACTAATCTGAATATACTTTTATGAACCTTTTTCTAGCACAGTTACGCCATTCACTTTTGTCTAGCTTATTTGTCACAAGAACCAAGTTTTATACCATTATTTGTGAGAAAATAAACTATCTCTAAAGTGACTTTTGTTTCAAAACTTATACCTATTTGATTGAGTCCATGTCCAAGAATAAAATTCCTAATGTTTGTTATAATTGTTTTAAATCTATTAGATTAAAAATTTCATCTATTTTCAAAGTCTAGCTTTTGTCGTCATTTGGCCACGAGTCCTAGCACATGCCTTGTTTGAGCCTAGCTTTTGATGCCACATTTGGCCAAAATACCTAGAAACTTTTAATTTTCTAGATTAGACTGATTTGAAACACTTTGACCTTATCATTTGGCATTTTGATTTTTTGTTTATTTACGTTGGCTTGTATTATCATAAATATTTTCATAAACCTTTTGATCCTTTTGATGAATCTAGACCAAGTTTGAACATCATATTTTTATACATTGTCCTTTTAGAGTTTGTATAACTCTCTTCCATTTCTATCACAAAGCATTGACTATGGATCCCAACATGTATTCCTACACTCGTAGTGGACTCATGTACAATCTGGGGATTAGTAATGTGGTTGTACAGGAAGAAATGGTGTAAGACCCCTACATGGATAATATTACTTATGAGATAGATCTTTATCCCTCTTATAATAATTAATTAGGGGCACAAATCCAAGATCCATTGGATAACTATTTGGTTAATACACTACCTTATTTAGAACAAAATCAAGAATAAACCACACAATACTTAGCTACAATACTCACAGCTGATGAACCAATTCCTCAATAGTCATGCTCTACTAATATGACTTCCACGTATGATCCATTTTTGTTTGAACGTCATTTGTTGGAGAATAAAGATGATATTTTGGTTTGAGCCATAGAGGTAGGGGCAAAGTTTCCACCAGACTTCCCTTATGAAAATTTACCAAGCCTAGTAAGAATTCCTGACAACATAATTTATAATCAATAGGCTTCTTCTAGAAATACTTTGGCTCTAGTCCAAACAATGTATCAGGACCCTAATATGCCTAATAAAGGAAAAACCCTCATGGGAAGACCACTTTAACCAAATGTATATGACATATCAAACCCACCTAAATCTAACACAATTTTAATTAGGTGACCATGGTGAGCAAACCTCTTATTGACTTAGTTGCTTCAACAGGAGTTTTGATAGAGTTAATTAGTTAAGACAATCAAAGTTTAGACCCATTCATGCAAAACACTTTGGTAGACAACTTGCTACATATGCCCATTATTTAAGAAGTGTCTTATGCTTATACACAAAATAATGAGCAAAATATAGTGGATAATGTGCAAGCAACATCCAATCCAAATCAAAGTGGTACTAACACACAAACAACTAGTCAACAACATGTGCCTGTAGTTAATACCATGAGTTAACCATCATATCAGGGAGTAGGAGTTTTTGCATCCTAACCTCAACCAACTACTTCATCAAGTGTGTAACCAATAAGATTAGGTAGTCAACTAGCAACCAATGTTGTACCTCAATAGCTGAATGTGACGAATCCTACTCCTCCTCAACAAGTGATTACTAGTATTAGACAATAGTAGGCACAATCTAGTGTACCAATGCAATAGAGGTTAAATATATTGCCACCTTAATAAGGGGTAACTAATGTTCCACCTCATCAGGTAGTGGAAAATATACTTCCTTAGTTACAATCCAATGTACCAATCCAAAACCAAATGATGACTAGCCAACAATGTGTAAATATTTGTTAGTGATAGATGTCAAATCTTCAACATGATTTTGCTTCCCAATAAGGATTAATGTAATAAGGAGACTCCCATGTTTCTCAAGTACCTACTAGACAAGAATCGATTCAAAATCTGCCACAAGTTAGAGATATGGTCTTGGTCCATAAGTTCCCACTCAATAGCAAGGTTTGATTAGTCAGCAACATGTCCCTTTTCAACCATAATAGGCATAGTATAGTTATATCCCTCCATCCCAACCACAAAATCCTCCAAGTCAAACCTTCATATCCAACCCAAACTAAAATGTCGCATAACCAAATATGCAATTTCAAGTACATCCTAATCCACATATGCATATTCTTGGTCTATTTCCCAACCAAACCAATATACCCCAACATATATCTCCATCATACCTTAGTCAAAGTGTCCCACTTGTGACCTCCCAACCATCTACCCAAACCAATATTCTCGCTCAAACCAATGTTCCTTCTAGTTTCCTATCCTAAGAATTACAACATATGAAGGATGTAATTGTTACCATTTAGGATGGAAAATAGACTAAAAAGTTTAAGTTGGATGACATGTGTTCTTATCCATTCAACATGGAGTACTTGTAGATACCATTTCCTCCAGGATACAAACCACTAATATTTGACAAATACAAAGGGAAAGGTGACCCTAAGGCCCATTTAACCAAGTTCTTTGTTGCATGTCAACCAGTGGCATATAACGATATATACCTTTTGTTGTTTATTTCCAAGGAGCTTGGCTGGACAAGCCTTGGAGTGGTTTTTAAAGTTTCCCAAGAATTTAGTAACATATTTTGATGATGTTTTTGATAAGTTTGTGCAACACTTTTCCTATAATCTCAAACATGACATTTTATTGGTTGACTTAATACAAACAAAACAAAAGGCTAATGAGAGTTTTGCAAGTTATCTACAATGATGGAGAGCCCTTACAAGTTGATTCACCCATAGTTTACCAGATAAACAATTAGCCACTGTGTTTACTAAAAATTTGTATAGTGAAAGAGCTTATCATCTAGAACTACAATGTGCACATACTTTCAAGGAGATCATTGACAAAGGTTGGTTGATTGAGTGAGACATTATTAATAAAGGGATCATCAAGCTAACATCAACTAATGAGAATCAAGGTACCAATCAGGGAAGTGGCCAAAACCAACATCCAATTCAAGCACAAGAATCACAACCAACACATGCCAATAACCAAGATAGAATAAAGCAATTCAATCGTAATAGGAATATTGTGGGTAATGGAGTAATTGAGTAATTGAGTCACATCATGTCCAAATAGTGAAAACATCATCTATACCACCTTTTTAGCTTACTCCTAACCAAAAACCTCTCCAACCAATATTGCAAGCACAACAACCAAGACTCGTGCAACAAATATATCAACATTTACCATTACAAACCCCTCCTCTAAGTAGAATTGTGCCTATGCATCATGTCTTTAGTGACCTAAGAGTGCCTATTAAGTATGTATTTTACAAACTTGTTGCTGATAATATGATTAGTTGGCCTATACCAAAGCATTATCCATAAGGCATTTCTTATCTTGATTGGTACCATGAAAATGAATTATGTGAATATCATTAGGTCAATTGGCATAATCTATGAAGATGTATGCAAATCAAGCATTTGATTGAGAATATTTTGGATAATGGGAAGATAACATTGGATAATGGTGCTTTCACCTCCAAACAAACTCTTGGGATTTATCAAAACCCCTTTCCCCAACATAACACACAATAACAACATATGAATCAACAACAACAACACCCGCTAGTGCAACAACAAAATCAATAGTATCAAAATCAAAGGCTGAACTAGAATAATCAATAGAATCAATAACAGAACCCACAACATTAGAATAATGGATAACCCCAATGTCAAAATGGTAACAACCAACAAACCTACCATGCAGTTGCATATGACTACAACAGGGTTATAGGTCATATTATAGGGGCAGCATTAATACCATCTCCATTAATTCTAGACTAAACACTAATCAATCTAGACCATTAATAAATAATACCACTCAACAAAGTTACATGGATACTCCTTCTTTGACTGGGGACTGCATATAGGCAAACCAACAAATTAGGACTCCTACTTTTGGACCATATACCGATAACTTACCCTAGCCATGTGACCACATACAAGTGCACTAACAACTGAGACTTATCCTATCTTATCCCACACCATTCTTAGCATTTGTTAGTAATTATGGTCCAATATCTAATCTTGATTATGAAATAACAACTCAAAGGTCAAAGATTACTATCCCAGGTCCACAACCATCTACCACTTTGCCTGTTATCCAACCAACCATTTAGCCTAAGAATAAACCATTCACCATTAATCAAGACAAGAAGTTTGATATTGTGGAACAATTATAGAAGACACCAGCATAAGTTTTTATTTTAGATTTACTATGAATGTCAACAATCCAAAAGAACATTTTGAATGAGTTTTTAACCCAATCCACTATTGCCAGTGACATATCCCCTAATAAATTTCAATATTTTGTTAGACACCTAGATCCAACACAACAAGTCACATTCAACAAAAGTGATATGTCTTCCCTTGGTGCACTCCATAATAATCTATTATACATACAAGTTTATATAAAGTGACATAAAGTGAAGTGTGTTCTTATAGACAATAGACCAAGTCTCAACATAGTGTCTCTAAAGCTCATCAAGCTTCTTGGGTACACAATGGTAGATCTCCAACTATAAATGATAACTATCAAATCCTATGATAAGTAGGAAAGAGAATCAAAAGGCACCTTTATCTTATTAGTTATCATTGGGCATTTGACCCATGATACACTTTGCCATGTATTTGATCTTGAGTTGTCATATAATATGCTTCTAGGTAAGCCTTGGTTACATGATATTCATGTAGTCCCATCAACGATGCACCAATTTATCAAGTTCTCCCATTCAGGGATGGAAGTGAATATTCCAGGAGATTTACACCCATATGAACACTGCAAACATCTTTAGGCCAAGTTATAAAGCTATAATTACTAATACGACATGAATCCAAGTTCTAATCAAGATAAAGGAAAGGCCATACTTATTGATCCTCCATAAGATAATTGCATAGATCCAAATACCTTAGATTCCCTTTCCCACATGCCACCTCCTAAATATTCCAATCATTTCACCATTTTAGATAATGGCCTAAGGGAGTATGTGACCCATGATACCTTCCATATTTCTAATCTTCATTAGAATCTAAAGACCTTTGGGTGACCTAAAAATACCCCACACATGCATTGGAAACAAAAGAACAAAGATAAGGGACCTATCATGTTTGTACCAACATCTATCCTAGAACCAGACCCTCTTAAAGGGGATGAATCATGGTTGTACAATGACAACCAAGCTGATTTTTATAAAAGTGCAAAGTATCCTATTCCTAATAGGATCATGGATCATCAAGATTATGAAGGAAGAGGCCTCAGACCAAATCAACAAGGAACATTGAGCTAGTTTCCATGACTAAGTACAAAAGACCCTATGGACTTGGATTTAAACTACCTAGGGGTGACCCCACATATCTTATTTGAGTTCCATCACTGGTGGCTAGTGATGATAATGCCAATAATGAAGTAGATTCTGATCATAGCCTCACCTTTGATGACCAAACTGAGACTAACCTATTTGATAAAAATGCCATATGTACTCTTACCCTAATTATTTGTCACAACCCATTGCCATTATACTATCACCAACTGATAGATTAGGACCAACAAGAATCCACTTTATCGATTAATGAGTTTTAGAATGATGAGGGATTTTGTGACTTTTTACCTTAGAGACAATGTTCTATTGGGAGATCATAAATCAAGATTCTCAATTACATTAGATCATGAAGCTTATTTTGGAGAGCAGGTGAATGCCCTTAGCCAAAACCAAATAAATAAAACATTGAGGTCCCCAAGTGAAAACCTCTTTGAGGTGCTTTCTGATTAGTGAAAAAGTAAACATAAAGGTCAGTCTAGTGGTGAAAACTTGTTTATGGTGCCGTTAGATGGGGGTGTTCATTCTTCTTCAAATTTAGACCAAAAAACCACCAACGATGAATTTACCTATGGATATAAGTTTATTTTTATGAAACAACAAGTATTTTATCAAATTCTACAAGAATTTTTGATTATTTTTGTCACATGCCTATATTTCCCATTGGGGGACTCAGATTCATCATTCCTAGGAGACGTTGAAGAGTAAGTCCTAACATAAGACCCTGATATAGTCCAATAGTTCAAGTCTTTGCCTACTATTTTAGAAGATGGTTCGACCCTTATAATAAAATATACAATAGAGGTAAACATTAGGACTCCATCAGACCCAAAATGGATAAAATTAGGTGCATCCTTCACTGAGGAGGAAGGTGAAGTGTTTACATCTCTATTAAGAGAATTTGTAGATATCTTTGCATGGGCTTATTCTAACATGCTAGGTCTAGACCCTACCTTGGTTCTACACCACCTTGTGGTTAATCCTAATGCCAAACCAGTGAAATAAAATTTTCATAAGATGCATCCTCACATTTTTGTCTTGGTAGATAAAGATTTGAAAAAACTCTTAGAAGTAGGATGTATTCAGTCCATTGACTACTCAGAATGGATATCTAATGTTGTACCTATTAGCAAAAAGCTTGAAAGAATTAGAATGTATACTAATTTTTGAGACATACATAAATATTTTTTTAAGGATGAATTTCAATTGCCTAATATTGACATGATCGTTCACTCCACAGTAGGTTATGAAATGCTTTCACTTATGGATGGCTTTTTAGAATACAAAAAGACTATAATAGCCCCAAAAAACTAACATAAAATAACATTCACCACTCCATGGGGAAAATTTTGTTATCAAGTAATGAAATTTGGTCTTTATAATTCTAGAGATACATATCAAAGGGCCATGACAATCATTTTTTGTGATATGATGCATGATATTGTTGAAGACTCTGTTGATGACATATTAGGAAAATCCAAAACCAGGGCTAACCATCCAACAGTGTTACATAGGATATTTAAAAGATTGTGGGAGTATATATTTAGACTCAATCCAAAGAAATGTGTGTTTGGAGAAACCTAAGAAAAGTTACTTGGCTTCATTATGTCTCATAGGGGCATTTAAGTTGGTCTGATCAACGTCTATGTTATAATCAAGATGCTACCACCAACCAATTTCAAGCAACTCCATGGTTTATAGGGAAAGATCCAGTCAAGCTGATGCTTCATCTCTTAGTTAGAAAATAAGTTTCATCCATTTACACATCTTCTAAAGAAGGGAGTTGAATTTCACTAGGATGACCACTACCAAATAGTTTTTCAACAACTCAAGGACTATCTAGTTAATCCACCTATTTTGTTACCTCCTATGCCAAGAAGACCATTATTGTTGTATTTATCAACTACCGATAATGCCTTGGGGGCACTTTTTGCTCAACATGATAATGATGGAAAAGAACACGCAGTATATTACTTAAGTTGTACCTTGGTGACATATGAACACAACTATGCACCTATTGAAAAAGATGCCTAGTCATGTCTTCACAGCTCAAAAATTGTATCATTACATATTGAACAATAAGACCATAGTCATTTCAAAATTAGATCCACTCAAGTATCTACTATCTAAAATATCTTTATAAGGTAGAATGGCCAAATGGATTATGTTGCTTAGTGAGTTTGACATAGAGTATGTCAATCATAAGGAAATCAAAGGATAGGTCCTTATAGATCAACTTGTTGAAGCACCCCTTATCAACACAAAGCCACTCAATTTCATTTTCCTAATGAATCCATAATGATAATCATTGACACACCTCTTTGGGAGTATCACTAGAAGATATATTTTGATGGTTTATTTATTGTACATGGATTAGGGTTAGGTCTCTTATTTATTACACCATAGGGGGATCTAATCCCTAAATCATTTAGAATCAGTTTTCCTTGTACAAACACCATGGCCAAGTATGAAACACTTATTGTAGGACTTTGATAGGTAGTACAATAGAATATATCTCATGTAAAGGTTCATGGTGATTCTAAATTAATCATCAATCAGGTCAAAGACCATTTTTAGACCAAAGATGACAAGTTGGTTTCATATAAGGCTATGATCGATACCCTAAAGTATCAAATTACAAATATATAATTTGATCATATACCAAGGGCTAGTAATAGATTTATAGATTCCATGGCTACTATTGGCTCTCTAATTTGATAAATAGACAAAGCTAGAGAATATCAGTTCCTTGTTGAGAATTTGTTTACACTAACTCATGAACCTTTAACCATTACAATGATTTATGATATTATTAATCTTAATTTTATCTTCTATTGATACCTTTAAAAATATCTTAATGACCAAGTTCTACCACCTAACCTATCTCAAAAACAAACCAAATAGTTTTTTCATCATTCCACTCATTATACTCTAATTGGATCAACTCTTTACCACTGTAGTTTTGATGAAACTCTACTTTGTTGTTTAACTTTGACAAAATCTACACTAGTGTTAAGATAAGTTCACAAAGGAGTATGTGGAGATCATTATAATTAGGTAGTCCTATCCAAAAATCTCTTTTGTACTGGTTATTATTAGCCCATGATGGACATAGATGCAATTACATATGTAAAGAAGTGTGACAAATGTCAATGACATGTTAATCTAATTTATGCCGCAACACAAACTCTAAAACCTATGTTGATGCCATGGCTATTTACTACATGGGGACTTGACCTCATTGGGAAGATCAACCCCACTTCATCTAATGACCATAAACATATCCTTACTGCCACTAAGTATTTCACTAAGTGGGTTAAAGCTATACCACACACTTACATGACTAGAAAGCAAATTTCAAAATTTATCTTCAACCATCTCATTTGATGCTATGGCATCTCCTTTAAAATTATATCTGATAATGAAGGATCATTCAAGACAAGGATGTAGACCAGCTATTTACTGAATACATTTTTATATAACATATTACCCTCACGGTGATGGCCAGGCTGAAGCATCAAACAAAACCATTGTCAATATTCTCAAAAAGATTATCAATGATGCTTATTGTGATTGTCACCTATAGATATTCCATACCCTTTGGGAATACTAAACCAATCATCATACTCATATAAGATCCACTCCATACTCACTTGTTTATGGTACTGAAGCCATCTTTCCCATTGAGGTTGAATTGCCTTCACTATGCATATCTTTCAAACATGTCCTAGATGATAATGACTATTGAGTATTTTGATTGCAAGAGCTAGACCTACTTGATGAAAAATGCATAGCTATGCTCAAAAACATTTAGACATATTAGAATTGACTCAAAGGCCATTACAATCGATGTGTCAAATATAGAAAATTTGAACTTGGTGGTATTGTTCTTAAAGAAAACCAAAATAATACCATAGTCGAGAAGAAACATAAATGTAAATTCAAACTAAATTGGATACAGCCTTTCATCATTACTATAGATTATGGATCAGGAGCTTACAGGCTTGCCACACTAGATAGAGATGAACTTCTTGAGCTAATTAATATTATTCACCTCAAGTGGTACTATGCTTGAGCGCTAAGGTGTATTATCTATAAAGACCATTTAAATGGTGCCATTTTATCACTATTCTTCTTTGTACAAATATCATTCTTATTCATCATCTTAGCCTTATCCATTTTACCATTCTTTTCTATTGACCAGATGTGTTTTAAAGCCTAGCCCATTTGACCCTAGTTTTTTCTATTCACTACACATTTTTAGCACCGAGGAATTTAATTAGTTTTATTTGTTGTTTCAAGTACTTTAGATAGAGATCATATTTTGGAGCAGTATGATAGAAGTTTTAGTAATTGCATCCTTTGTTTATTATTCCTTTCTTATCACTAGTCTTGTTACTAATTATAACCACCTTTGGGAAAATTAGTATCATTGATCTATGACATTGTGTCCTAGTTATAACTACCTATGAGAAAACTAGGAGTAATATTTGTTTATTAAGTCTTGATGTACCAACTCACCACTTTTTATACCATACTATGCCTTTGTACCACCTATGCCTATTTTGTTTAAATTGACTACTACATTAGTCAAATTCCTCCATTATAGGGTAGAACTATAGTGATTTGAGGTCCTACTCTGGGACTATATAGGCAATGCTCAATACTTGTTGAAGTCATCTCAGTCACCCTTTCCACCATGCTCTCATCATTTGTGAGTAACCTAAGTTTGAATGCTCTTGCCATTTTGCAAGTAAACTATGTTTACACACTCTCACCATTTTATGAGCAACCTAAGTTTGAATTCTCTCACCATTTTGTGAGAAACCTAAGTTTGACCACTCTCACCATTTTGTGAGAAACCCAAGTTTGAACGCTCTCACCATTTTGTGAGCTTGATCCATTTAGTGTCTCATCATTTTTGATTGAGTTGAGATACTTCCAAAATTCCAAAAACATTTATAAAATCATTAGAAAAAAAAACAAAAACATTTGACCACTTCTTTGCTTTAAGGATTTTTGAAACCCTTACTAAGTTATAAGAAAACCACTTATCACTTAGTTTCCCTATCCTTTTTGGCTTTTTTTCTCACAGACTTTCCATTTTGCAAGACCATTCCTCTTCTTCCATCACATCCATTCTATTTATTTTCATCATTATCACATTCTTCCTATTCCCTAAGAGAACTACATTTGGCCTAAAGTTTTTTTATTGGATATGACATCCATGGAACTATGTAGGCAGTGTCCACTTGCCTAGTGCATATGGAGATAGCTCAACCACCCCCTTCCTTTTCTTCTATTCCTCTATTTTGTTCATTCGTTAAGTCATTGCCTATTTTCTAGGAGCAATGTTCATATGGTTTATATTGCATTATTTATTTTTTGTCTCTACTTATTTTATTTGTTTATCTACATGTTTGTTTAATTTTAGCACTGTTACCTTGATTCAGTTTATGTATGTTCATTGAGTGATTCTTTTCCCACACTTATACTCAAATCCATCCATATTCATATTTTTACATTATCATCATGGTTTCTATCATTGGTGCATTATTTTCTATTGAGTATTGGATTATGAGAGTAAGTCCTTATGCATATTTTAGCCAAGTCCTCATGATGTTATACCATGACACCTACTGACATGTGCTATAATAAAAATTAGCTTTAAGAAGTCTATTCAGTAATGGCAGAATCAACATCTCTTCTGCACCAACATCTTGATTCAATCCCAATCATATCCCAAATAGAGTAATTAACCATGAAATAATTTCAATCTTTATTAGTTTGGACAAGCATCTCCCTACTATGAAGTTGTTCCAATTCATCATTAGCCTTTGTGTTAAGTTATCATCATCATCGTCCAAGTTTATCATGTTTTCCATAATTGAGGTTCAATGATTATAACTACCTATGGGTGAATCATTATACACTGTCTCACTTGCATTTCTCATTAATTATAACCACCTTTGGGAAAATCATTGTGTTCTCACCATTTTACTTTTTTTCCCCATACAAGTGCATGTTTTTCTCTTATTTATTTGTCTTAACTAGTGCAGATCCATCTTCATAATGATTATAGCCATCTTTGGGTAAATCATTGTGTTATCATACCATGTTGCCACTATCAGGGTACAATGCTTATAATTACCTTTGGGAAAACCATTGTACACCATCCCACTTGTATTCTTAGTGATTTTAACTACTTTTTCAAAATCATTATGTTTTCACCCCATCATATTTCCTTTCTTTAGTCCCCTCATTTCACTTCTTATCGAGGGACCGTTTATCGACCTACTTGTGCCAACCATTCCCTCAAGGAGGAAAACCGTCATATAGTTAGTTTATCATCATTGTAGTTGTAGGCATATAAGACATTTTCATTCTTTAAGAATACATTATGATGCTTATAGCTTAAAACTCCTTCCCAAATAGGTGAAAATTATAGACACCTTAATCTGGCCATTGATAACCTCCACCAAGCTTTTGACCAAATTCCACCAAAGTGCACAATTTGGCCTAAAAGCACTAAAGCATGCTAAATGATGTGAAATTGACATATTCAAGTGCCAATTTTTGTTAGGGTATCATTAATTGGAGCAATGCAATTTATCAACCAACTAACTTTGATCAAATCATTTTGAGTCAAAATGCTAATTTTGCACCTAGGTGCTCTGGATTGCTATTTCCTATCAAATCTCTTACACAAGACACATGCCTTTGTTATTTGGTGTTGGTAACATCCTAAATGGGATAATCGATCCAATGCATCTGACATTTACTTCCAATTATAATATCCAATCAAATTTTGGACCAATAAAAAGACATTCTGATCAATTTGAGTAATTTGTGCATAAAGTGCTTAATCATGCTTAAGAGCAAATTAATCCAAATCAAGGCCTAATTAATAATTCCATGGAAAATTGTTGAAAAATTGTTTTTAGAAATAAATATTGAATATCTACATCATCAGGTGACCTCATTTCTTAGGAAGACATCCCTACGCCATAAATGCCACAAATATCAATATTATGTGTCTCCCATGCCTCTTTATTACCTCCCATGCCTCATTAATATCCCTTCTTCCAAAGTAATGATAAGGATAATTATGTATTTTAATTACATAATTCAATTAATCCATGACCACACATCTCAATCTTGAGATAGATGGTCATGGTTGATTTTTTTCATTCTTAAAAATATATAAATAGAGAAGTTATGAACATCATTTTTAAGCTTAATTTATGCAAAGTTACCATGTCAAATTGATTCCAAGAGCTCTCACATTCCAAAGCTATGATGCCAAAATTTTGATCCAAGCCAAGCCAAAGCCACAAGGTGCCAAGGAGAAGAAGAGATAGCCAAGCCTCCTTTGATTAAGACTTCATGATCACAAGCCGAGCAAGCCACTACAAAAAGCATTTGGACCATCCAAGGAAGGTGAAAGATTCTTGTTTTTATTTACTTTTTACTTTTAATTTTCTTTCTTTTTTGTTATTAAACTCATGCTAGTAACTAGGCCTAGAGATGTATGCTAATTAGTGTGTTTTTATCATTTGTTTTGCATTTTTAGACTAACACAATACTAATCACCTCTTTTGAGTCAAATTCCTAGTTCATAGGAGGAATAGTATCTAGTCTAGGGATAAATATAAGATTATTCTTAAGATGCTACTGAAGGATACAACAATGATTAGTATGATGTGTGTTTCATTGGTGCTATATACAATACCTCTCACTATATTTAAGTATATAGTTAGGAAAAATATTGGGAGGAGTTATGGTAGTGTCTATGGATAGGGAATAAGGATGCAATGTATCAATATATTATCTCAACTTATGATAATGGGTAGAAGAATGAGTATCTATCCCATGAAAGTAATAGTTACGCTTGTGAGTGTATTGAGGAGGAACACTCATGGGAGAATGTGTAATAGGTATGGAAAAAGAGGGAGATGAATCATCACCCCATTTTGTGGGAAAAGGATCCATCTTAGGCAAAGGAAGAAAACCATCACCAAGAGGATGTGGTAATGGATAAGGAATATAACTAGTCTTAACATGAAGAGAACTAGTGAAATAAGTGAGAGTAGGCTCACCAATAGTGGAAATAGCAATAATAACTAGTTCTAATACAAGTCCACTATGGGAAGAGTAGGCTCAACAAAATGTCTAAGAAGGGTATCATTAACCTCAAGACTAAACTAATGATGGTAATTATGGAACCTAGAAAAATGGTAAGGGCTGCTCATAACATGATCCATGAGCATAGTCCTACAGGGCTCCTCAGAAATTAAAGGTGTCGGTGTCATCTCTACTTTATGATATAGAGTAAAATACAAGAATTGAAAACTAAAAAAGTTAGAGCACAAGAGAATACATGAAAATACTCAAGTAAGGAAGAATAATAATGCATAATCTTGGCATCATGGGTTTGGACAAGACCGCTTAATAAAAGATCATATAAGGAATAGCCATCATCATATTTAGGTGAATAAAGATTGATGACACAAGTCAAAATAACTTTGTTATTGAAAGAATCATGGTGAATAAAATGATGAGTTTTGGATAAGACTACAGGAATGTCATCACAAGGAGGTTTGTGAGAATGAGGTTGTAAGGAAGTAGAAAGTTATGAGATTAGATGAGGTGTAAAATTAAAAGTTTTGACCTTGAGATTAATCTCATCAAGCTCATAATCATTAGAGTCTAAAAGGTTGGGAGGAATATTACCAATAAGCTCAAGATGCCCATTATATCCTCTGGTTGATTTGATAGGAAACTTTAGATGCTATGACTCATGAAATTGAATGCTAGGTAAAGGCTCAAGAGTAAGAATCTTAAAGACACCATAATTTGGGAATTATTCAAAATTCCAAGGGTTAGTATCTCCTTGAATCCTATAAATGGATCCATTATGAGGGAATTTAATTCTTTGGTAGGTGGGCAAAGTGATAAATCACATACGATGAGTCCATGGCCTATTAAGCAAGATGTTATAAGAAAGAGGAAAGTTAAAGATCATTACCTTCACATGAATGGTGATAGGTGGGATAGTAATGGGAACCAACACACACCCAAGAGGAGGCATTTACCTTCTATCATATCCTTGGAAGGTGATACATGTGGGCTTAAGATTTCATTCAAAATATCCAAGGGTTTTAATGAAATCAAGAGAAACAACATAAGTGTCAGAACCCTCATCAGTCAAAGCATGCTTAACGTGGATATCACTGATTTGGATGCTAATAAATAGGGGAGGATCATAAGCATGAAGAACAATCTTTTTGGAAATCATATATGTGATGGGAAATTTTAATGGAAGAGAAGTGTTAATAGTTCCATCAACATTTATGGACATCTGTTCACATTATTGCAAGATACTATCCTCAAAACCAGATAAGGTTGCCTCCCATCTTGCTAAGGGAGGATGAGGGACATTCATATCAAATAATAGTTGTATAAGATGGTTCTGATGATGGGGCGATGTCCTCATGAGTTCAAGAAATGGAATTTAAGAAGGGAGATTAGTGACCTCTATAATGGGATCCCAATCATCATAACCCATGAGAAGATTGTTAGATATAGGCACATAATGGTTAAGGAGGTCTTCAGAGGTAAGAGTCAAAGAGAATTGAAATTTGTGTTGATAAGAATAATAAGGTTTGGAAATAGGTTGAAAATTATGTTGAGATGATGAACTAATAGATTCAACTTGATTTTGATAAGTATAAGAGGTGTTAATAGAAGGTTGATTAACATAGAAAGGATAAGATGATGGAAGAGTGGTAGAAAAAATATGGGATGTGTTATCCAAAGGAGAATCATAAGTTGGATATTCATCAAATGTTATAAGATCTTCTTTCCCCAGCTAATTTAATTTTTTTTTAGAAGAATCTTGGATAACACGATATTCTTGAGAAGGAGGTAGGGTGTAGATAGGTTGAGAATCAATGAAAGCCACTACTCTTTACATATTAGTCATGCTAACCACATTTTCTTTGAAAATTAGTTCCACAATACTTTCTACATCATTGGTGGAAGATATAGGCTTGCCTTGGTTTTCTTGAATTGGTTAATGATTAGGTAAAGGATCCTTATAAATAGCTAAATGAGTGCTTGCTTGATTCAAGGCTTGAACTTTATCATGAGTTTTATATTCTTTGAAAGAATGATCATAAGCTTGTTGATGTTTATGTATGATATAATCATACTCAAAATTAGGTCCAAGAAGAAATTCCATAGCTAAATTATTAATTTATCTATAGGTCTCATTAGAATGACCCCAACTAGCATAAAACCAACAAAACTTGCTAGGATCATACCAAGTTTTCATAGGATGAATAGGGTTAATTTCATGAGGAAGAGGCCTAGGTAGATGTTTAAGCAATTCAGATAAGGAATGAGGTTTATGAATATTAATGTTATTTGTTGAGAAATGAGGATTAGTAAATTGTTGAGAAGAGGAAGATGATTCTAAACAAGGGGTATGAACATCAGCTTGAACATGGTGAATGGTATCATATGAATCAAAAACACCATCGCCGATAAGATTATAGTTTTTATTTTAAAGTAATATATAAGAAATCATGGAAGGTTGGGGTGGTTTGAATTGATGCATAAATAAATCTTGTCATTTAGCGTGATCAATAGATTCTTCCAAAGTGCGTGGAGAAAGGGTACATACTTGATATTGTAATTTGGGATAAAGAGCATTTGTAAAGAGATGAAAAATATTATCATTGGCCATGTTGTGTTTAGATTTATTTGATAAAGTCTTCCATCATTTAACAAAAGCTTGGGTGGTTTTATTTTTGCTTTGCTTGAAATTTATGAAATGCACCAAAGTTTTTTCAGGAAGATAACAAGTTTGGAATTCTTAAACTAAAGTATTCACTAAATCCTCCAAACTAGTAATTAAATGAGGTCTAAGTTTATTGTACCAATCCAAGGCATTGCCTATGAGGGTGGGTCTTAACAAGGAGCTTGGTAGCGGCAAAGGTGTCTAATTTAACCCAATCCTTATAAAGATTTCCAAATGTTTTAATATGAAGAGAAGGATCAGTTGATCCATTATAAGAGATTGTAGGCGTTATACCTCCTATATCAATGTTAGCAATTTGAGTAGTGAGAAGTTCATTTTGTAGATTCTTGATAGTTTTAATGATTAAAGGAGGTTGAGGAATGAGATTACCTTGAGAATCTTGAAGAGGAGGGGGAGGACCACTTTGGTTATATGTGCTTCAAGATATTGGTTGCAGTTGCATTTGAAGATGAAGAAGGTTATTTTGCATTCTCATCATTTGATTTGTGTTATAGGCTTGGAAAGAATTCAATTGATTGAGAGTTTGAAATAGAAGTTGGTGAGTTTGACTAACATTATTAGAAGAGTTGGTGTTGGTATTAGTTGTTTGGGTACCACTATTGGTGTTGTTGAGAGCTTAATATGAATGATGAAAATGAGAGGCACTAGTGGCAAACCTTGCTTGTGTAGCAAAAGATGGACTAGTGAATGGAAGAGAAGAAGAAGCACTAGAAGCATGAGTGCCTTGGGTAGAAAACAATGAACTAGTGGAAGGATTAAGGATAGTAGAACTTAAGAGATGTCCACTAGATGTAGAACCAACCATAGTAGTTGAGATACTAGGCATGGAGGTAAAAGAAAGGAAAGAAGAAGCATAAGTATGAGAAGAGGTCATGATCAAAAGGAGAGGTTGTGAAAAAAATAAATCAGTACTACTAAATCAATTTGAGAATTTAGAATGTGGTGAATGAGGTTCATTGTCTTGACCACTAATCATGAGATTATAAATGGTAGATGGATATTTCCCTTTATGTTGGGGAAATTGTTTAATAAAGAAACAAATTTTAAGAGTATAATCTAACTTAGGTTAGTTTTCTAGGATAAAAGAAGGATTATGTCACAAAGATATATCATGAGGGAACCCATAGTCCATTGTGTGAGTTGAAATATGGACATTACTAACATTTACAAAAGGAACTCTACTTTGTCTTTGTGAAACCCTATGAGGATTGGTGAATTCCATCATGTCTGCTATTTGAGATTCAGTGTTGTCACCCAACATGAAATATATGATGAAAGAGGAAGGAAAGCAAGATGAGAAAATAAAGGATTTATAAAGTGATAGAAACAAAGCTAGGTTGACCTAATTGACCTATTACAAAATAGGGACAATAAAGCTAGATAGGGTCTACAAAACTAACCTAGTAAAAAGAGCGAAAGCTAACCAAAAAGGGGAGAAGGCCTTAAAATTATGTTATGATGACCCGGTCAATCTAATGTAGTGCACAGGAGATTCATAAACTACTAGGTTGACTAGGTTGACCTAGTATAGTTAATAGAGGTAGAAAACAAGGTCTAAGACAGTGCAGAGTCAAGTTGGTTGATGTAACACAACATATAGGAAAAGAGAAAGGATTGATAAAGAGATGAAAAATAAAATGAGATATGCCTATAGCTATTCTAGAAAATAAAATGTTGAAATGAAATACATAACCAATTGAATTGATGTTGGCCAATTCAATTGGTGCATATACATAGATTGTAATTTTGAAAGAAAAGTATATAGCAGAGTAGAAAAATAGAAATTAAAATTGACCTTAGTGTTTTGGAGATGAAAATAGAATAGGCAATTGACCTATAACCTTTGAGAGAACTAGCCCAATATGTAGAATTGGGTTGAGATAGTCAAAAAAGTGAGACACAAACCTTATACAAAAGCTAAAAAAGTGTACTAAGTTGACCTAGTCGACCTAGTAGACTGAACTGAATGTCTAGAAATATGCTAAGTCAAGCTAGTTGACCTAGTTGACTAGACTACAAATCTAGAAGTTTGGAATCTAGAACCTACCCTATGAATCCTAAACTGGAACATATTACAAAGTGGTTAGAAATGTGTTAGGTCAACTTGGTCAACCTAGTAGTGTTGGAAACTTGTGCTGGGTTGAGTTGGTTGATCCAATTGCCTATTCTTACACATAGAGAAAAATAGTTGGGTTGATAGAATAGAGCCATCATGTCAAAACATATGATATAAAAGATGAAAATAATAATAAAATAAGTGAAATAAACCTTATAAGGGTTTGATTCACAATGGGGTCACTAGAATGTATGCAATTAGAATTGCATGGTGTGCATGAATCAATCCTGGATCAAATAAGATAGATCACACCTACACTTATGATTGGGGCACACACTTGTTAAGCAAGAACATGACCAATATGAGGATCTACTAGACCTGATTAGGGGATCACTTGTATCATCTATCATAACACATAATGCTAGGTAGGGTACCAAAGCCTATAATCTAACACAATAAGAAAACAACCCTAAAAGAGTCCTATGGTTTATATATTCACTAATGATAATAAACAAGAAAGTAAACTAATCTAATAACACAAAAAGTAAACTAATCTAGTGCTCACCAAAGCTTGTGGCATAATGTGAGGGGTTAGAAAAAAATAAATGACTAACAACTAACCTAAACATGTATAGGAGACATATACTCACATCAATGTATATAAAATCCTAATACATGGGAGAGAAGAATACATACTACATTATCTATCTACTCTTACAAAGGATAAATAAAGTTAGGAATACTTACCTTTAAAGATGAACTTGTTGAGTCTCAACCTTTCCCTTGGATAATGGTGCTTTGCAAGAGATTATTGTGGTTTATAAGGATAACCAAGATAAATCAGGTCTATGCTACATGACCTACCTAAGCATCCAAAATACTTCTTCATAAGATAAGATAAAAGCTCCAAAATAATGTATTAAACCCTAAAGCTTTATTCCTCAATTAGAATGGTCAATAAGTAGATGTTTGTTCGCACTTCTTCATTTAATTTAACTCTCTTATGAAATGGTAAGGAATGACCTTGTCTATATAGTAGTATCTCACCCTAAATACTTTTGGACATGTTGGATATGCTAGGTCGACTAGGTTGACCTATCACATTATTAGGCTAATGTCTAAAGTTTGTGCTAGGTCAGCCAAGATGCAAAGCAACAAGGAAAAGCAAAGTATCCCCAAAATAATCTAGGTTGACCAGGTTGACCTAGCTTACTGAACAGGTCAAAAGGGAAAAAAGGTAAGAAATCAGGGATAAAGCATGAAAAATGGTGGGAATATATAGGAAAGAGATAAATAAGCTTAGGGTTCAAGGTTTTAGGAGGCAAACGTGTAGATATTAAGTGGAAAAAAGAACAAAAATATTACAAAGCACCAAAGATATACACACTTCTTTCTTGGTGCACCCCTTAAGGCATTCACTCAAAGATATTGAGACTCAGTAGGTTCCTATAAGATACAAAGCTTTATTAATCAATATAAGTGTGAAAATATTATGTGTATACACATCTTGCACATGCTCCCCAAGCACTCTTGTAAACCTGTAGACCTCTTTGAAGACCTCAAAGCATATATGCTTAATCACCATAAAAATAAGGTTATACATTCATACCTTTATAACTCATGAAGACTCAAAAAAACCTCATATCACCAATAGGTCTCATCAACATATTCATTTTCATCTATGATAGCTTCATAGACTCAACTTAGGTCCTCTAGCTTACAAACCTCTACTTGCTTGCTTCACCAAGATACTTGAACATAAGTTTCCTTCAACACATACACAATTTCCTTTTATCTATCAACTTAGGTTTGATATTACACTTGTATTCAACATAATCCTTCTTCTTCAATAGTGATAGAACCATCATGCAGACTTTTATGCAAACCTTAACCATGATCTTCACAAACTTAGTCATATTATGCTTCTAAGATCATCTTCAAGCTATCAAGCCTCCTCCAAAGGACCTGATCTGATACCAATTTTTAGAATTATATAATCATAAGTGGGGGTTAATTATTTTCTTAACAATAACCATTTAATTCCATTCATCATTACATGAAGTATTCATTCACACAAAGATCAATGCATAAACAAAAAACTACACAAACATATCACAAAAGAACATAAGATATATGTGGTAAACCCTCTTTGGGGATAAAAAACACTAAATAATGCTTATGGAATACTATATTATAATTTCAATATCCAAAGTTTAGTGAAGTCCCAACTTCACAAGGAGGTCCAACCCCTACTTAGTTAAGCACTCACTTAACTAGTCTTCTACAAGCTCTATCTTGAAAGGAGGATCCAAACCCTAGGTAATTTAAATCCAATTCACCTCTAATATTTTATCACCTTATAACATTTTTTTTAAATTTAATGATGATGACCTCCTTTTTTTCACTCTTTCTCCTTCAAGCTCACTCAAATAGCCTTCTAGGCTTACTCACTCAACATGCCTCTTCTAGGATCATTAGGTCCATTAACCTTATCATCCACCTATAGAAGTTATGTTAGATAAAAATGTATAATCCTATTATCCCTCTAATATTCCTCATTGACCTACTTCTTCTCTTTCAAGATCTCCTCTTCTTCACTTTTGTCTACTCTTCTCTAACTAGATCAAATAGGCCAATTAGGCCTTGTATTTATACCCAACTCTTAGTATTACCCATCTTGGTTGGCCAAGATCCTTAAAATATTTTATTTAACCTTTAAATATATCATTAAACACATTACACATGATAATAAATCACTAATTCAATCAGTCATAACTCATAGAGGCCAACACCCCTATTAGTCCTAGTTGAGACCTAATGCAATTAGATCTTATTAAAGCACATGTTACCACTCAGATCCATTGGAACATCTTGAATATCTTAAAAAAAATTAATAAAATTAAATATACCTCTAATATACCCTTTATAACATTCACTTAGGTCCACACTACCTGTATATTCAAATCACCACTTAAATTAAGCTATGAGGCCTACTAGCCATTAGGCCATGTCACTGCCAAAAAAATTATCTCATAGAACTAAAGCATATAGTAAATTTTAAAAAAAAAAACACACTAAAAAATACATGAATATATAATTCATGACTTCAAAACCCTCTCCATGTCCATTATACATCACTACAGGCCAAAGGGCCTCAAACCAACTCATGCAACATGACCACTCAAAATGGTCAAACATAGTCAAAGTACAATCAAGAACTCTTGTCTCTTAAAACTTAAATAGGGATAAATAAAGATTATAAAAGATTTATAATCAACATTTTAGACCTCATTAACAAATTAAAACTCATTTTATTCTTCAAATCTTGGCAAAACACCCCAAACTCACCTCTGTAATGTGACTACTCAAACTGCCTATAGGCTCCAAAAACATAGTCATGAAGAAATTTGTAATTAGTAATTAAAATGACACTTCATGATATATCATGAATATTAATGGTTTATATGTTTTCTCTATATCATTTTACAATAGTTATATCTCTTTTTATAGCATCAATCATTAGTCTTATAGACCAATCTCTCAAGCCTCTCTCTCACTATCTTAACACAGTCTACTAAGCCATTTTGGCTTCCATATATAAACACCTTAACCTATATATATAGATTAAATAAATAATGTAGGTAATTTAAATACCAAAAAACATAACGAAGTGAATTGGGTACATTTTATATTTTCATAAGGTCTCACACACTTCACTTCCCTTAGCACACCAAGAACTGCCAAACTACCTTAAGACACAGTCATGGCGAACATGACTTAGACAACCTATAGGTACACTTCATTGAACTTAAAATAAATTTGGATTATCCTCAAAATACTTA
The DNA here is from genome assembly GCA_037957365.1 of Torreya grandis. NCBI lineage: Eukaryota > Viridiplantae > Streptophyta > Pinopsida > Cupressales > Taxaceae > Torreya > Torreya grandis. Next base: position 8,812,495 of record JARHVA010000042.1, read on the forward strand.
TATCAAATTCAAATACAAATTTATAGTGGTCAAATGACAAATATAGAACACAGATCAAACACTAAACCTTGCTCCTTAATTATCCATCTCTATTCAAACAAGCCATATTAAGAGCATTTTTTTTCTTGTGTATGAGAATTATCAAACTTTATAAATCAAGGTAACATGATTTATATGTATTAAATAAATACCCCCAAATAATTGGATCCATTCCTAATCACCTAAAACTCATCCCTAAACACATCCTCACTTTGACTGGCTTTTTCTCACTATTTTCACTCTTTACTAATTTAGTGATAGGTCATCTTCAATGACCAAAATAGTTGAAAAAAATATATATAACAAGTAAAAATAAAATTATGGACCTCAATTAAAATTCTTGACCTTCAACCTACATTAATTTTTATGTATTGACCTAGTCAACCCTACCTATAACAGTAAATTCTTCAGAAATAAGTAGTTTTATGTAGCATTTAATTATAATCCTGACACACCATTGCCTCCTAGAGATTCCTAGAGGATTCCTATACATGATCAAAAAATAAAAATTTCCTTTCCAATCCATTTTGGGTCATTATCAATATATTTTCATCATCAGGTCTTTGTGAGGTTTTTGAGAGAGTTTTTAACCAGTTTACCTTCTTAACATTTGCTCATATAGCTTTATCCCTTAAACCACATACTAATGCTTGGAAATAAATATTAGGACCTTTTTAAATATATATCAAAAGGATTAAGACATCATGAAAAGTTTACACAAGCCAATGAGCATCAATAGTTCCTTCTTAGGCTTGGAAACCTTCATTTTGCATACACAAAGGACCTACAAACATGTTTTCTTGCTTTCCAATTAAATCCATAACCTCATACTTGGTAAAAATTCTTGACATAAAATTTTACACCTCATTCCATGATCACATGTGCTCTCTTACCTTGAAAACTCAACTTGACCCCTTATTTGGTCACACTAGGTCTCTATGCATGTTAGGTCTAGAACCACCAGTCATAATTGGATCTTGAAGTTTTTTGGAAACTTATTGAATTATTCTCAATAGATAAAACACATGTCAAATGAAATCATAACAAGATCTCAATAGACCACTATTATTCACACCAGTCTCACACTTCCTAACTCAACAAGCTACCAAGCCTCTTCTATCATACTAGGTCTCTTATGCAAAAGTTAAGTCTCAATACCTAACATTGCAGTCCTTTTGAAGGATTATTTGCCTTAAACACATGTTGAAACATTGTTAAACATCCTCCCATATTATCTAAGACTTATTTTCACACTAACAATCTCAAATACCTTCATCTCATCACCATCATACCTCTAAAATATTTGTTCATGCTTAAGAACTACTCTAAACACAGAAGCTTACTAGGTTCCATACCTATTGAAGACCTTTCTACCACTATAGACACATTCTCATGTCATACTAAGATTTATATAATTCCACATACCACTCACAAGTCTTAGCTTAGTCACTTTATCAGACTTCACTATGCATGCCTTCTTGAACACATAAGTTGTCACAGTTCCTCTGACATTAATGATAGTGCATAGACACATGACATTAATGACAACTTGAAACAAATAACATTGCTTAAGATCATGATAAGAGTGATCATGGGACTGACCTCATGATCCATCTTCTTATGTCAATGAGTCTTTCAATCAAGCCTTCATGGTAAGTTTGGAAACTATGTCAGCTATGCCTCAAGTTGAGGTACCAAATGGAGGAGATGATAATGGGAAGAGTTCTCAAGTGGGGTTTACATTGGTAAATTGGAATAAAGATGACTCGTGTGATGTGAATTATCAAGGGAAGAAAAGTAAAGACTCAAGTCTTATAGCTATGAACACAAGGGCTAAGAGGAAGGTAATTGAATAGGTTTAAGGGGTTGTTAATGGTTCACTAATGAATGTTCAAACATCCCAAAGGGTAGGTATGTCTAACATAGTTAAAAATACATAAGTATATATAAGAAATCATAATTATAAGAGTTCTTTCATACCTCATAATTCTCAAGGTATAGGCAATAATTTTCCTATTAATGGACAAGCTAAGGTTAATGGCCCTTTCACTAACATTGTAGATAAAATTAAGAGGTCTCATGTGAATTTATCAATGTGGGATACATTAATTAATACCTATACAAGTATACCTACTTCAGTAAGAACTATCCAAACTTAATTTGGCAACCAAACAACCTAGTGAGAAAGAGGCAATGTTGATAAACACATTGAATCCTAGATTATAATAGTATATTCTAGTAGGTATTCTCATAATGGTTTTTCCCTTTGGGTTTTCATATATAAATCTGGTGTCATGTGTATTTATGTGTGTATGTGATCTCTGCATTTATCGTTTAATCTGCATATGCTTGTAAATTTGCTTTAAAAGGATTAAAGGACTAGTTTTAGTTGATTTACTGATTCACCCCCCTCTCAGTAGATAGTTGTGTTCCAATAATTGGTATTATATCCTAGGGTTCCTTAAAAGAAGCTTAAGCAGCTCAGGTAGATCTTGGAATAGTGAACACAATGTCTAGTCAAGAAGGATCTTCATCAAATAAAGTAACTCTTTGATGGATCTAACTATGCATTATAGAAAATAAGAATGGAAGCATACTTATCCTCATTAGGATTTGATGTATGGATGTCTATGTTAAATTGATAAATAGCCCTTTCTATAACTCCTATTGATTAGGCTGCTAAGAAGGCATATGAGAGCAATGCCAAGTCAAAGAATTCTATTCTTTGTGGATTATCAAACTCAAATTTTTTCAAAGTTATGCATAGTTAGAATGCATAAAACATATGGAACAAGTTGAAAGGCATATATGAAGGATATGATAAGGTAAATTAGGCCAAGCTACAAACTTATAAAGGAAATTTTGAGAGTCTTAAAATTATTGAAGAAGATGAGATTGTAAACTACCTTCTCTAGGTAGATGAAATAGTCAATGAAATCAGAGTCCTTAGAGAAGAAATGAAATAATCAATCATTATTAAAAAGGTCCTAATATCTTTAACATCAAGATATGACTCTAAAATATCTGCAATAGAGGAAGAAAGATATCTAGATAGGCTCATTGTAGATGAGTTGATGGTACCTTCACTCCTATCAGATGATAATGGGAGTAGATACTCCTAAGAGAGAAGTTACATTCAAACCATCTAAGAAAGCAAAAAAAGAAGCATCTACATCTAGATCTGAGAAGATGTATTGGAATAATTATCATTCATGTCAAATAAATTATAATGGATATGAATAAAAATGTCAAATTGAATTGCTATCAGAAGTGAATGGAAGTGTTACCAAAAGTGGACGAAATTATTGCTGGAAGTGAATAGAAGTGTTGTAAAAAGTAAATGAAAGTGTTGTTGGAAGTTAACAAAAATGTTACTAGAATTGAATGGAATTATTGTTGGAAGTGAATAGATATGTCGATGGAAATGTTAATGTAATTATCGATAGAAATTTCAATGAAAATATCGATATAAATGTTGATGAAAATGTCAATAAAAATATCAATGGTCACATATTTTGGTGAAGAGGTGCCTTTTAGATAGGAAACATACTTTAAATTATATATAAGGGAGAAGAGATGTGAAAATATTACAATCATTTTATTTTATTGAAGATCACATAAGTGTGAGAGAGAAGGAAGAGCAAAAAATGAAATAGAATATCTCTTAAGAAAAGAAGTGTGAAGGGAAGAATTATTTTAAGGAAGAATATCATTTGAGAATTATGAAAGAGAGGAGAGAAGATAGTATATAAAAAAATTCATGTGAAAGAAAGTGTAAGAGAAGAAAAGCCATAATTTGATTGAAAAAGCAATCATAAATGGTGGAATTGATTTGGATTGGGGTTGGTGCCTTATAGTCTAGGTGTTGGTGCTCTTATGGGTCAATGCTAATGAATTGGCTCGGTTGGTGCTTGGAAAAGGGGATCAGTGTATCTAGTGGGTGGGTGCCCATAAATTAATTGAGTTAGTGATTATTTTTTGGATTGGTGTCTCCATTAGGTTGGTGCCTGCAAACATTGTAAAAGAGATATATATAAAAGCAATATTTTGTCATAGTTTTCTTTGGAAAGGGTTTCCATGTAAATAATGTGTTTTCTTGTGTTATTAATTTTTATATCTTGAATGTTTATGTTTATTGTGGTTGATTAAATGTAAAATATTAAAATATTGTCTTATATTGATTCACTCCCTCTCAGTATAAGCATGCACTTAAAAATTGTTATAAGAGCAGGTTCCTTTAGAATCAGTCTAACTACTAGAAGGTAGATCCTAGGAGCACACATGGATAGTCATCAAGGTCAAGATGTTTTCTCCATAAAAAAAGACCATTATTTGATGGAATGAATTATGATTTTTGGAGTGTAAGGATGAGAACATATCTTATGGATCTAGTGTTTGATATTTGGTTATCAGTAATGACATGGTACATATCACCAAAAAATAAATAAATGGATTAGGCTTGAAAAAGGGCATGTGAGAATAACGTGAAAGTGATGAATGTTATGTTATGTGGGTTATTAGAATTAGAGTTCATAAAAGTAATACATTTTGTGTTAGTCAAAGATATATGGGATGAACTTTAGAATATCTATGAAGGTGATGACAAGGTCAAGAAGGTGAAGCTTTAAATGCATAGAAAGAAGTTTGAAAGTCTTAAGATGAAAGATGAAGAAAATGTTTTATCTTATCTTCTCCATTTGGATGAGATATTCAACACCATCAAAGGGCTAGGTGAGAAAATAGAAGAATTGATGATAGTATAGAAAGTACTAAGGTCACTTCCTATGAGGTATGATGCAAAAGTCTTAGCTATTGAAGAAATGAAAGACTTGGACACATTGAATATGGATGAATTACATGGAATTATCACATCATAAGAAATGAGGATGGAAGCAAAAAAGCCAAAAAAGCATGAATAAACTTTCAAAGTATCAAAGAAAGTGAAAAAGGAAAAACATGAATCAAGCTATAACACCAGTGCAGAGTCAGATAAAGAAGAAGCCCTATTTGTGATAAATCTCAAAAAGGGATCTAGGAGATATAAAGGTAAGCTACATTTTAAGTGTTTTAATTTTGGAAAAATATGACACTTTGAAAATAAATTTCCCCATTTAAAAGAATAGAGTAGTAATGATGAAGATGAACATGATGAGAAAGAGAGTAAGTTTCACAAGAGTAAGAAAAACTACAAATCAGAGAAATATGAGAAAAAGAGAGATATGATAAAGAAAAAAAAGATTTTATTCAAAAAGGGTTATAACTCAAGTGAGGAGATTGAACAAGGTGTTATAGATAGTGATAGAGGTGAAGTTTTGTTCATGGGTATAGAATATTGGGATGGTGATGACCAAATAGCTAGAGGACAATCTTGGAATGATTCAGAAGCTAGAGAAGTAGAAGTAGGCCTCAAAGGAAAACTCTTAAGTTCCTTGAATGAAAAAAAAATCTCATGAAAGAGAATCAAAAACAAAAATGACAAAGAAGAAGATGATCAAGATAAAGAAGAAGATTTATCAAAAATTTGAGAGGAGTCAGAAATGGTCATCATGAGTCTAAATGTTCAAGTTGAAGAGGCAAATAAAATAAAGGAAAAGACTAAAATTAAATAGAAGACAAAGAAGGAAGAATGTGAGAAGCTAAAAATTAAGATTGTTTCCTTAAGAAATGATTTAGAAAATGTGAATGATAAATTAACAAGTAACTTAAGATTTGAGAAGATTATCGAGGTTCTAGATGAGATTCTAGATCGTCAGAGGTCACTATTTGACAATTCAGGTCTGTTATGTAGATGAACAAAAGGTTACCAAGGAAATCTTAAAATTGATAAACCTGTGAAGATAGAAGAGAAGACTTCCCCAAAGAATGAAATTTCACTAGTAGAAGACAAAAGAAAGAACCATTTGCATGATAGAAGATCATTCTTGACAAAATAGTCTGACAAGTACCTAGGATCATTTTATGGCTATTGATTTAATTGTAACATTTTTGGTCATAGAAAAAAGGAGTGTAAGAGACATACAAGGAATGGATATGCACGACAAGGTGGAAGAAATGTAGATAAGAGGAATGGGAATGCAATAAATGAGTATGCATAGAAATATGGCATACGTGAAGGACATGAGAAGAATGGACATGGTTGGAATGAAAACAAAGATTCATATGGTTTCTTAGGTAGAAATTCATTTACTCCATCATCAAAAGGCATTGTATGTTATAATTGCAATAAGTATGGACATATAGTGAGATAATGTGGAAGTATTCCTATAGACTAAAACAAGAAAGAGGATGATCAAACCAAACTCAAAAGAGAATTTATGTAAGTTTGGAAGTAGATGTAATAACTAGATAATTAAAAGGAATAATATGTGCTTATGTAAAGGGAACAAAGAGCAATGACATGGAGGACATGATAGAGCACAAAAGATAAGGCAAAATGGAAATAAAGACCATGTTGAAGAAAGAGAGATATGATGTGTACAGTGGAAAGATGCTATGAAGAGGAATAATAAAAGAAGATATTACAATAAGTATAAAAAAATTGAGATTGCAACGAGGTCAACAGAATAAGATAATATATTTTTTATCTAATGACTATGAGAGGAAGCATTATCACAAGGGGATCAAGGTGTATAACCCTTTGCCATTGATGTTAAAGGGGCATGATTGAAGATAGGGAAAGAAACAGAGGAAAACCACAGTAAGGGGAAGTTCATATACTAATTCATGTGGATTACCATCAATGACAAAGGGGGAGATTGTTGGAATAATTGTCATTGATGTCAAAGGAATAGTAATGGATATGAATAGAAATGTTAAACAAAATTGCTATCAAAAGTGAACAGAAGTGTTGCCAGAAGTGAATTAAATTGTTATTGGAAGTAAACAAAAGTGTTTCTAGAAGTGAATGGAAGTGTTATCAGAAGTGAATAGAATTGTTGCCAAAAGTGAACAAAAATGTTAATGGAAATGTTAACAAAATTGTCGATGGAAATATTGATCAAAATGTTGATGGAAATGTCAACAGTCACATATTTTAGTGAAGAGGTGACTTTTGGATGGGACACATCCTTTATAGGCTATATAAGGGATAAAAGATATGAAAGTATTACAAGCATTCTATTTGATTGAAGATCACATAAGTGTGAAAGAGAAGGAAGAGTAGAAAATGAAATAAAATATCTTAAGAAAAGAAGTGTGAAGGGAAGACTTATTCTAATGAAGAATATCATTTAATAATTATGAAAGAGAAGAGAGTAGATAATATATAAAAAAAATTAGTGAAAGAGAAAGTGTAAGAGAAACAAAGCCATCATTTGATTGAAGAAGCAATCAAAAATGGTTGAATCGATTTGGCATAGGGTTGGTGCCTCATAGTCTAGCGGTTGGTGCTCATGTGGGTCAGTGCTCATAAATTAGCCAGGTTGGTGCTTGACAAAGGGGATCGGTGTTTCTAGTGGGTGGGTGCTCACAAATAGATTGAGTTGGTGCTTGGTTTGGGGATTGGTGTCTCTAGTAGGTTGTTGCCTGAAAATATTGTAATATATATATATATATATATATATATATATATATATAAGTCATGATTTTCTCTCAAAAGAGTTTCCACATAAATCATGTGTTCTCTTGTGATATTAATTACTAGATCTTGAATGTTTATGTTTTTTGTGATCAATTAAATTTAAAAGATTAATAGATTGTCTTATACTGATTTAATCCCCCTCTAAATATAAGCATATGCTTAATAGGCTGATGAAGAAGAAGATAACTTTGTCAAAATATTAAGAAGATCATCTAGAAAATATAAAGATAAGTTACCCTTTAAATTATTTAACTATGGTAAGGTAGGACATTTAGCTACTAAATGCCCTTATAAAAAAAGTATTTTTCTAAGCAAGAAGAGGATAGTGAAAAAGTGAAATCTCACTATTTCAAGAAGAAGAATTTCTTCAAGAATAAGAAGGGTCTATACACAAGATAAAATAGTAACTTAGTGGATGAGATTGATATCTCAGATGATGACCATGACTGTGCCTTTATGACTTAAGAAAATGAATTCCTATTCATGACATCAAGATCAACTTCTATAAATCAAGAAAAAGGAGAAACTGACTTTGATGAAGAAGAGGAAGGAGAAGTGGACCTAGAAGATGAAATCATCTATGCTCTAGATGAGATTGATATGCTGAGAAAATAGAACTCAAGGTAGAAGAAGCTTGGACAAAAAGAAATTGAAAAAATATCCAAAAGTCTTAAACGATTTGATCAGATGATAGTAAGCCTTAAGACTCAGGTTGAAGAGGTCAAAAGAATAGAAAATGTAGTATAGATTGAACTATAATTAAAATTTGTTGTGTGTTTGAGGCTAAAAATAAAGATAATGGCTTTTAAAAAAGAAATAAAAAAAGATAAATACCAAATAGACAAAGTTATGAAGTTAAAAGGAAGATCAAATATTCTTGATGAATTGATCATCTCTCAAAATCCATCAAAAGGGAAATCTGGTCTTAGTTATGAAAAGGGGAAAAGTCCCATGACCAATACATCTACTAAGCTATATGACAATTTCAAAGCAGAAGGATCAAGAGTAAAGAAAAAGAATGTCTCTAAAGATATAAAGACAGATAGTAACACTACTGATGTGAAGAAAGTTAAAGCTAAAAAGAAGCTTGAGAAAAGGAAACATAAAAATGAGTCTATCTCCACAAACTCAAGAAAGATGTAGAAGACAAAGGTAGCTAATGTAGATGGTTACATAAGAGTGAGAAATTTGAAGAAGCCAAATTTAAGAAAACTCCTCATCCTACAAAAAGAAAATCCATGACCAGGTATTCCTCATCATTCTATGGTTACTGTTATAGCTACAATCAGTTTGGTCATAAGTCTAGTGAATATAGAGTTGTACCTACAAGGAGAAAAAACTTTGTAAGCAAAAATTCATTTACACCCTTGTTAGATATAAATGTAATGTGTTATAATTGCTATTATTTTGGTCACATAGCTAAACAATGTAGAACAAGCTTTGTAAGATTAAAAGTTTAGAGTAAGGAGAAAAACATGCTTCCCAATGTGAACAAAGGTTCATAAGTCTCTAAAAAGGAGAAAAGTAATCCCAATAGGCCATATAAGCAACCCGAACACGTATGGAAAGTGAAAGATCAAGCCATGATGAAGAATAATACAAAGGTTGGAAAATGTCAAGAGCTCCCAATGTCTACACATGTTGAGAATGAGAAGACAAAGCTCAAGGAGAAGTCAAAGGTGTTGGTTGAGGATAGTTCTAAGATATGTATATATTAAAGTGAGCATCTTGTTATTATAGAGCAAGTATCAATCATAAAACACTAGTATTTTATGCCTAGTGATGAGATCCTAATATGTAATGAAGATTAATTACATGAAAGGTGTGCCACATGTTTCCATGTATTGTCAATCCAATCATATAATAAAAGTATAATAGTGTAATGGATGAGCATGTTACTTCTCTCAAGCCTAAGAAGAAGAAAAATAATAGAAAAAACAAAATGACAAAGGAGGAGAAGGAATATGAGGAGTTATGTGCAACTCTTAGTTTTACATTGTTCTAGGATTCATCTGAAGGTTAATTTGGAAAAGGTCATAGATCAGAATAAAACCTGTACCATTGCATAGGGCCCATTGATACCTTTCCAATAGTATGAATAATGCATAAAATACATCTTGTATGTTCCTTGTGTAGTGGGTCAAAGTCCCATTCAATTTAGTTAAAGTAGGTCAAAGTTGGTCAAACTACATAAAATGACCATTATGGAATAATTATAAAATAGTTCCACTATAAAGAGATCATCATAATTTTTTTGGCACAATTTATGGTTCATGAAATGGAGTTCATATGCAAAAGATATGACCTGTCAAAGACAAATGATTGAAACCCACTAATTTCTTGCATGAATTGACTGCCATGTGTCATGTTCTTACTAGTCCACATTTTTCCACGTCATCCTATTGACATATATAATGCATATATATAAGGAATACTATTGAGTGTTTGATTATTTATCAGGATTATTCATCCAATGTAACTATCACATCTTCAGAGAGTATTTCTTCTTGCTCTTTAGGATGTTCTAGCTTGCTACTTGAGTAATCCTTCAACTCAACTTCTTGAGATATTTGTCCTTCACCTCCATATCCTAATCCTACATAGAGTGGTCTCTTTTCCACTAGGATAGGCTAGACAATTATTTGACCATTAATGCCAAGGCCTTTTCCTTCTAATCCCATTTTAGTTAACAGCTTATAACCTATTCCCTTCACGTGCTTTTCAAATGTATTAACACATGAACTTGATGAATGTTTAGGGTTAGTAAATTTAGTATCCATAACATTGTTAATATAGATAGAAGAGTTGATTTAATTATTTTCATTCTCAATATGTACATCAGAAGATACTTTAATAATTAGAGCATTATTTGCTTTCAGACTTACAACATCATTCTCATTAATAGGACTAACAGGAGTATATGAATTAGAAGAATCATTGTTATAACTAGAACGTACCTTTATAGTCTAACTTGGAAACATCTCTTGGATGAATCCTTCATCTACTAATTGATGCTTAGGATAACTAAGCTTTGTATCTTTTTTGACAGGTGTCTTCCCCTTTGCTTTGCATCTCTACTCACTTTGCTTCTTGAACCATAATGGAGCCTGACTGGGATATAGTATATAGCATTGCTTGGCAATATGACCTTGGTGGGCACAATGTTCATAAATCTATAAATCTCCACACATCCTCTTCTTCTATCAATTTTCATATTGTGGTTATGCTCATAGTGCATCAATGATTTATTGGAGCCTTTCAATCTGTTTCTCCTACCGTTGCTCTATTGCTTATCGACTTTGCTCTTGAGATTGTAAGTATTGCATTATCACAGTGATAATGGAATTCAATAAAAATTGAATTTGAGCTAACATAATCCAAAACTCAGAAGCTTTGGTTGAAATATAATTCAAAAAAAAATAAGAACAACATAATTTTAATAATGCTATCTTTAAGAAGAGATGTTTTATTGCTAAAAAATTACAGATACAAAATATGCCTATCTCTGGGAAGAGATGCCTGTTCCTTTTTGGGTTACATATTTATTTATACACATTTTGAAGGTAGTATGAGGATGTGGAAGGTCACCAATATCAAGGAAGATTAAGTGGCTTGACTTCCATGATTCACAATAATACATAATTTGAGGAATTATTATTTTTAGAAACTTACTATTTTTAGACTGCATTACTAAAATTAAAATTTGGGGAACTTATATTTGGTTTTATTGGGTAAAAACCCACCAATAAGATATTAGTTCCATCTTATGGTGTTCCCCTCATTCTTATCTTTCCAATGGTTCAAATGATGAGTCAAACAGAGCTATAGTGCAAAAGTTATGGCTCCCAAATTTTTTGCCACCAATTGGGGTAGAACCATCCCCTAAATTGTCGACTAAAATGTTGCTCAGATCATAGCATTAGATCCATTTTTAAATAATAATTGATTTTGGTTAAAACAAAAAAATCACAAATTTACCCACAAATTTAATTTTGATATCAAACTTGACGTTTTAGAATAATGCCTAAACAAAAGCTAGCCCAACACACTAACTGCTCGGATACCAAAATTGATTTGTAAACTAGTAATTATTTTCATGTAAAAATGTTTACAACAAATACTTTGTAGGTAATTATTAAATAAAATGATATTAATTTTGTAAAATAATCAACTTAAGTAAAAGCAATATAAGAAAATACACACCACAATGAACAAGAGTTGATTATGGAGTTTGACAATGCCTATGTCTCTGGGTTCACAAATTAGTTGAACCAATTCATTATAAAATGTCTGCAAGTAAAAGGCAACCCTTAAAGAACAATAATGAATTCATGTTTTATGGACCTTTGAAGAATCTTGGTAAACCCACGAACAAATTCTCCACCTTACTGAAAAACACCTTTGGATGTCTTGTACTCAAAAATCTCACTTCTAGGCATCCAATCAATAACAAACAACCTCATATCTAGATATTCAACATATGGTTGGAACCAGCTCAGAAACTAGAATAAATATCTAGTTTACACTAAGATCTAAAAATTCCTCTCAATGCCTAAAATTAGAGGAATATTAGAAGTGGGTCCTTATGCCTTAACTGAGGACTCCATTCCTTATTATTTAAATATAATTTAATGGCTTTATATAGCCATTCAAACCCATATATGGTGTGGTTGGGCCTTATTCCTTTTACACGGTAGGTCATGGGTTCGAAACTCTTGGCATAGTTTTTGGTTTTCATCAAAAAATTTAGTCCCACATTAGTAAGTGGGTGGCATAACAAATATTTAACTACCATAGAGTTTATGGTCTCCATTGCCAAGTGTTTGGCATAAAATTGTATTTTGGTGGGCTTTGGTGAGGATTGTGGTGGTTTTGGGGCTTCACGTGGATATTGAGTGGCATCATGTGGATGGAATGTGAATGCTTTTGAATGTCATGTGGAAGGTATGTGGTGACATGGATGGGTCACATGGAAATGGTAAGTTAAATGGTTTGTTTGGAACATTCAAAAATTAATTAAAATTAGACCATGGAAAATATTTGGTGGTAGCTTGAGGACCCACCATGTGATCCAATCTCCACTTGCCACTTGTCAACCACTCACCACTTGTCGACGTCCAACTAGTTGTTCCATTCAAACCCTAAATTTTTTTGCTCTATTACATTACGCTTATCAAAGATGATTATATTCATCTGTCAAAGATAAATTATTGAAACCCACTATTTTACCACATGAACTAACTATCACGTGTAATGCTCTTATTGGTCCACATTTTTGCCATGTCATTGTATTGACCATAACTTTGACCAATCATATCTTTTGCATATAGACTCCTTTTCATGAACCATAAATTATGTCAAAAAACTCGTGATGAGCTATTTGTAGTGAAACTATTTTTGAATTGTTCCATAATAGTCATTTTATGCAGTTTGACCAACTTTGACCTACTTTGCCTAGTTTGATTGGGACTTTGACCAGCTACACAAGGAGTATACGAGCTCCATTTTCTACATTTTTCATACCATTGGAAAGGTCTCAATGGACCCTGCATGAGGGTACAAGTTTTGGTCTAATTTGGGACCTTTTTCAAATTGACCTATAAATCAAGGATATTGGGAAGGTGTCTCTATCTATGTTTTTTAATAGACCCTTGTTAGTGGAGAAGCAAGTTATGTCTACTACAAATAAGAATTCAAGAAAGTTATGATGATGACTTGATCAAACCAAGTTAAGTGTTGTGTATGTAATTTTTGTAGGGATAGAATGAGTGTTTTAATATGACATAATGCCATTGTTAGAGTACATCTCATATATATATGCTCTATAGACTCATTTGGCATAAGTGTTCTAATGCAAGAAACCCTTGACATTGTGTATTTTGGGGTGTGCAAAGAAGTTGGGTCACCAAACTCAGAGAACATGTGTAAAATGATGATATATATGTGTTAAATGAGGTTATGGTTTGCTATAGGTAGGCCCTTGATGCAAATATGGAGCATGGAGTTAGGGGAAGCTAACTCAGATAGCATGAATAGCTTGAAAAATTATGCATAATGTAAGGGGAGCTAGACTATTCAGTCTATCAAGATCAAGAAGGCTCAGAGTAGAAGAGCTTTGCAATTCATCAGGTCCTAGGATTAAAAGATAATAAGAAACATAGAGAGAAGTTAGTAAGCCTATATAGAAGCTCCTACATCGCATCACTAAATACTAGTGATAGAGTCTAAGTCCATAGGAAGGATCATACAAATCTTGTTGATCCTTAGAAGAAGATAAAATGGAACAAAGGTATGTATATTTTATAAATTTCTAATGAGTTGAAGGTTGTAGGTTCTTAGACAAACTCCTTTATCTAATAAAAGGGGAGAACACTTTGGACAAGCAGTGAGAGGGATTCCTTTTGCCATTGGTGTCAAAGGGTGAAAAAAGTGCAAATGCTCTCTATGGGAGAAGAAGAGCAAAATGCTCTCTAAAAAAGTTTGGAGAAAAAAGTGCAAATGTCAAAGAAGAAGTAGAGAAAGTGTCTAAGCGAAGTATTAGGCAAATGTGCCATTACCTAAGGGGGAACAAGTATGGTATGAATAGCTTTAGTTCATACTTATCAAAAGCCTGTGTAAGTAATGCTAGAGAAGGAGCTGAATAGTAGAAGATCATAGCATTTAGTTTGCCATCAATGACAAAGAGGGAGATTGCTGGCAATATGATTGCCATTGATGTCAAAATGTCATTGATGTCAAACGGGAGATTATAGATTTTATTGATGATCAAGGCTAACCATGGTGATTTAAAGATGTGCAAGGAATCCTATCAAAGGTCAAGAATGATTAGAATGCTTGTATGCATGAATGGAAGTCATCATGTTCCTCATATTATTCATCTAGACATTTTGGATCTATAGAGGAAAATCTGAATAGGCATTTTGTTGACATCACCATTTCCATGTGTGAATGAGTGTGGGGGAGTTGGTCACATAGTTTTGATCACATTAGTCCCTATTAGTTATGTGCTAGATTTGAAGACATGCAATGAAGTGTAGTTAAAGATATGGGCATGCAAAGTTGGCTACTTGGACAAAATCCACTAAGTTTCTATACTTAGCAAAATTTTCAAAAAAGGTTTAAACAAAGCCAAATAAGCATATTGATGAGGTTACTATTTTCACATATGAAATTTTTAGGGAAAAATGATCACATGGGTTTGTTCATTTTTGTGCCTAATTTATAAGCAATAAATCTCAGGTCACGTGATGTAGCATAATAAAATATATTCTTGATCAAATTAGGGCTCCAAGGCATTTTGACAGTGTTTTCTAGCATAGTCAAATTTTTAGTTTGCAAAAAAAATCTCAAAGTCATTTTTATGAAGACATATCTTGAATGTATGAAGGATTCATACATAATTAGATATATGGATGGAATCCCCTATGTAAAAGGATCATATCCACTAATTTTAGGTCATATGACTAACTGCAACAAGAGTTATGTAGGTGTAAATTTAGCCTTTCATGCATATTGAAATGGTCTCCATACTTAGACAAAATTTGCACAAGGACATGCAAAGTTTTCATGATTTTACAAAGATCATCTATGGACATTTGCAAAAGAAATAAATGGAAGATATGTTATGGGTTTATCATGAACATCTTGAATATGTGGTCCGTAGGCTTAAAGGAGAAAGAATGAGCTCAAAATTGATTTATATTTTCTCATGGACTGGAGAGCATTTCTCAGTAAAAACCTAATGGTTTTAAGCTATGAATCAATAGGCAATGTTCTATTTTTATTTTGACCTGATATAGGTGGGAACCGGTAACCTAAGTTATAACTTATGCCTTTTTCATCATTACAAAACTAACCCCTTGACCTAGCAATTATCAGCTTGAGCAATGATCAAAGGACTTAATATTTCCTAAGTCTTAGACTTTTGCTTCATCATACATAGATGATCCAATAGAGCATGATGAATTCAATTTGTCAAAGGTCCCTCTGAGTGAATGTGCTAATGCCAAGTGTCACAAGCACATGAGTTTGTTAGATAGAGTACCAATGAGAGTGAGCCTATCAAATATAAATATCGAGCTTATCAAAAGAGCTGATGGTGTGTGGGTGTTCATGAAAAGGAGATCCAATGGAGTGAATGGACTCAAATGTTATAAAGTGCTTGAGGTTTTTTGATATAGTGACGAGTTAAAGACTGAGGAAGTCTGAGAAGATCGATGGAGCAAAATTGAGACAAAATCATAAGAAGTAGTGAGATGAGATCAAAGTGTCAAAGTTTAATGACTAAGTCAAGATATAGTTCATGTAATTTCAAAGATATAATGGCATGAAAAATCTTGGATGAGAAAGATCAAATAGAGCGAGTAGACTCAAATGGAATAAAGTGATTGATGTCTATCAACATAGTGGCAAGTTAAAGACCGAGTAAGTTCAAGAATATTAATAGAGTTAAAGTGATCCAAAGATATAAGAAGCAGTGAGATGGGATAAATATCTTGATGTTTAATTAAAGACAAAGGTAAAGACTGTGAAAATTTGAAGATTTAATCACATGTAAGAGCTCAAATCAAAATATCGATAGATGCATTTTAAACTTGAAGAGTTTAAGTCCATAAGCATACAAATATCTAATGGAGCAAGTGATACTAGACATGACACAAAGCAAAAGATCAAAGGCCAATATTCAAAGTGTTTAAATCCCAATGATCATGTGGATAAATATATAGGAAAGAAGGAAAAAATGACAGATAAAGAGATTGATTGCGGTTATTGATCAAATTATGTAACAAGGCATGTGCATCATAACCAGATCTTGAGATTTGATAAATACAGTAATGAGACAGATTCATGGTGGTAGAACATGAATTCAAGATGTGAGAAGCTTATTATTTAATAAAGTCTAGAACATGTGTGATGTGTTATAGTCCAAGTGTGAGCACATAAAATAAACTTAACCTAGATCAAATGAATGTCTATATATATGACATCTAGGATATAGTAAAGGTTACTGAAGATGAAGTAGCTATTTTTTTGGCCAAATGTTATGGATAGATCCATTAAAATTATGTCAAACAAAAAATCCTAAAGATAGAACTAGAGGGGGTAGAGAAGAGCAGAGTGGTTTGGGAAGCTAATGAAGTGTGTCTAATAGAGAAATATGTAGACATAGAACAAAAGGGTAGAGAGGAAAACAAGAGCCTATAGAGAGAGATGAAGTGTGTCAAATAGATACATATATATACAGAGATAAAGGGGTAGAGAGGAAGAAAGGCACATAGAGATAATGTGTAAAGAATGAGTATTTATAGATTAGACTTGTAACAAAGATAATAGAGTTGGATTCATTTATGAATCCATTTTATATAATAGAGTTGTAACTCCATAAATTTGATTGGTTGGTGCCATCAGATAAGCTGAGCTAGTGCTAAGTTAGGGGATTGGTGTCTCCTTAGGGTTGGTGCCCTCAAACATTATGACCAGTGAGGTTATGCTAAGTTATTGCTTAGCTAGGGAGTTAGTGCTTCATTAGAGTTGGTGATATTAAACTAGAGGATTAGTGTCTGATTAGGGTTGGTGCCCTTAAATATAACTAGTGAGGTTTTTTTAGTGAGGCTTGTAACTAGTGAGGTTTTGCAAAGTGAGGCTTTAAACTATGAGGCTAGATTAGAACAATAAATTCTAGTAGCTATTCTCATCGTGGTTTTTTCCTTTAGGTTTTCTACATATAAATTTTGTGTCATGTGTATTTTTATGTGTATGTGATCTCTGCATTTTTCTTTTAATTTGATATGCTTCTAAATTTGATTTAAAAGGATTAAAGGACTAGTTTTAGTTGATCTATTAATTCATCCCCCCTCTCATCAGATAGTTGTGTTCCAACATAGACATGACAAGGTCCAAGCAATTTTAAATATTAAACAAACCTCTTGGAAATCTAGATGGAGTATTTATAATATCTCTAAGTGACACACTTTTAGTTAATAAAAGATCCTATAATGGTAAGTCTTTTGACTATCTCCATAAACAAGTGTACATTGACAAGTATGCATCATATGAGAGTTTGTTTTCATGAAGAAACAATGATGAAAGAAGCATTGCTTTTGACGCTAGTTGAAGCAATTAAGAGTTGTCTTTCACCTCAAGTATTTTGGGGTCTTGTATATATTTAGATAACTATGTGTTTTCGTTAAGTGTTCATGAGAGAAAAAGTGTGTGTTTTGTGTCTTTCTTTGTGTGTTCATTTCATGATATGTTTGGTGTGTGTTTTGTGTCCTTTAAGAGGCATTCCATAGTCAATTTTAGCGTATGGGTGACTCAATTTCCCAAGGATCGAAGAAGGCAACTAGTCCTTGGCATAACAAGCATACTACACCTAGGAAATTACCAAAAATGTTGACTAATTTTACCCATAGGTCAAATTAAGTCAAACCCCCTTACATTTTCAAATTTTCATAGGGTATTTCTAAATTTTAAATGTCCACCATGGTCTTAAGTGAGGTCAAATATTATCTTGAAGACCATAAAATATATTCTAACCTTTGTCTTTTTATCCACTTTTCCTAATAACCCTTTTTTCCACCTTTGGGTCATTCTAAATGAGTTGTACGTAAATTTATTCAAAAATACAAATTTAAAATCTAAACCTAATGTATCTCATGTCAGGGAATGTTAGATAATAGTTTTGAAACTGACATGATGCAAGTCCAACATAAAAACAAGATCACTTGGAAAAAGGGTAGTTTTTAATGTTGTATAAAATATATGACACATATGGCACATGTGAAGTCTTCAAAAGGATCTCTTTAGATCCTAAAAATTATTTTCTATGATCAAGTGGATTTAATAGGTTCAAATTTTAATAAAACTAGTTTCTCTCTCTCTCTCATCACTCTCTTGGGTAGCTCAAATGAGGTCAATGATTTTCATTTGATACATGTAGAAGAAGAAGAGTTGGGATGAGTGCATTTGGTGGATTTTATTAATCATTTTTTAATTATAGTCTATGGTCATAGTTTATATATTAGTGATATGTGCTTCATGAACAATCACTAAGATTGCTGACACCTCTAAGTTACATGCACATCCCCAACACCTCATTTTCCCATCTAATTGCATCAGTATGTGTGAATTAAATGGTGTGCATAGTATTTAAAAGCATGTTCATCCTTATAAAAAAAAATTCAATTGGTTTTTCACATGTGAACATGAGTAGATAAGTAGGATCATCTCATTCAACTAGAAGTGAACACTAGTGGTCTACGAAATAATGTTTTGGTAGTTACAATGTTTTTATCTTCTATGAATGGATTAAAATCAAAGGTAACACACCTGTCTTCACCTCCTTATAACATAGAATCTATTTTTTCCATTGAGGGTTTACATTGAAGAGATATTAAATGTACTCAAACATAAGGAAGGGCAGATAGGCTAAGAACCTAATGAGACCATATGACTGTGACTATGTAGATAATGAGATAGAGTGATTAGATGTCTTGAGACCAGTTCAAGATTTATAATGTAGTGTAAGAGACCTATTTTGATATATGGACAATATTTTAAGACATCATGAAGTAATAGTAATAGAGACAGTCCAAGACTATACATAGTCACTAATCCTACATGAATATCATAGAGGCTTGAGATATTGAGAAATCTGAAAGAGATTCAAGAGATGTGATTTCTAGACCTAACCATGAGATATGAATCATATTCTAATTTTTGAGATGGTAGGGAATATTCAAACTTATCAGAGGATAAAATACTTTGAGATCAATGTCCATAGACTGGAAGAGAGGTGAAGAATTGAAAAGGTTGTAAATGGGAATATTTACCATAACTTTTCCAAAAGGAAACTTTGTCTTATATAGTGTCATTTTATGATGAAAGACTATGAGGTATGTGTAATCCTAAATAGACCCATATTTGTATTATATGCCTTAGAGATCATATTATTGGAATAAAAATTATTGAAAGGGGGGTGAATCTCTTTTTAAAAACTTTCTTAACAATTTCACTTAAGCAATTGTGAACCATTCAAACAATCATATAGATCTAACAAACATAAACACCTATCCACAAGAGCATGAAACACAAGAACACATCACATATGTGGGAAACCCTCAAGGAAAAGAAAACCCACTAATATATACAAATGTAATATATTCATATAATATAAACACCAAATCTAGTGAAGCACCAATTTCACATAGAGCACCAACCCCAACTAGCTAAGCACCAACTTAGCTAGGCTTTATCAAGCACCAACTTGCAAGGAGGCACTTACAAGGAGGCACCAACCCCATAAATGACTCAATACCAAATCAAACACATAAAACCTTTTATCACCTTTCAAACACCTTGTTTCTCATAATTTATATGATTTAATCCTTCTTCATCTCTTCACACACTTCTATTCCTCTCAAATTATCTTCTAGGCTTCTTCGATTTACTAGCCCTCTTCTTGACTTGAGTAGGTCATATAACCTTGATTTTAATACATAGAACATCTAAAAAATATTCATCATAGTTATTCTATACTATTTTGGTGTTCTATAATACCTATTTTTACTCTACACTATGTTATTTTGTTCACTTTCTCAATGCACACACCAATAGGCATAAAACTACCTTGTATTTGTAAAATCCTTTTGTTCATATCCTTATTGATCAGCCAAAAACCCTTAAATTATTATGTCATACATGTAATATATCTTATTACATATCATAAACATTAATCAAATGTGCTTTGAGTCCCTTTTTGTTTGAGATACCTCAATTAAGCCTCATTTCATCTTTAGGTCTCATGGAGACCTAATCCCATTAGGTCTACTTTAGGACATGTTATAGTTTGCCTTCATTGGAAAAAATTCAAACACATAACATGTAAGTAACATATATTATTACACTAAAATATACCCATAATAATCACATATTAGGTCCATGACAAATTTAAGCTTCAACCACCACTTGAAGCTCGCCATTAGTACGGCTCATAATTAGACTTGTGAACCTACATAAAGTTTTCCAAATAAACCTGAAGCATGTATACAATTTAGTCACATAACCATGAAAATAGATCATATATATAGTAACTATATGACCATAGGGTCATCACCATGTTTTGTAGACTTAATAATTCAATGCAAAAGGACTCAAACTCTTCTTTGTAAAATGCTCACTTTGAACTGTCAACTAGTCTCAAAACATAGTCATGGAAACTTGAAATTATGAAAACTAAAGGAACAAACTTAAGGAAATAAAATTAATGAAAATGATTATAATTAATAATTTTAATAATTTACAATAAAAATAACATCATCTCTAATATAAATTATTTGTCTTGTAGACCAATTTGTTGACCTTCTTTTTCATAGACCTCACTCAACTAGTCAAGCCATTTTGGCTTCAACATTTTCACTACTTTATTTGAGTATAAAACATTATAAAAATAATGTATATGGAATAAAATTCACAAATATAAACACCATGTACATTATATGATTTTTCTTATGGCATAGAGCCTCAAACTCATCGATGCAACTTACCTAAAACTGATAGTTTACCTTGAAGAACAGTTATGGTGACATTGACCTTTAATCACCTATATGACCATTTAAAGAGAATCCTAATGAATTTTAATGATTTTATGAGATAATTAAACCAATATAAAATATAATGATACCATGGTCAAATGGAAATATTGGTCTTGCAAACCAATCTCATGACCTAACTGAGCTAGACAAGTCAACTTGTGAGCAAATTTTTACTATATACAATGATCTAAAAAACTTATATCCAACATGAAAATGTATTAAAATTATTTAAAAATTTCTTCATTCACTTGGATCATCCATATTCCATGATAATGCATCCCTAAACATCTTCTCACTTCTACCTGGGTTTCTCACTATTTACACCATTAGGCCTATTAGCGATAGGTTGTCTTGGATGAATAGTTTAGAAAACCTAAGGGATATAACCTATCTATAAAACACCATTTAAAAAAATTACAATTATAATTTTTTTCTTCCATCCATTTATCAACTTTGACTTGGTCAACTTTGATTGCTATAACAAATTTATGAGAAACAAGGCCTTTCCTATAGGGTCTACTCACTCACCTAAAGACTCAATCACACCTAGAGATGCTTGGGAGAGTTGAATACAACATACAATATTTTTTTTATTCATTTTAGATCATTTTTGTCTATTTTGATCAACATATTCCATATTGGGTCATTGTTAGGGTTTTAGAGAGGGTTAACATTTTTTTGTTGTTAATGATTATTCCTAAAGGACTGCCCTTCATTTGTAAAACTAATGCCTATAAATATTATATATGACCCTAAATAATCTATAATTAAAATCTCATTTTTCCATGTATAGGTTGAATATGCCAATGAACACTTGAAAGTTCTTCTTGGGTTGAGAACCCTTTATTCTACGCACACGAGAGAACTCAAAACCACTTTTCATCCCTTATCTTAAAAACCATGACCTCAAACCTTTTTAAAAAACATATCATACCTCTATCCATGATAATATGGGCTCAAACATCTTTAAATCTGATCATGACCCCTCATTAGGCGACACTTTCTCTCTTTGCTCTCTAGACCTTGACCTGTAAATCACATTAGGCCTTGAAACTGACCTACATACCTCTTTCCATGTTTTCTCCCCTAGATTAAATGATCACAAAACATATCACATACTCAAAAAATTTCAAATATCCTTCATATGCCTTGAAAAATAGATCATGATGCCACATTATGTCAGACAGGGTCTAAAAGTGGTCTAATTATATACTAAGTTTGTAGGTCTTACCCCTATAGGCTCACCATGAGACTCACATGAGTGCTCCAAATCCTCATATACATTATCAATCAAATTTTTACAACCACTCATGCCTATGTGCACTTATCTCACCAAGCCACCATGCTCAAACCTTCTCACTAGGACTTTACAAACTATGACTAGTGCCATGACTAGGCTTCTCATGTACTTAAAGAATGAAAACTAATCTTGAAATGATCTTTGATGCTTCTATACTTTTCTCACTTGCCTTAAATTCTCCTCAAACAATGTCATACCTCTATATATACATATTCATGCTCACCATACACATGCTTATGATATGACTACGCTTGTTATAACTAGGCTTCTCAAGACACCTTTTACTCAAAGAATAGTACTCAAACATGTTTGCCTCATTGATGCTATCAAATAATAACATTCATCAAAAAACACTTTTACACTACTGTAACAACCTTGAAAACAACCAACAAAATAATCTTTAGATTGCCTTCAAATTCTCTCTCAATAGAAGAGACATTAGAATGCCTTCAAATTCTCTTTCTAACCTACACATTGTCATCAATGACATCAACCTTGACATCAATGAAAAAACTTCTCAACAAACTCTTGTTGGAAATATTGTCATTGATGTCAAAGGTCTAGTATTATTGGTGATAAAGGCCCCATTGCATTTAATGTTGTTTATCTTGGCTAATGTGAGTTAATATTTATTTAATATTAATGAATATATTTTGGTTTCACATGAGACAAAATAAGGGCCCATGGAGAAGTTGAAGAGCCACGGGGTAAAGACAAAAGAAGGATGCGATGTATTTTCCCATGAAGAGTCATCTTGGGGAATACCAAGAGTCACCAAGTGAAGACAAAAGAGTAAGGGCACAATTTCTCATGAAGGGATACTTTAAGGAATACGAAAAGTCACCAAAGATAAGGACAAAAGTGGGGAGGACGTTTTTGATCATGAAGGGTCACCACATGACTTTTCAAAGGCTTGAATATGAAGGGTCATACAAGTTTGGTGTCATTTTCCATGAGGATTGAAGGGTCACAAAGGGGGAAGGCCAAAGGTCATTTGGAAAGCTATAAATAAAGGCTTAAGAAGCCATTTGTAATATGGGAGATAGAGGTTGATTTGATATTGTAATATCTAGCTTAGAAGAGCAATTGTGAGAGATGAATATGATTTGTATTTGTTATATCTAGCTTAGAAGAGCAAAGGTGAGAGAGAGGAAAGAGATGTTATATTGAACTATCATTTGTTGAGATAGCAACATTGAGAGATAGGTGTGTGGTATACACAAAGGGGTTGGTGCTCATGTGGGTTGGTGCTCACAAATAGTTGCTGGGTTGGTGCTCGGAAAAGGGGTTTGAAGCTCCTGTGGGTTGGTGCTCATGAATTGTAGCTGGGTTGGTACTTGGCAAAAGGGTATGGTGCTCTTGTGGGTTTTTTCTCATGAATATACTTGAGATTGTTCTTTGTGGTTTTTCCCACATTGGGTTTCCATGTTATATCTGGTGTCTCTCTCTATCTTGTGTGATGTTTATTGTTTGAGTTTTATTGCATATTTTGAATGTTTTATTAAGTGGAATTTGATAAAGGGAAAGTTTTATAAGATATATGATATACTGATTCACCCCCCATCTCAATATATCCCGTGCTTAACAATTGGTATCAGAGTAGGTTCCTTCAGAAAGGGTTTAACAGCTTGAAGGTAGATCAAAGAAAAGCATAAGATGGCCAAGCAACTAAAGAAGGAGAATCAAGAGTTGAAATTTGTGGTTGAGGCTCTTAAGGAAAAGGTGTGTATCTTGGATTCTAAGTTGGCTATAGAAGTAAAAGAAAAGAAGATATTTATTCAAGATCTTAAGAATCAGTTAGATGTTACAAATTCAATTTTAACATCAAAAGAAGAAGAGTGTAATCATTTGAAAGATGAGTTAGGTTCTGTAAAGGATAATCATGAGAAGCTTATAATCAAGGTTGATTTTTGATCATGAAATATTGGTCCAAGGAAAGAAGGATGCAAGTTTTGTAGGCAAATCAAAGAAGCCAATTAGGCAGCCCAATGCTTTCGAGTTTTCAAATTCTTTTCATGGCCATTGTTTTATTTGTCATCATGTTGGTCATAGGGCAAGAGATCATATGAGGAGAAGCAATGAGTCAAAGGGAGATCTCAGTCACATTTAAGAAAAAGGTATGAGAAATATTGTTTGCTTTTATTGTCATGAGGTTGGCCATATTGCTAGATTATGTCAAAATAAACTAAAGAGATATTCAAGGTATGTCAAAGGATATAGAGACCCTAGAAAATATGAGAAAAGACAAATTCAAGTTTGGAGACCTAAAATAGTAAAGGTTGATCAGGTTGAGTTTAAGAGTGAAAATGAATTACTTGATATAGTAGATAAAGAATCAGAAAGGAAGGATTGTGCAGAATCTCTTATTACATTTGAGCATGAGCTTTGTCAAGATAAGATAGTTGCAAAAGTTGAGAAGATGAATAACATCATAAGTGATAAGGTTAGTAAGTTAAAAAGGTTAGACAAGCTTAAAAAAATTCTAAAATAAAAACACAATAAGATCAAGGAAGAAACAGAGGAGATGTGGGAATCTCCTGAGATTTGTTTCTAGGACCCTTTTGTGTGGGGGTGTCTCTTCTAGGCTTCAAGGAGACACTTTTAAGAAAATTGAAGCATGGTGGATGCTATTGGGTCTTGGCTATGTTGCATGACAAGAAGGTGAGTTGGCAGATTAATTTGTATATCTTTTGAGGGAATATATTTTTCAAAGAAAATTTTGCATCAGTATTATGATTCTTGCATATGCAGTGTTTTAAATGATTATGATCACAATAAATTAGAATGTTGAAAAAGAGCTAACAGTTTTAGAAAGAAAGAAAAGGATACTCATGCAGATTCAATCAAGGAGGATCAGAGTTTCAAAGCTCCATTCATCAGGAAGAAGGTTTAGACATGTTCATGGTAGAAGAAACAACCTGAAGATTCTATGTTGATATAAACAGCTTTGCATGTAAGAAATGAAGATCAGCCATGGCTCGTTGATAGCAGATGTTTTGTATGTAAAAGGTCTTAAGCATAATTTGTTGAGTGTTAGTCAAATATGTGATCAAGGATATACATTAAAGTTTCATAAAGAAGGTTGTGAGATTAGAAGAAAAGATTCAAATGAGTTGATTGCAGATGCTCAAAGGATAGGGAACAATGTGTATGTATTGTCAGATATCTTCTCAAAGGCATGATCAAAGGATACATTCAAAGATCGATGAGAGGAATTGGGAGTAATTTCTATTACTTCTTGCCATTGATGTTTAGCATCAAGTGAGGGGGAGCTAAGTGTTAGCTCCAAGTAGGCCCTTTGCGATTGATGTCAAAGGGGGAGAATAATAGGTACAGGTACAAGTGTAGAAAATAGGTACAATAAATAGGTACAAGTTACTACAATAAGGGGGAGTTATTGTATGTTTTTAGATAATAGGATGTATAGGTGACAGGATATGGCAATTTCATAATTGAGGTTGCCATCAATGACAAAGGGGGAGATTGTTGGAAATATTATCATTGATGTCAAAGGTCTAGTAATATTGGTGATAAAGGCCCCATTGCATTTAATGTTGTTTATCTTGGCTAATGTGAGTTAATATTTATTTAATATTAATGAATATATTTTTGGTTGCATATGAGACAAAATAAGGGCCCATGGAGAAGTCGAAGAGCCACGGGGTAAAGACAAAAGAAGGATGGGACGCATTTTCCCATGAAGAGTCATCTTGGGGAATACCAAGAGTCACCAAGTGAAGACAAAAGGGTAAGGGCACAATTTCTCATGAAGGGACACTTTAAGGACTATGAAAAGTCACCAAAGATAAGGACAAAAGTGGGGAGGACGTTTTTGATTATGAAGGGTCACCACATGACTTTTCAAAGGCTTGAATATGAAGGGTCATACAAGTTTGGCACCATTTTCCATGAGGATTGAAGGGTCACAAAGGGGGAAGGCCAAAGGTCATTTGGAAAGATATAAATAAAGGCTTGAGAAGCCATTTGTAATATGGGAGATAGAGGTTGATTTGATATTGTAATATCTAGCTTAGAAGAACAATTGTGAGAGATGAATATGATTTGTATTTGTTATATCTAGCTTAGAAGAGCAAAGTTGAGAGAGAGAAAAGAGATGTTGTATTGAACTATCATTTGTTAAGATAGCAACATTGAGAGATAGGTGTGTGGTATACACAAAGGGGTTGGTGCTCTTGTGGGTTAGTGCTCACGAATTATTGCTGGGTTGGTGCTTGGAAAAGGGGTTGGTGCTATTGTGGGTTGGTGCTCACAAATAGTTGTTGGGTTGGTGCTCGGCAAAGGGGTTTGAAGCTCATATGGGTTGGTGCTCATGAATTTTAACTGGGTTGGTACTCGGCAAAGGGGTATGGTGCTCTTGTGGGTCTGTTTTCATGAATATACTTGAGATTGTTCTCCATGGTTTTTCCCACATTGGGTTTCCACGTTATATCTAGTGTCTCTCTCTATCTTGTGTGATGTTTATTGTTTGAGTTTTATTGCATATCTTGAATGTTTGATTAAGTGGAATTTGATAAAGGGAAATTTTTATAAGATATATGATATACTAATTCACCCCCCCTCTTAGTATATCCCGTGCTTAACAACTCCCCCTTTGTCATTGATGGCAAAACATTCTTCAATCTGATCAATCTCATTTCCCCCATTCCAGTTAATCTTCATTATTGAACTTTTTACCCCTTTGACATTAATGACAAAGGGTCATACATAGTAAAACTTCTGGAACCACACTTTCTTGAAAAAAAATATCAACACATAGAATATGAAGCATTACAAGAACATGCTCCCCCTTACTCCATGCATACCTACTTCAAATAAATTCATATTACAAGACCACTTTTCAACACACATTAAGCTCAATCAATAACTTGAATATATCCTCATCAAAACAAGCATCCTCCATGCTTCTACTAACTATAGAGTGTCTCCGTGAAGCCTAATAGAGTCACTTATTTCCATAGAGTAGTAAAAGAATACAAGTTTAGGATATTACCAGATCTCCATGTTCTCACAAGACTGAATATCCTTTAGTATCTTTTTAGGATTGATTGACACTATAGGCTTGACCTCTACATCAACCATTTGATCATCAATATTAGCTAATAATAGACATTCTTGATTCGATTTCTCATATGAAGTATGCTCTACCATATCAAACATTCCATTTGAGCTTGTAGACTAATCATGACTAACCTTTCTTGTCTTTGGTTTCCACACATTTATTTACATTCTCTCTTGTACTCTGGGGGCTTCAAATCTCTTTTTTTGACTTGATGACCTTCTAACTCTATTAGGGAATAATATTGTAATGTGTCCCACATTATGACAACTATATCAAAAAGCCTCATACATACCTCTTGACTAATGTGAACTATGACTCCATCCATAGTACCATGAGCACTCATGCTTAGGGGGTCTTTTACACTCTCTTTCTCTATGACCAAACTAACTGCATACAAAACAATAATGATTAAATGAACTACCATACCTCATAGCATTAGGCTATTTGATATGTATTTTCAAGTTGACCTTCTTGTCTTCAATAGACTTCTCCTTGAATTTAGCTACCACCGTTTGGTCTTCTTTTAAACCAAGACCTATCTTATCACTCACAAACTTTTGACTACTCAAGATGTCATTTAGAGCCTCATTACTCTTTTCAAACTTCACAAAGGTCTTTACCTTGTTAAATGGTTGATCTAACTCAGATTTCAAGGATTCCACTTCATTTTCATCCCTGGTGCATTTTTCCTCGTTAGCTTTTAAGCCAGTAGTGACTATATCCATCTTTGTTTTAATTTGATTGATGATCTCATCATACTCCTTAGAGATGTTACTCAATATCTCCTCAAACAAACTAATCTACTCTTCATAGTCCTTGACTAATGATCTTAGTTTGTGATTCTTTCTTCTTTAGAATTTCAAATCATATAGGGAACTTACCAATTCTATCTCAAGGTTCACGTTAGCTTCTTATTCATCTGATTCTACATCAACCATAAGGCCTTTACTATTTTAGAAACCCTCGTTGTCTAATTTTATGGCCATAATGTTTCATTATTTTCATGTTCAGGTTCATTACTGCCATCATCACTATTAGATGTACTTGTGTCACTTAAATCATATGATTTGTCTTATTTGGTATAGAAATTTTTTGATTTTTGAATGACCCTTTCCTACCTGTTGACCAATTTTTGACCCTATAGGTCACAATTGAGCACCCCTATATGAAAATTTGGCCTTTATATCTCTTAGGGGTAAATATCATGTCATAAAGTGATCTTATGTTTATTCAACATAATATGAATGCTATTAGATTTGATCAGTTTGTTGTCTAGGTCCTTTTATTTTCTTTCAGTCATGATAATAGGTCTGAGTAGAGTTTAAATAACATTTTCAAAGTGTCATACCTTACACATGTATTAGTTGTAGAGGAAGATGATCATGTGGGTTTGTTCATCATGGTTCAAAATTCATGTGTACTAAGTATGAGCTCTATCATCAAAGTGTAATATAAGTTGTTCATGCTCAAAGACTTGCTTCAAAAACATTTATGGAATTTGTCATTCAAGCTCAACCATTCACTTCAGGTTTATCTTGGTTTTTAACTTCAGGTTTCCATAACTTCAAGACTTCAAGTTTTCATATTATGTATATTTAATTAGAAGGAGGTGTTCAACTCAAAACCCATGGAAAAAATGCAAGGTTTCTTTCTTTTGGCAATAATTGTTCAGGTTTTTTCTATTCAATTTTAGACATTTTGTCCAAAAAAATTTCCTCGAAGGACCTTTTTTGGGCTAAGGGGCCATTTCAAAAAGCTAAAGGGGTCATTTTCATTTTTCTAAAAGGCACTTAACATTTTTCTTGAAATGTATTTTCTTAGAGAATGGTCATTTTCAATTTCTCTGATGGGTGTTTTATAAATTTTTGAAGGATACTTTCCTTTTAGAGAATGGTCCTTTTCAATTTCTCTAAAGGGTACTTTTCTTAGAGAAATGGTCCTTTGAAAAGTTTATAAAAATTAGCTATCTATAATGAAGTAGACCAAATGGAAAAGCTGAAGGGAATTTTCAAGAGTTTTAAAGGATATTTTCCTTTTAGGAAAGGCATAAATAGAAAAGTCAAAGGGGTCATTTTCAATTTTTTTAAAAGGCACTTAACATTTTTCTGAAAGGTCCTATTACTAGCAAGTGTCCCTAACATTTTTTTTGAAGGGCAATTTTGGCTTAGTTAAAAAAATTTGAAGGTATTTTTGGGGCAAAGTGTCCTTTCCAGATGGTGTATTTCATAAAAGCAAAGGGTCATCCAATAGTCTGAAGGAATTAATACAAGAAAAGGGGCAAAAGGAATTATTTCAGGAAAAAATCCCCAAAAAAAAGACCTAATACAAAGAGGCCTGATACAAAAGCATGAGGGGAATTGGTAGAGATAAATACCTTTAAACCAAGTGCCCCAAAAATTTCCTCAAAAGATATCCTGCAAGCAAAATTGTCCCATGCAGAGGTCCTGAAAGGGCACTTTTCATGATTTAAAGGGCACTTTCCATGATTCAAAGGGCACTTTCCATGTTCGGAGAGCATTTTACAAATACAAAGGATTCATTTTTAAAAATTTACCAAAGGAATAGTCAAATATCACTTGGTAAAATCCTGAAAGAATTATTTTGGGAAAAGTGCTAAAATAAAGTGATCACAGGAAAAAGTGTTTGAGGAAAATATCTCGAATGAATAAGAATGGTGATGGCCTAAAAAATATCAATTTAAAATTGTGGGAAATAGCCATTAGAGTCAAAAATCTTGGCAAGAACCTGAGGGAAAATGTGGAGGTAACACATGGTAGAATCATGAGCATCTAGTGCACAGACAAAGCAAGAAAAAATAGGCAGGTCAACGATTTGAGTTATTGTTGTCAGTTGACCAAATCAAGGAGCTTCCATGAAATAAAAAAAAACAGGTGTCTAGAGGATGGTTAGTAGTTAGGAGGAGAATTTTCTAACTGTCACTATGAGTTTCATTTCCATTAGTAGTGTTATGTGTTGGCTCCCCTATTTTTAATTTTGAATGCTCATGGATGATCTTTGATAGAAGTAGTTTCTTGTGCCAATTTTGAAGGTCTTATGCCACTTTTCACCATTCTTATGACTTATTTTAGATAATTAGACCTCTTTACATGGCATGACTCACCTCATCCCTCTTTCACACATAATTTTAATTGATATCCTCAAGGTGACACATGTCTGAGTGGCCTTTAGACTTCATTTGCTTCATTTCTCTCAAAGCTATATATATGCATTCTTTTGGCTCTTTTCAGTAGCCTCCATTGGTTATTTGGAAAAATTTGGACATATTTGTACTTGAAGAACTCTTTAATAAATATACAAGTATTTTTTTCACTCATATGTTGTAATATTGAGTCATGACTTGAATCTTATTGGTCTAGTCTAGTGAAAGATTATCTTTTCTAGCTTGTACTCTTAATGGTCTACCAACTTGCAAAAATGAGATTATTGTAGGTCTTTTCTATTATTATTTTATAACTTTAGATATTTCCTAGAGGTGGTCCATGATTATATCCTTATTTTGAATCATTCATTCCCTTCCCAATAATTGTATACTTTCTTGAATCTAGCATATGAAACATTGATGTAGTAATGAATCCTAAGTTATGAGTCTTGTGTGAGAAGCACCTTGTTTGTATTTAAGTAGTGGTTTAAGTCAATTGAGAGGAAATTATACATTGGTGCATCACCATTTCATAGTTGTTTCTCTTAATCCCTTTTCATATCCAAATTATTAAGTTAGAGAGAGAGCTTTAAAGGTGCATCAAGGGGAGATAGCCCCTTATCTAGAGATTCATTTCTCAATATTGTCACCCACAACATGAGAAATTTCTCCATGGTTCCACTTAGATGAGGATATTTAGGCATCTCCTCGAGGGTGTGAATCTAAGTGACAACACTACCTTCATACTTCCAAAAAACTCTCTTGTTCTTATTAGACTTATAGACCTTCCTATCATCTCCATGATGTTCATTATGTTCTTCATCATGCTCTGTCTTATCCTTGTTAGGAAACTTTGATTCAAAGTGACCAATCTTACCATAGTTGAAACATTTTAAGGGAAACTCACCCTTGTACTTACGATATCCAAACCTTAATTTCCTTGTAAACATGGTTATTAGTTTATATCATCAAAAACTAAACATACCTCATCCTTGACCTTCTTGTATTTTGACTTCTTAAATTTTAAGGATAATTCCTTCTTGGGAGGTCTTATTTCATTTATTATCATCTCATAGGCAGTCAATATGCCATGAAGCCCATCTATTTCAAACCTGTCCAAATATTGCATCTCTTCTATTGTAGACACCTTAGTTTCAAACTTAGGAGTTAGTGATCTCAATACCTTTTGAACAACTATATATTCTTTAAATTCTCCTAATATTCTAATTAAATTGATAAATTCATCAAACTTTAACAGGTAAAATGTAATTATTTCATCTTCACTCATATTCAGACATTCAAACTATCTTTGATGGGTCTACAACTTGACCATCTTTACCTTGGTGTCTCCTTCATAGATAGTATTTAATTTGTACCATATCTCTTTAGATAATAAATAGTGCATAATATTCACAATCTATGCCTATAATAGGCCAAAAAAATGGTATTCATTGACTTGGAGTTGTTTTCACTAGCCTTCTTACCTGCTACATTAGTTGGTGGAATAGGAAGATCACTATAGCCATCCACAACTGACTACCAAATATCATGACCTTAAAACATAAAATATATCTTCATCTTGATTTTACAAAATTCATAATTAGATCTATTTAATAATATATCCTTACTGGTAGAGAAACCACCTTGAGCTTGTTGACTAGCCATCCTTGCTTTTAGGATCTCCTTTAGGATTTTAGACCTACTTCAAAGGAATAGGATTTGATACCAAATTTTGGAATCAAAATGACTAAGAGTATGGGGGTGAATTAGTCTTTAAAAACTTTCTTAACAATTTCACTTAAGCAATTATGAACCATTCAAACAAGCATATAGATGTAGCAAGCATAAACACCTATCCAAAAGAGCATGAAACACAATAACTTATCACATATGTGGGAGAACATAAAATGGAATAAAACCCACTAATATATAAAAATTTAGTACATTCCTATAAGAGAAACACCAAATTTAGTGAAGTACCAACTTAACATGGAATAATAACCCTAACTAGCTAAGTACCAGCTTGCAAGGAGGGACTAACCCCCCAGATGAATTAGTACCAACTTAGCCATCTAAAACCTTTAATAACCTTAAAAACACCTTATTTTTCATACAACATATGATGATCTCATTCTTCATCTCTTCACACACTTTTATCCCTCTCAAACTATCTTCTAGGCATCTTCACTCAACTAGCCCTCTTCTTGACTTGATTAGGTCATATGACCTTAATTTTCATACATAGAACCTCTATAAAATATTCATCACATATATTATATAATATTATAATGGTATACAATACCTATTTCTGCTTTGCATTATGCTATTTTTTTTTGCTTTCACACTACACACACCAATAGGCCTAAACCTACCTTGTATTTATACATGCCTTTTATTCATATCCTTCTTGGTTAGCTAATCACCCTTAACTTCTTAGGTTAGAAATGGAATAAATATTAGGAAATATCATAAAAATGAATCAAATGTTATTTTATTCCCTTTAGGTTTGACATACCTCAATTATTCCTCATTTCATCTTTAGGTCTCATGGATACCTAATCACATTAGGTCTACTTTAGGACACATTATGCTTTACCTTCATTGGAACACATTAAAAAACCTCAAATGATAGGAAAATATCATATGCCACTAAAATAAAACCCTTATAATCTCATCTTAATTCTATTATAAATTTAATATCCAACCACCACTTGAAGTTCATTATTAGTACTATTCACAATTAGGCTTGTGAACCTACAAAAAGTATGCTTAACAAAACTGAAGCATGTATACAATTTAGTCACATAAACATGACAATAAATTATATATATGACCTCAAGGTTATCACCATGTGCTTTATACTTCATAATTCAGGGCAAAAGGACTCAAACTCTTCTCTACAAAATGCTCACTTTGAACTGCCAACTAGCCTCAAAACATAATCATAGAAACTTGAACTTGTAAAACCTAAAGGAACACACTTAAGGACTTAAAATGCATGAAAATTATTGTAAAAAATCATTATAAAACCTCCAAAAAATTATCATAAGATATAATGGAAATTATTTATCTTGCAGACCAATTTGTTGACATTTTCTCTCACAGACCTCACTCAACCAGTCAATCTATTTTGACTTTAGCATTTTCACTAATTTCACTAAGTACCAAAAATTATACAAATAATTGATATGAAATTCAAGTCCAAAATAACAACATAATTTACATTATATGCTTTCACTTATGACATAGAGCCTCAAACTCATCACTACAACTTACTTAGCTAGAACTATTTATTTGCCTTAAAGACCAATCATGGTGACAATGACCTTCAATCACTTGTATGACCATTTATAGATAATATTGATCCATTTGGATGATTTTATGAGATCATCAAACCAATCTCAAATATAAGGATACCATGGTCAAATTTCAATATTGGTCTTGTAGACCAATCTCGTGACATCACTATACACAGACCTCACTAAGCTGGACAAGTCAACTTATGAGTAAATTTTTTCTATATACAATGATATCCAAAAAATATATCCAACATGAACATGTATTAAAATTATTTAAAAATGTATCCATTCACTTTTATTCATCCCTATTACATGATAACATATCCCTAAATATCCTCTCACTTTTGTCTAGGTTTTTCACTGTTTTCACCATTAGACATGTTAGTGGTAGGTTATCTTGGATGACCAATTTATCAAAATTGAGGGATAAAACCTATCCATAAACCACCATGGACACAAAATATAAGTCTCAAAATTTATCCTCCATCTATTTAACAATTTTTTCTTGTTCAACTCTGATTGCTACAATAAATCTCTGAGAAATAAGGCCTTTTCTATAGGATCCACTCACTCACCTAAAGACTCAATCACACCTAGAGATGTTTGGGAGAGTTTAATAAAACCACCAATAGTTTTTTTAGTCATTTGAGACAATTATAGTCTATTTTCATCAACATATTTCACATCAAGTCATTATTATGGTTTTAGAGAGGGTTAACATTATTTCTTGTTTTAATGATTATTCATAAAGGACTGCCCCTCATTTCCAAAACTAATGCTTGGAGATATTATTTATGACCCTTCCCCATATCTAATTAATATATTAGGTTCCCATGTAGATGTTACATGTGTCAATGAACACTTGAAAGTCCTTCTCAGGTTGAGAACCCTTCATTCTATGCACATGATAGACCTCAAAACCACTTTTCATGACTTATCTTGTAAACCATGACCTCAAAAATTGTGAAAATGATTGAAACAACATATCATATGTCTATAAATTCTCATATTATCTCAAACATATTTAAATCTGATCATGACCGCTCATTAAGCCATAATTTCTCTCTTTGATTTATAGACCTTGACCTCCAAATCACATTAGGCCTTGAAACTAACCTTCATGCCTATTTTCATGTGCTATCCACCTGACTTACATGCTCACATAACATCTCACATGCTCAAAAAATATCAAACATCCTTCATATGCCTTGATAACATATCATGATGCCACATTAGGCTAGAGAGGGTCTAGAAGTGGTCTAGTTTCATACTAAGTCTTTAGGTCTTAACTTTATAGGCTTACCTTGAGAGTCCCATGAGTGTTATAATACCTCATATATATGTTCAATAAACTTTATACAACCACTCATGCATGTTTTCACTTATCTCATCAAGCCACCATCTCAAACCTTCTCACTAGGACTTTACAAGCTATGACTAGTGCCATGACTAGGCTTCTCAAGTACTTAAAGCTTGAAAATTTGTCTTGAAATGATCTTTGATGTTTGTATACCTTGCTCAAATGACTTACATGCTCCTCAAAAAATGCCATACCTCTGTACATACCTCTTCATGATCACCATGTGCATGATTATGATATGGCTATACTTTTTATAAATAGGCTTCTCAAGACACCTCTTACTCAAAGAATATTACTCAAACATGCTTACCTTAATGATTATATCAAACAAGAACATTCATCAAACAAAAATATTACACTACTATAACAACCTTGACAAAAATAAACAAAATAATCATTATGTTTCCTTCAAATTCTCTCTCAATAAAAGATGCATTAGATTTCTTTCAAATTCTCTCTCTAACCTACACATTGACATCAATGAAAACACTTCTCAACAAACTCCCCCTTTGTCATTAATGGAAAAATATTCTTCAATCAGATACATGATCACCATGTGCATGCTCATGATATGACTATGATTGTTATAACTAGGCTTCTCAAGACACCTTTTACTCAAAGACTAATATTCAAACATGCTTACCTCAATAATTCAATCAAATAAGAACATTCAACAGACATCACTCTTACACTATTGAAACAACCTTGACAATATCTAACATAAGAATCATTAGGTTGCCTTTAAATTCTCTCTCAATAGAAGAGACATTAGGTTTCCTTATAATTTAATCTCACTAGAAGAGACATTAGGTTGCCTTAAAATTATCTCTCTGACCTACACATTGACATCAAACTTGACATCAAATGACATCAACCTTGACATAAATGATAATACTTCTCAACACATATATTGAAATATGATGATTTTTTTGGTCAGGAGAGACTAATGTTGATTGGTTTTCAACTTAGATAAGTCTTGATAGAAATACTCAGAGACTTACAATGCCATTTTGACCAAAATGAACAAAGTGACAACTAGTGTATAGATGATAGTGAAATGGTAACATAGTCTCAAGATAGAAATGTATGAATTTAGTCTTGGGATGGCTCTAGTGACTTAAATAGGAACCAAATGAGTGAAACATAATAGTCAAACACATATTACCATCTATAAAAATATCTCATATTCCCTAAATAACACCTATAGTTTGGTTCATGCTATAGACCAGTCTAAGCCAATGAAGAATGCAAGTTTGGGATGTTGACTGAGCTATAAGATATAACAATCACCTATAAATCACCCTCATAATGATGAAATAAAATTGATTAAATTCTAATAGGTAGGGCAAATATAAAAAAGATTAATCCAAACTGTGTTTCAAACTTCAACCTACAGTTAGTCAAAATCATGCATATAGTCAGTCATAAAAGCTTATCTAGAGAGTTTGAGGTGTAAAAAGATATTAGATCATGATAAAGTTTTGAAAATTGACATAGAGGATCATCATGACCTAATATAAACCTCCATGGTATCAATTTTTCCATACCAATAGGGTAAGTTTCCTCTATTTTATCTCAGATAGAGGGCACTCCATAGTAAATGCAACTTGTAGACTCAGTACATGAATGATGAAAAGATGAATGAAAAGTATTGGAATGGCCTTAGTATATTTTATAGAGTTTATTTTAAGGTAAAAAAATGTTTAAAGGTACCTACAATCACTAAACCCACTCAAAAGGGTTCATATATAGTCAAACACAGTCTAGGCCTACTAGGCCTAGAATTGAACATAAACCCTCATGACCTCTAACTTGATTCATATGAACACATGAACTTCCCAAATAGTTTAAGAAACTTCATGGGAAAGTGGAGGATTGATAAGACCCATTTTTATAGATAATAACACAAGATTGGTTTTTTTGGCCTATTTTCTTCTCAGAGGTACCCAAAATACAAGTAGGAGATTGAGAAGCCATTTTATTTTTCTCATATCTATACGGATGAGATACATGGTGCCTCAAGTAGATAAGGTTAGTTAAGGAGGGTCATGAAATAAAACTTTATGTAATTGGTTCAAGGGTTAAGCATATAACCTTTATGAATCATCACTAAGAACTTAACCCTCTTAAAACCCTCTCAAGAACTTGATGGAGAAAACATGAATGAAAATACATCCAAGAAGAGTCAAATGTCCTATAAAATGATTTGTAATTTCTTATAACTCTCCTAGGATCTCTATCACCTAGTCATGTTATACCATCACTTATACAGATAGGCCTAATACTATGTTTTTTTCAAGTTTTGAGTTGAATTGAAGGTGAAGAAGGGAATGGAAAGGTAAAAATCATTGTGGGAGGTGTTTATATATTTATTATAACTCTTCATGCTCAATTATTGTCTAAGTTGTTCATTGTAGGCAGTCTGAATAGGATAATGATAAAGTAAGGTGACTATCTAAGTTAGAGATGAGAAGTATGGTTTGAAGTTTTCATTAAAGTCTATGATAGATGAGAGGAAAAATAAGGCCTTGATGAGTTCTATAACAAATCTAGAATGAATCTTTATGAATAAATGCAGGTCACCTAAGTGACAAGTGTGAATTTTTAGGCCTAGAGGACTAATGAATCACTACAAATAGGGAACACTAGTGTCAAGAGGAAGATAATCAGTTATAAAAGTATATAAGGACCTCAACTAGTCTTATTTCCATATTCTCATGTCAAATAACATATGTTAATAACTTATAATGGTAGTTATGGACTATCAAGTGACTCCTCGTTAAGAAAGGTAGTTTGAAGAAGGATAATGAAGATATCTATACCAACTTGAGGAAGATGTCATGTTTGTGATGAAAACTTGTCGAAGAGGATTTCATGACATGTTTTCCAACTCATTATCTTGCATTTTAACTAGTTTTCACATCTTAATAGTTGGCATTGTGACTGTCCAACTTCACTTCTTCCCTCTCCTCTCCTATGCTCTATATATTCAATCCTTTTGGCATTGTAACAGGGGTCCAAAATTGGTATGGTGAAGCCTTACTATATTGAAATCTTGATTTGTATTTAAATAAATTTATGAAGTTTATTTTGTCTCTAAAACTATTTCCTAAGTATGTCAAGTAGTGTACTTTGATGACAAGTGATGAATGTCTTCTTCTTGCTTCCATTATACTCTTGTATACATTGTGTGAGTAGTAAAATATCTTCTAACCAGTCTCATGAATTGTATGTTTTTTGAAGTGTTAGAGAAAATAATAATCTCTAATATCAGAGCTCCTTTTCACTCACCTATAGATATTCTTATTAATCTACATCCATGTAGAAACACTTATGTTATAAAAACATTGAGTTGATGTCATTTTTAACAGTCTTCTTTCTTAGTGCAAATGCAAGTGTATTTTGTGTAATTATATTTGGTATATCACCTTCATTATTTTATGTTGCTTTATGTTTCCTTATTCCATTTTCACCCCTAATAGTGATCATCCTAGTGTAGTGTGTGATCATATAAGATAGATCTAGGGAGCCATCCCTTTCAAATCTAGAGATCCATCTCTTGTAGTATCTTGTTTATAGGTAAAGATAGTTCCATTTATCCCAAATTTGATAATGCATACTTTAATTATCTAAGGTGAAATTTTGGGCTTAAATAGGTCCCTTACAATTTAATATTGGTATATTTAATTTTTTCCAAGCATAGAACTCATAAAATCATGTACAAATATGCATTCTTTATGACTGTAATTACTCATAATTCTATATTTTCAAACTTTAAAAAGCAAGTTAACAACTTCAAAATATGATACTAACTCAAAGAACATATGAAACATAAAAATAAAATTAATATCATATAGTATATATCCTGAAAGATCATAAATCCATTCAAATTTATTTAAATATAATTATTTTTCCACTACAAAGGCCTCCAAACTCAACAACCTCCAAAAGTTTACTAACTCATCTTTTTAACCCTATTATCAAATATTTACCAACCAAAAACCATTAAAAATAATTAATTAGTATTTAATAACTATCAAACACATTAATTAAACCTTGTATATAGTATTATGATATATGGATATCATCACAAAATCATTCTTTTATTCATATATTTTAAATTAAAATAGAAGAATTCCTACAAACTATTACAAGCCTAAATACTTCACCAAAATACCCTCAACAAACCTTATTTATAACATGATATCCAATTACTATACTTGTCCTTTATCCTTTATTTCATTATTCAATCCTTATCCAACATACCTTATTTGGCCTTATATCTCCTTCCAATGTACAACTATCTATCCTTTTAGAACTTGACTTTGATCAAGATGGAGTTATGATGAAATAAGATGGATAATACCTTAAAAACATTTATTATACTTTAAATTAACTATAAAAATAATACTATTCCTTTGCAATGCTTCCAAATATGGGAAAAAGTGTCAAAAGCCTCTAAACAAGTTAAATTTTTTA
Organism: Torreya grandis; assembly: GCA_037957365.1. Taxonomy (NCBI): domain Eukaryota; kingdom Viridiplantae; phylum Streptophyta; class Pinopsida; order Cupressales; family Taxaceae; genus Torreya; species Torreya grandis. The sequence goes on from JARHVA010000042.1 coordinate 8,852,383, forward strand.
AATACAAAATTTTGGTAGGAAAACTCATATAAAAAAAATTTGAACTCATACTGACTTGAATACCACCCAAAGGATATAAAAATACATTTAATAATTAAAAATAACCATTAAAATATATAATTAAACATAAATAAGCTTCTTATTGACTTGTGTATGACCTAACAACGTAAACAAGCTAAAATGTACATAGTTTTGATGATGCTCTTGCATTATACTTCTAATGTGAAAAAAAATGAGATGCAACTCAAATGAATCATCTTCCTTGGTTTAAAATTCATATTTTATTCTCTTTTATTTATTTTCTCTTTTGCTTTCTTGTTGTTCCTCTTCAACTAGTTGTTCCATATCACTAACGTATTTATGCATTATTTTAGGTGCTCTTTTTGTAACGTCTTCTTGTTTTTCAATAAAATTATCATATACATATACATGCACATTTGATCCACACTTTTTACTTATACCTACTTATGAAACATTCAAAATTCCTACTTTATTAATAGTACTAGGCCTTTGAGGCATATTATTCCACCTCCGTGTTTTGTTAGCTGTGTCTCCATAGCTTTCATTTATATGATGGAATCCAAAACGTCCATTGTCCATGCTGATGCAATCCTCGCTTGTCTTTATTTATTTTATTTTAATCTAACCTTATATATTTATTAGGTTAATTCTTCTTACAGTCTTATTGCTTTTTCCATCTTCCATTATTGATGTCTCAACTTCCTCTTTATCACAATATGCTCCTAAAGTTCTATTTTCAAGCATTATCCCCACACAATCTCTCTCTCTTGACCTTATTGATGCATGTTAATATATTTATAATTGAGAAATATTTTTCATATAGTCTTCTTGTAGTGATTAAAAACACCATGCTATTATATAAAATATGAATACCAAGTAATGAACATATTAACTTTGCCTTTGTCTTCTTGACTTACCTCCTTATAGATTCTCTTTTTACAATCTTTCCTAATGTAAATTGGATATACTTGTTCATTAATTAATTTTATAAAACCTCATTATTTTTACAAATGGCATTCTTCATGAGGAGTTTGAATTTTCTCTTCTTCTTTCTTTATGTGAAACTCTTGTGCCTCATCTCCTTGATCCTCCATATGACAATGGAGAATTTATTTCCTTTACATCTCTATACCTACATAAACGATGTCTTTATCACAAATAAAATCATATTTTGGAGACTCAATGGGTAGATGCAAGATAATGGGGGACAAATAAAATCATATTTTGGAGACTCAATGGGTAGATGCAAGATAATGGGGGATGAAAGCGGGGGCGGGCGGGGACGGGGCGGGGCGCGGTATAAAGTGACACCTTTTTTATTAAAATAATAATAGTTGAACTTGGAGAGAATTTTAGAGACACTTTAAAAATGAATTTGACAAAGACATAAGAACATGAATTGTGAAATTTTAAACTTAGTTTTAAAATATATAATTTTTTTCAATAAATAGATAATAAAAGTATGTGAAATAGATATACTTATGATAATAGGTTGGTCATTTTTTATGAAAAGATGAAGATATTACATGTGTATGAACACATTTTTTTGAGTAAATGAATGATTTTTTATATGAAACTTCATATATGGATAGGTGAAATGTCAAGTATTATTGAGAATATTTTTCATTAGATTTTAAAAATATATATGATTTTTAAATAATTTTACAAGTCAAGATAACTATAAAATTGAAACTACAAGTTGTAGACACCTAAAAATGGTCACCGATAACTTCCAATCAGGGTTTTGACCAATTTCCACTTAAAATACATAATTTAACCTAAAAAACTAAAACACATTAAAATATTTGAACATGATATACTCAAGTGATGATTCTGGATAGGGTATCCCTAAATGTGGTAATGTAATTTATGGGCCAACTAACTTTGATCAGATCATTTTGAGTCAAAATGCCAATTTTGCACCTGGGTGCTCTAGATTGCTCTTTCCTATCAAATATCTTACACAAGACACATGCCTTTGTTATTTGGTGTTGGTAACATCTTAAATGGGATAACGCATCCAATGCATCTAACATTACATCCTAATTCCAATCTAGTCAAATTTTGGACCAATAACAAGACATTCTGATCAATTTGAGTAATTTATGCAAAAAGTGCTTAAACATGCTTCAGAGCTAATTAAACCAAATTAGAGCCTAATCAAGAATTCCATGGAAACTTGTTGAATAATTTGTTTTGAAAATGAATATTGAATATCTACATCATCAAGTGACCTCATTTCTTGGGAAGACATCCCTAGGCCATAAATGCCACAAATATCAAGATTCATGCCCTCCATGGCACAAATATCAGGATTCATGCATTCCATGATGCCATCCATACCTCTTGATTGCTCCTCTATCCCAAATATTGATGATCTTGTTTATCAATTTTAATTGTCAAATTGGATTACTCCTTAACCACACATCTCAATCTTGAGATGGATGGTTTAGGTTGATTCTGATCAATCTCAAAAATCTATAAATAGGAGGCCTTACCACATCATTTCTAAGTATTAAGAATGCAAATTTATAATGAAAAAATGATTCCAAAATCCATTACAACTAGTGTTACCATGCCAAATTGATTCCAAGCCATGCCAAGCCACAAGCCAAAGGTGCTAATGAGAGATGGAGGTAGCCAAGCTTCCATTGCCAAGGACTTCATGAGCACAAACCAAGCAAGCCACTAAAATAAGCATTTTAGAGCATCCAAGGAAGGTAAAAGAGGGTTTATTTTGTATTTTAGTTGTGTGTTTCATTTATGTTTATTAACTAAGTTCTCCCTAGTGTCTAGTCCTAGAGATGTTATGCTAGTTAGTGTGTTTCTTTCATTTTGTTTTCATTTTGAAACTAACACCATACTAACCATCCTCTCTTGAGTCAAATTATTAGATCACATATGGCATGCCTGATGGGACAAGATGTATCCCACAGATGAAAAAGATCATTTTATAGCTTTAAAATCTTCATTGGGATCATTAAAACTCTTGCAAACTAATTTTCTAACTTTGTTTTGCCATTTTTGTTAGCCATAGGTTTACACAGTAATCGACATCAGTTAGTAAAACCAACATCACTTAGATAGCTATCACTAGTCACATTTATATAATTGATGTTGGCTAGATAACCATCATCGGTTAGCAAATGTAATCATCATCAGTTATATAACCAACATCGATCACTATGTTTTTATTAAAACAAAAACCTGAGAGCTCTTTTTTTAAAGTTCATTGTTTCAAACCCAAAAGAGATTCAAGGCTAAAGGACATGCTAATATTTTTGTTTTAGGACCAAGCTTGACATTTGCTAAAAACATGTTTAGATCACCTTTTGCATGCTTAAACATCAATTAAGAATCTTATTTTGGTGTTTAACAAAAAAAATAGATGCTTACAGTGAATGTTTTCAAAGTTTACAACTAAGACCAAGGGGTTAAATGAACACCACCTCATTTTATATTCAAGATTAAAAATGAACTCACCTTTCCCAATTTTTTTATTTACTTAGTTATTTAAGTTAAATTTTTGTTTGGAAAAAAGAGGGGTGTTGCGTGTATGTTCTTCTATTTGTCCTCTTTAGGGAACCCTTGGAATCAAAAGTGCCATTCCTATTTCAAGTAGCCTAGTCCAAGGATTAAAAATAAAGTTATCTAAATCACTCCCCAAAAACTCATCAAAGTTTGGGTGACCTTGAAAATGACCCTAAAGTCTTTCTACTTCCATGCTTTCTTTGTTTTTATGTAAACTTGGCTTGCAAGGGGCTTCATCACCTCCCACAAGTTCTTTAGGGAAGATTTGACCTGGGGTTTCACCTCCCAACATTGAATTCATTTGGATCCTAATTGGAGTTGCACATGGGATATAGTGGAACTTTAGACATCACACTACATTAAGCGAATAGCAAGATGTAGTGGTTTAAAAAAGGACTAGACCTTTTTTCAACAAGCTAAGTGATACAAACAAAAAATCCATGCTTTTCTTTTGCATTATTTGACGTGAAAGTCATTGTGCAATTGATTCCCCTAGAACATTCATAAACTTATTAGATATTAGACAAATCCCCACTTGCCATAGAATTATTGTTGGTGCAAGGTGTGCCTCAAGTTCTATGTCATAGTACTATCATTTGAGAGAAGGCAAGTGTAAAGACCTTACTATATAATGCACATTTAATTTTGGATGAAAACTTAAAATCCTCTCAAATGATGTATATAAGTGGATTACAATAATACCAAGCAACCTTATTAGTTTAGAGTCTAAGAGTGATTAATCAGTTGAGTTTTATCCTATATTAAAGTATTGTTTGAAGTCAAAAATTGGTGTAAACAAATAATTCAAACCAAAACACATGGTCCTCATTTTCCTTTGAACAAAGATGCATTATGCTACCCACATGAGATCATCAATTTGTCTTGTTTAAAATTTCATCAAAAGCTTGGGAGTCATATCATCCACTTTGGTGTAGTTATGCTACCCAATTAAGTGTAGACCTTTACCAAAGTTGTTTAAGTTCTTCACTTATAATCTAAATTTGGAATTTCACCTTTATAAGTTTATAGGTTTGATGTGTTAAGTGGATTCATCATTTTCACTAAACTTGAGTGAACTTAGGTTCAAATTCCCATTTTGGTTAAGGGTCATTTAAGATTCATAATCATTATCATCACTTGATAGACTTAAGCCATTTTGTGCTAAACACTTGCACTTTGAGTCTATGCACCACAATAGTTTGAGTCAAGAAAAGTAATGTTATGTTGTCAAAATTATGGGAAATTATCTTTGCCTTAGAGATTTTTTTTTTAAAATATTTTTGTCACACCTTTTGGGTAGTGTAGCATCATTATGCTGCCCAAAAAATTTCAAATATTGTTTCATAGACTCTCTTATATAGAGTTAAAATTATTCCTACATTTTAAAGACCAATCTGAGTGTACTTTTATGATCTTTTGTCTAGCATAGTTATATTGTTCACTTTTGTCTAGCTTATTTGTTAAAAGAACCAAGTTTTATACCATTATTTATAAGAAAATAAACTATCTCTAAAGTGCCTTTTGTTTCATACCTTACACTAGTTGATCAAGTTCATGTCCAAGAATCAAATGCCTAGTATTTGTTAGAAGTGTTTCAAATCCATTAGATTAAAACTTTCATCTATTTCAAAGTCTAGATTTTGATGATGTTTGGTCAATAGTCCTATTTCATGCCTTTTTTGAGCCTAGCTTTTCATGTTGCATTTAGCCAAAATACCTAACATCGTTTAAATTTCTAGATTAGACTAATTTGAAACACTTCAATGTTAGAGTTTGGCATTTAAATTTTTGGTCCATTTACTTTATTATATTTGTGTGAATAGTGAAATTTTAGATACTTCATGCTAGCTTATTTCCTCACAAATCTTTGCATAAACCTTTTGATCCTTTTGATGAATCTAGACCAAGTTAGAACATCATCTTTTTTAGATTTTGTCCTTTTTAGAATTTGTAGAACTCTTTGACCTTTTATTGCAAATTATTGACTATGGATCCCAAAATGTATTCCTACACTCGTAGTGGACTCTCATAGTGGACTCATGTATAATCTAGAGATTAGTAATGTGGTGGCACAGGAAGAAATGGTGCAAGACCCATATGCAGATAATATTCCTTATGAGATGGATTATTATTCCTCTTATAATACTCAATTAGGGGCACAAATCCAAGATCCATTGGCTAAATATTTGGTTAACACACCACCTTATTTAGAACAATATCAAGAACAAACCACATAATACCTACAGTGGATGAGCCAGTTCTTCAACAGTCATATTCTACTAATACGGCTCCCACATATGATCCATTTTTGTTTGAGTAACATTTTTTAGAGAACTAAGATGAGATTTTGGTTAGAGATATAGAGGTAGGGTCCAAGTTTCCAATAGACTTTCCCCATGAAAATTTACCAAGTCTAGTAAGAGTGCCCCACAATATCATTTATGATCAACAAGCTTCTTATAGCAATCCTATGGCTCTAGTCTAAACAACGTATCATGACCCTAATATATTTAATCAAGGTAAAAACATCATAGAAGATCACTTTAACCAAATATAGACAACATATCAAACCTACCTGAATCTAACATGTAATTTCAATCAAATGAACATGGTGAGTAAGCCTCTTATTGACCTAGTTACTTTAACAATGGTGTTAATAGAGTTAATTAGACAAGAGAATCTAAGTTATAACCCATTCATACAAATTTATTCAATAGATAACTTGATGTATATGTCCATTATTGAAGAAGTGTCTTCAACCTCTATACAGAATAGTGAGCCAAATGTAGTGGATAATGTGCAAATAATGTCCAATCCTAATCAAAGTGGTATTAATGCACAAATAACTAGCCAACAACATGTGCATGTAGTTAATACTATGAGTAGATCATCATACTAGGGAATAGGAGTTTATAAATCCCAACCTCAACTGGTTGCTTTCTCAAGTGTACAACCTATGAGATTAGGTAATCAAATAAAAACCAATGTCATGCCTCAATGATAGAATGTGATGAATCCTACTCCACCTCAATAAGTAACAAGTAGTATTCTAAAATAGTAGGCACAATCTAGTGTATCAATGCAATAGAGGACAAATACATTATCACTTCAATCAGGGGCAACTAATGTTCCACCTCTCTAGGTAATGATAAACATATCTCTTCAGTCATAGACTAATATGCCAATCCAAAACCAAGCAAATACTAGTCAATAATGTGCAAATATTGGTCAATGATAGATGTTGAATCTAAAACTTATTTTTACTTCCCCATAGGGATTCATGAAACAAGGATGTCCCCAGGTTTCTCAAGTACCTACTAGACAACCATTAGTTCAAAATGTGCTAAAAATTTAGAGACAGGGTCTTGGTCTACAAGTTCCCACTCAACAACAAGGTTTGATTAGTTGGTAGCATATCAATTTTCAACCATAGCAAGCTTAGTATAGTTATATCCCTCCATCCCAACCAAAAAATCCTCCAATTCAAACCTTTATCACCAACCCAAACTAGAATATTAACCCTTTTACACCAACCTTGCACTACTTGTCTTGACTACTTATGTTATTCTACTATAGTTGGCTATTGTGCACATGCATGTATATTAGGTGTTTTAGATGGAAACCAAGCTTGTCCTGTCACCTTCAACCCTTTTATGTTTCTCAGAGGAACTTCCTACCTTGAATACCTAGGACACATCGACCATTGGAGATATAACTGTGATTGTTTTGACCTATCAAGTATCACTTACAAGCTATACTTTGGTTGTTTCGATTTGAGTCCTCCTCAACCTTACATGTTCTTAATTTTTTCAACTATAGCTTGTAGTAGTATACACATATGAAGTGATACTCAATTATCCACCACTCACCCAATTACCTTTTTATCAAATTGGTACTTGATTCTAGTTTCTCCTCCATCAATTCTAATTTTGAAGGGGGATACCTCATCCAATACTTGGAGCATCTAACTCCTATTTTTGTCTTGAAAACTTGTTACTACAAATTACAAGATAAAAAGGATAAAATGTAGACACCAAAATAACATCACACACATGTGTGTAAATCCATGCATTGAAACCCCTTTTAGCCCATTTTTCAATAATAATAATTAGCCTCCCTAACCCATGCTTTTACCTCTCACACATTTAATTAATTTGAAATACTTAATTAATTTAATTAAAATCCCCTTTTTTCCACCTTACTTGGCCAAATCACCCTATGACTAATTCTCACCTAATGAGTCACCTCAAGACTTAGTTCCCTCATCCTAACTACCAAAGACTTATTCTCACTTTAAAACTAAATTCCTAATCAACTACCTCCTTCTTAACCTCTTATTTTTACCCTTTTTAATGGGTGTCACACTTGGCATGAAGAGCAATAGAAAATAGGCCAAAAATAGTAAGTTTCACCTATTATAGGGACTTTAACATCATTCAACCCATGTTTGACATCAGTGGGATCATTGACATCAGTGATATAAGCCAAACTCCAACCTAAAGTTTAGGTCAACAAAAATCAAGAAAATTCATTCTTACTTAAATTCAAGCTCTTGACATTCAATTTTTGACATCTTAGCTTACTATCATCTTGCATAAGTCAATCATGATCAGGAACTAATCTCTTGAGGAACAATAACACCTACTTTTTCTCTCTAATTAGGCCATCAATTTGGACTACCTAATAGGGACCATCAATCTAGCACTTATCATTTAGTGACCACTGCAACTAAGTACATCACTTATTTTGTAGGTCTTTTAAGTATTTAATTTTCTATCACTTCATATCTACTATTCATTTCCTTATACACTCCTGATCGAACCCCCATGAGGGAGTTACAAATCTCCCTTGTTTCCCCTTAACCTAACACACCAAAACCTCTAACCAGATCTACCCAAACCATACTCTCTCTCTCATAACTCTCCCCAACCTCTCAGACCTAATCAAAACTATCTCTCAAACTTGAAAAAGCCTTCTACAAGATCTTAGGTAATTATTGCCCCTATCTACCTCAACAACTTAACTGACATCGATCACCTTCACCACTGACCTTGACAGTATAACCAATATCACTTACTGACTGTAGATTCCCTAACCTTTATAAAACCTACCCAAAAAACTTCCAAAACATAAATAGAATATACCACCTGTAGTCTGTTACTCTTTACTACATTAAATTTGCTAATAATGGTAATATTATCTCTCTTTCACTCTCTCTCTTTACCTGTCTTTTAGTTATTTATTACTTTTTTGTCTCCCAAAAGTGGACTGTCATATCTAAGGAAGTTTCACACTTCCTAGAACAAGCACATAGCTTGGCAGCCCACTCATTTATCTACTAAAAAACATCTTGTGGTAGTGATTTCTTACTTGCAGGTAGTCCTCCCCAACCAAAGAAGAGTGCTCATAAGATTTGGATACAGCATGAAAACCAATATGGGTTTATTCTAATCACTTATCCCTATCATTCTTTTATGTTTTCCTTTAGACTTGAAATAGACAAAATTTAGTGAAACAATGAAATATCCCCCCATTTCTAGAACATCTCAAGCTTCAATGCCATACAATTGAGCCTAAGTTTGATTTTATGGGACAACTTAAGAACTTTTTCATCAAAATCCTTTTACTCTAGATGATAAAAAATGTACCCATATATTCTAAAGATGTTAGAGACCTCTGTCTATGGAAACCAAGAAGGAAGAAAAAAAGATCTCAATACTGTGTATGTGATTGCCTAGCTAGCAGACATCATGATGGGGAACACCCTACCAAGGAAGTATTCATATCTTGGATACCTGGTAGTAATAGTCTAGATCTATGACTAGTAGTTGTCTAACACATTGATCAACTTGGGGGCTGTAATAAACGTAATGACAATGGAAACTATACACAAACTATAGCTGAGTAATATTCATCCCACATCTACACTAATACAAATAGTTGATAGGTCTATATTCAAACTAGAGGGAATCATTGAAGATCTTGTCATCATGATAGATTTTTGGGAGTATCTTATAGATTTCATTGTGCTACAGTCTAAGTCTAATTTGGGTGGATACCCCCTTATCTTAGGATTGTTGGGTGAGAGGTGGAAGATAAATCCAAGAACAAACACACCTGTTCTAATTCCACCTTAGGATCTTGCTCCTCAGAAAGAGCACAGTATGATTACCAAATATAAGCAATTGAATATGCGGAAATAACTAGAAACACAAGTAACTAGAATTCACCAATAGCACAGAATATGAGAGACAATACACTATCTTGTATTAACACTATACAGAAAAGAATACAACAAAGAGCTGCCACACTCTTTCACCTTACAGAGATTCGCCACACCTCAAGTGTTCAGTAATTCTTCTCACACACACTCTCCTACACAAAAAACGGTCCCAACAACCAACTCACACACAGAATTGGTGTTCACCTCACCAACCAGTCAGTAATAACCCTACCGGTACATCAAGCACTCTATAGCACTTCAAGCTGATCTCTCATGAACCTGCAACCTGCAATTCAAAGACCAAACTTACATGTAGATCCCCAATGAGCTTGCAACAACCTGCAACTCACAGATCTTACAACTAGAAGGAACTCTTCCTTTCTATCTCATGCCTTAAACAATACATGCCAATGGGTCTATAAATAGATCCCTAACTCAAACAATAACTTAGACTCTTAATTTAGACAATTGTCCTCGTAGCCCAAGACTCTAACTGGTCTCAACATGCAAACTCTTCATTCACTTAACTAACTGTCTGTGAAACGAGCAGTTCTGGAACACACAGGCGACCGACGTCGGTCCCTACTTGTCTGGTTATGCCGACGTCGGCCGACTTCCTGCCATCGCCGGTGGCCTTCTGCACTGGTCTCTACCGACGTCGGTCCTGCTACCGACGCCGGTTCTCCTGGATCTTAGCAACCATTGTTCCACAGTTTGCAAAGGGTTGAAGCTTTTAGCTCCACAACCTAACAATCTCCCACTTGGAGATAAACAGCTACAACCTGTACCTGTACCTATACACCGTCTAGTTTGTTCCCTTGGCTATGTATCCATCTTCAAAATCACCAATGAAGACCAACCACCACAAAATCCGTGGTGCAAAACCTGTCATCCAAATTACCTGCCACATCCACATCTACAACCATGTAGAAATAAACCTGAACCTGCATAGCATGTGCACCTGCTACTAGTCCTGTAAGAATCCACTGAACTGCCCTCCAATGGTTCTCTCCCGAATTGGCTCCTAACTTGTGACAACTCCCACTGCTTGGGAAAACTCAGGTTTAGTACATACCATGCACTCAACCTCATTATGTGAATCAAGACACCTGTTTATAGAACTGTCCAACCATTGGCGTGCTAACCGGTTTCACACAATCATCCTGAAACAAAGTCAACACATGACCTTCCATGTCTCTAGAACACACTCTTGCCAAAGAATCTTGCTGCTCCCAGATTCTCCATGACATCCACCTGAACTAGCTTTACCTTTAGTTCAGTAATACTTATATATGTAACCCTGCAACAAGCACATCATACAGAAATAGGATAGTGTAGCTAATACTATCCAACCTGGTAAAGAGAAACACAATGAACAAACCTCCATTGCCCTGCAGCTAATATAAGATCATATACCCTGATCTTCCATCTCACGTATCCATTTCCGCTCTTCTTTATCCTTAACATCCATTCGTCTCTCAGTGCTTACTTCTAGCTGGCCACTTTACCCAAAACACCTGTTTGATTTTTCCTCTAAGGAATCACATCCTCATCCATGCCTAGCTCCCACTGTTTCCTGGATCTACCTGTTCTGCTTCTTCAATAACTTCCTGGTCCTATGCCATAAGTGAGCAACAAGTAGTGTAAAGAAGGGAAATGATGAATTTAAGAACTTACTTACACCTTCAGTCCTCCATATGGGCACTTGAGACTCCATGACAGCTTGCTGTCCACCCAAAATTCATCTCAGTGACCGATGCCGGTCACATCTCAGTCTACAGCTGACCGATGTCGGTTCCCTGTGACTGCCTCCCTGCCGACGTCGGTTTCCCCTGGCTGACGCTGGTCTCTGTCTGCCCCGAGTCACCGACGTCGGGCTGCACATAGCCGACGTCGATCCCTATCTGGACACCGACGCCAGTTTTCCTGCCGACGTCGGTCTCTGTGTTTTTCTTGTGAGACCTGACTTTTTCCCGTGAGCTCCTTTTGGATCAAACCCTTGTCCAAATTACCCTTGCTCTACTCAAAATTCCTCTGCATCTTGTGCTGAACTCTATCCGTCACTTTCTCCTTGAAAACCAAGGCTTTCCTGTTCTTGTCACTAACATCGGATTCCTCAAGAAACCTCACCTTCTTCTTCTGCATACAGAAACCATGATCCATGCCTTCCAAATCTGAAAGCATACTCTTTGACTCAAGAACCAGCATCTCCTTCTTATCTATGTGACCAAGCCTATCAAGCCACATCTCTGAATCTACGGCTGAAGTAGATAACCCAGAAGAAGAATCAGTAAAACAAGTAGATAGATAAAGCGTACCTACTTTCTTACCTCTAGCTACAACAAGTGTACCCTTGGTAACCTTCCAAGAGTCTGCTGTGAGAGTTACTGTGCAACCCTCTTCACCCAAGCTTCTGACAGAAATCAGATTCCGCTTCAGAACTGGGACGTGCATGACCTCCTTTAACACCCATGTGTTACCTGTCTGCAGTTTCAGCTTCACTTTGCCTTTGCCAACAATCTGACAAGGCTTACCATCCCCTACACAAATTTCTCCAAAATCTCCCTGGACATACTCATGAAAAAATTCCCTATGTGGGGATGCATGAAAAGAGGCACCAGAATCTAATACCCAAGATTCTACTTTATCCAAAGAACATACCAGAGCATCTTGTGTAACGTAACCTGTAACATCTGCTTCTTCTTCATGTTCTTCATGCTGATCTGTACCTAATCTGCAATCTCTCTTTAAGTGCCCTTGTTTTCCATATTTCCAGCAAGTTATTCTGCCATACCTGGACTTGGATCTCTTGCCCATCTTCGACCTTGATCTCCCATGCTCTATCTTCTCTCTTGGCCTTCCTCTTCCTTCAACACTCAAAGCATCTCTAGATGATTCACCTGTGCTTTTCCTCCGTATCTCTTCGTTCAAGATCACACTCACAATATCATCCACTTTTAAGACTTTTGAAGGAGACACAGTATTAGAAACTGCCATTACCAAACCTTCCCAACTTTTAGGTAATGAACACAAGATTAAGAGAGCTCTTATTTCATCATTCAATACAATATTGACTGAACTTAACTGGTTTACTAAACCATGGAAATCACTAAGATGGCTATGAACAGATCCACCTTCCAACATTTGCAAATTAAATAAAAGCTTCATAAGAAATACCTTATTTGAAGCTGAGGGTTTTTCATACAAATTTGCCAAAGATTTCATCAACTCCACCGTTGTCTTACACTATGATAAGCTGGAAATCACAGATGATTCAAGACTCAATCTAACAGATCCCAGAGCCTTCCGATCAAGAACCTCCCATTCTTCATCTTTCATATCCAAGGGTTTGCTAGCAACCCCACCCAACGGTAAGTACAAATCTTTCTGATACAGATAGTCCTCAATCTGCATCCTCCATAATTGGTAGTTTTTGCCATTAAACTTTTCCATTCGTAGTTGACTACTTTCTGCCATTGCTCAACTCCCACTCAAACAGAAACCCTGTGAGTAACCTGTAATCAAAACACACTACCCAGATCTACACCACTCTGTTAGTATCCCAACCTGAAGCTCTGATACCACTTGTTGGGTGAGAGGTGGAAGATAAATCCAAGAACAAACACACCTGTTCTAATTCCACCTTAGGATCTTGCTCCTCAGAAAGAGCATAGTATGATTACCAAATATAAGCAATTGAATATGCGGAAATAACCAGAAACACAAGTAACTAGAATTCACCAATAGCACAGAATATGAGAGACAATACACTATCTTGTATTAACATTATACAGAAAAGAATACAACAAAGAGCTGCCACACTCTTTCACCTTATAGAGATTCGCCACACCTCAAGTGTTCAGTAATTCTTCTCACACACACTCTCCTACACAAAAAACGGTCCCAACAACCAACTCACACACAGAATTGGTGTTCACCTCACCAACCAGTCAGTAATAACCCTACCGGTACATCAAGCACTCTATAGCACCTCAAGCTGATCTCTCATGAACCTGCAACCTGCAATTCAAAGACCAAACTTACATGTAGATCCCCAATGAGCTTGCAACAACCTGCAACTCACAGATCTTACAACTAGAAGGAACTCTTCCTTTCTATCTCATGCCTTAAACAATACATGCCAATGGGTCTATAAATAAATCCCTAACTCAAACAATAACTTAGACTCTTAATTTAGACAATTGTCCTCGCAGCCCAAGACTCTAACTGGTCTCAACATGCAAACTCTTCGTTCACTTAACTAACTGTCCGTGAAACGAGCAGTTCTGAAACACACAGGCGACCGACGTCGGTCCCTGCTTGTCTGGTTATGCCGACGTCAGCCGACTTCCTGCCGTCGCCGGTGGCCTTCTACACTGGTCTCTGCCAACGTCGGTCCTACTGCCGACGCCGGTTCTCCTGGATCTTAGCAACCATTGTTCCACAGTTTGCAAAGGGTTGAAGCTTTTAGCTCCACAACCTAACAAGGATGACCTTGGCTTGCCATAATTGATGCCTTCATTAGCTATAGAATAGGTAACATGATGATATCCAATAATTACCACAATAAATAATAGGTTCTTTATCCCCCAACACAGCTAGTTTTTACACTAAAGCCTACATTATGGGCTGAAGAAGATGAGGTAGATCAGCCTTCCTTGATTCCTATATTTACCATATGCCATGCATGCACATTGGTTTATTAGGAGGAAGTTACAATTCTCTCCAATGTTCTTTAGCATAATAACCAAACTCCTTTTATAGATCTCAACCACTTGCAATGTGTTGAGTGCCCATTTTCTAGCTTCTAGGAATTGGATAATTTTGATACATCTGTATAGAAAACATTCTACTAGTTATTGCATCATAACTGTAGCTAAACTAGATCCATTATCAATATGGAAATAATGAAATCACTCTCATAGTAAATTGAAATCTCTCTAGGGAAAACATTGCTTATTAATAACAAGTTAGAGTTAAATGAGGAAAATCACCTAATTAGCATATTACATGCCAACCAATGTGCTTTTGCATGGAATTATGAGGATATGTAAGGAATCAACCTAGAAACATGCACACATAATATTTATATCAAATAAAATTTCTAACCAATTAGACATCCACAATGTAGGATGAATCCATCTCATTGAGAAATAGTCAAAAGGGAATTATAAAGACTTTTGATTGTAGATTTATATATCCTATCTCTAATAGTGAATGGGTGTCACCTTTGGTAATTATACCAAATAAAAATGGAGAATGGTGTATATGCATTGATTATAGGGAACTCAACATAGTAACCAGGAAGGATCACTTTCTTCTACCTTTCATTGACCAAGTGTTGGACACACTAGCCGAAAAGAAATATTTTGCCTTTCTGGATGGCTTCAATGGTTACAACTAGATTATAATTACTCTTGAGGACCTAGAAAATACCACCTTTACTTATCCCTAGGGTAATTATGCTTATGTTTTATTACCCTTTGGGCTATGTATTGCTCTGACCGTATTTCAGAGGGTTATCTTGAGTATCTTTGCAGATATGGCCAATGAATGTGTAGAAATCTATATGGATGACTTCACTGTCTATGGAGAGACATTTGATGAATGCCTAAAAAACCTAGAAAAAGTGTTGTAACACTATTAGGACACCATCTATCTCTTATCCACAAGAAATGCTACATGCTTATGACAGAAGGTATTATCGTAGGCCACCACGTATCTATTGTAGGAATTAATGTTGATCTTGAAAAAATTAACATCATCAAAAACTTACCTATTACTCAAAAATAAAAAGATGTTAGGAGTTTTTAGGACATGTTGGTTACTATAGGAGATTCATCAATAATTTTATTAAAGTTGTAACACCATTGCTCACCCTTCTAGCTAAAGATGCAAATTTTCTAGACTCTTGCTTATGATACAACCTTCAAACAATTGAAGGAATTATTGACCACCACCCCTATTTTATGTGGTCCTAATTGGAAGCTTCCCTTCCAAATTCACATATATTCTTTAGATACTACCCTCGAATTTATGGTTGACTCAAAATAGGAAGCACTCAATTATGACATCTATTTTATAAGCAAAAACTTGCAGATAGTAGAATTAAATTACATAGTTACTAAAAAAGAGTTCTTGGTGGTAGTCTATGCTATCAACAAGTTCCATCACTACATCATAGGATATCACTTCTTTATTCATACAGACCATGCATCCATTCAATACCTTATGAACAAACCAACTATTATAGCTAGATTGATAATATGGTTGCTCTTATTACATGAATTTGATATCACCATTGTAAATAAGCCTGGAAAGGATAATGTAGTGGCTGATTTTTTATCATGCATGCAAACCCCTAAAGAGGATACCATAGTGGATGACTCATTTCTAGATGAGCACCTATTCTCTCTCACCCCTACCACACCCTGGTATGCTGATATTCTAACTACCTTATAATAGGGTTACTTTTAGTGCACTTCCTCCCTAAACAAAGGAGAGTATTGATTCACAAAAGTGTTAGATATTCATGGTTGTCTAGATTACTTTTCTATATTGGACCTGACTCTATCATCATAAGATGAAGTTTTTGATATCCTCAAATCCTGCCATTATGAACCCTGTGGAGGACACTTTATAGCTAAGTGTATAGCAGTCAAAATTTTGAATACAAGATACTATTGGCGCTCACTCCATAAAGATACAATAAGATATAATGCTCATTGTGACAAATGTCAACATATGGAGAGACTCACACATTTTAGATGAAATGATTTTGTATCCCCAGATGGTGCTTGAACCATTTGAAAAGTGAGGCATAGACTTTGTAGGACCTTTTGATCCATAATCCAATAACAAAGAGTATATCCTTGTTTTTACTAACTATGTCACTAAATAGGTGGTAGTAAAGGCTCTTACACATGCTAGGGATGAGAAGGTGGTTACTATATTTGGTGTGTCACATAAAATAGTCATTGATCAAGGACCCCAATTCACTACTAATTTAATTACCACCTTAGTCTAGCAATATGAGATTAGGCATAAGAAATCAACTCCATATCATCCACAATCCAATGGAGAGGTGGAAGTTAGTAGCAGGGAGTTAGAAAATATTTTGACAAATACTATTAGTTTATCTTGTAAGGATTAGGAAGCTATGCTTCTTAAAACTATGTGGGCTTACTGAATCACATGGAATACCACTACAAACTTCACTCTATATGAGTTGGTTTGTGGAAAGAAACCTATCTTTCCCATTGAATTTGAGCACAAGACCTTATGGATAGCACTAAAACTTAAGATGGATATATTTGAAGCCCAAAAAGAAAGGCTTCTATAGTTGAATGCCTTAGATGAATATAGATAATAGGCATTGTAGAACATATAAATTATACAACAATAATGGATTAGATGACATGATAGGCACATTTAGACTAGGCAATTTCATATAGGAGATTAGGACCTTATTTTTTACTCTAAATACAAGGACCACAAGGGTAAACTCCATACTAGATGGATTGGTCCTTTTGAGATTGAGCATGTTTTTGACAATGGAGAAGTTCAACTCCAAAAAATTGATCTAGTGAGATTCCATCTGCTGGTCAATGGCCATAGACTCGATTTTGACAAAAATCACTTACTCGAGAAAAATGTACTAGTCACATACGCTAGTAGTTACAATATGGATACAATGATGTCATGGATAGGCATGTTGCCTCACTAGATAATGAGAGCACCAATCCACACTCAATTGAAGGAGAGGAAGACATCCTTGCCCTCTTTTGGTATGATGAATGAGACCTTCACCTGGTCCTTGACAAGTCACATTTCTAGGTGACTCAGCTAGGACCTTGAATAAACATTTTACTATAAATATTAGTTAGAGTTGTAAAAAAAATATAATAATGAAAACCCATTTTTGGGCATTATTGGTAACTTCTGGGTAAAAAACTAGCCTACTGGCTACCCAGATCTATAAAAAGGGCCTAAGTGGAAAACCATCTTGCTGGTTATTTAGGGGTAAAAACAAAAATAAATAAATATATAAATAAATAAGGGAACATGGAGAAATAAGTAGAGAGAAGGCAATCCCTCAAATCCCAACTATTCACATAGGTTTTCTCTAGTTGCTATGGGTATTTTTGTAGCTATTACAGGCACCCTCTACATAGTTGGCCATCACTTTACATTTACTATGGTAGCTTCTATAGTTTCTATAGGTACCCTCTCATGCCTATTCTCACCTTTCTATAGAGAATATAATATAGATCCTCCTATATCTCTCACCAATGGCTTGGCTATTGGCTTTTGGGCATTGCATGATAGTCATCAGACAACCTCATAGAAGAATGAAGGAAGATTGGAGCAGAAAATATCATATCTATTTCCTAAAACTACCCTTGAATACCAAGGTACAGATCCACAACAAAGCATACAACTTCCCTTTCCATGTGGAAATATTCTAGACCAAAATATTTGCCTATAGGGACACTCATGATTTATTTTTAGTTTTAGTCATTTTATGAAGATCATTTCACTATGTTGACCAGTGAGATCTCAAATTTATTTGGCACACAGGTTCCATGTTGAAGACCCTACTGATTACTATAGCCAAGCCTCCAGGCATAAAACTTCTAAGGCATAAGTAACATCTAGACTCCTATTAGTCAATTCATCTAGATGAAGGTCACTAGGTAGTGATGCCCTCAGCTACCTACTCAAGATTTTCTAGCTCATCACTTGGATCACTCAAATTTTCAATTACCACCTTATGGTATGGTAATAATCATTTATTCTTCAATTCTTATATCCTTGTTCCATGCAGACTATCCTACATCACATGCACGTGAGCTATAGGCATCATCAATTCCTAACCACCAGTGATATCCCATTCACTTCACAAAGGGTCCACTTCACTCCAGTTCTAAGTGCCAATCCAATCACTGTGCCCATTAATCATTCACATGTAAATGTTTCCATGCCAACAAATGTGTAACTTCATAGGCATCACATCTGGAACACCATTATTAAAAGGTACGTTGTATCTTTCATTATTTAAAATGTCATTCATTATTCTAATATAGCATGTATGGTATTAATAAATCATATTTAATTATGAATTTAGTCATTCATTCAAAAATTATATCACATCACCTCTAAAAACTAACACTTCTATTCCTTATGATGACCTATCTTATCCCATACTTCTTACTCAGTCCACATCACTTGAAGACACATGACAGTTTAAGTGGGAGGGAAATGCTACAAGTTAAACCTCACACACCATGAGAACCCTTGAGATGCCATAATTTTCAACTTGTAATCTTACATCTACCATTATTGAGCCAAACCCTGCAACCTATAAACCCCATATTTGCCATTTTAGAACAAACTTGTTGTAGGTAGATTTCTATAGGTCTAAAGAGTGTGCAACTGACTATTGGTTGAAGGGACTGATAGAGAAGTTGAAATGGGAGGCTCAGTCATATGGAGAGAGACCTCTGACCATAGGCACTTATGGAGAGACCAATCCATTTGGGATGTCTTCCACAGAGCTGGTTGGATTGCCTATTTTAAATGGTTGTAACATTTTTTTAGAGCCTCTTACTAGAGAATTTATAGGTTTTTTTATGGAAATTAAGGCACTATATGTGGTATCACATTTATAATTAATGAGACCTTAGTGAGCCAAGTAAGTGGGATAAAAATCATGAGGGAAAATTGGTAGGATGGACCTAATATCCAAGAGGTCAGGCAATAGTTTTGCTAGGAAAATGAAAGATTGGTATTAAAGAAAATAGGTGTGGAAAGACCTAGTCTACCTAAAAAATGGAGAGAGATAACATCATATATTATTAGGTACATGACCTATGAGGGGAGGTATTCCCTCATTTACACTCTCTAGTTTAGGTTTTTAAATCATTTAAAACACAACAGAATCATTAATGTTCCCAATTTCTTATGGAATATCTTGAAAAGAATATTAGAAGGGCATTGAAACAACCCTATCTCACCACTACATAATATGGCTCATAATTAAATAAGGAATATCTTCTATCAAACCTAGCCTCACTTGGGAACAATTTTTGACCCTAAAAAATATTACACCCTAGTAAGAAGAAGGCACTGATGAGAGGGAATCCCTTGAGGAGAAGCTATAAAAAACTATTCAGGAAGATGTTGAGGGCACTCGTGCTGCTGGTCAACCCATAGCCAATAAAGGTCCATGTGAGACTATTATGGGAAAGAAGAAGAGAAGAATATTGGTCTTATCTCCTTCTGATACAAAGGAGGAAAGACCACAACAACATGTCCCTTCTTTCATTATGTCTTCACCTCAGGTTGATTCTTCCACACTATCTCTTGCTAGACAAAAAGAAGTTCCCCTATCAACTGATGCACAAGAAACATAAATTCTATCAATCACCCCTTCTACAAGGAAATTGAAAACCAAGGGGAAGAAACCCATAGTACCAAAAAGAAAGAGACCTCTTCTTAGGAGATCTCAAAGGATGAAGAAATAAAATACTGTTATATCCTCCTTAACCATATCCATCAGTGATGATGAAGAACCAAGGGAAGAGCTTAGGCTTAAGAAAACTCTTGATGGATTTGAAATAAAAGAATGGTCTACTGATGAAGGATATACTAAAGTAAAAGAATAAGAATGGTCACCTCTCCCATCTATATTCACTGAGAAGGACATTGATCTCCTTAGAAACATTGGATACACAGAGGAAGAATTGAGAGAGGCAAAGAAGCATGCAGGAGAAGAAGAATTGGTTGAAGAAGAGGTTATGGAAAAAGGAAGAGAATAAGAAAAAATTTCTTGTGATCAGGAGTTCAAAACATTGGAACAAGTTATGGAGGAAATATATAGACTTAGATAACAGAATTAAAAGGAAAATGAGGAATTCAAATGCTTCTAGGAGTAGCAGAGTTTGTAGAACCCTCCAGGAACAAAGAGAAGAGAGTGGAGGAACCTACAACATCCTCATACACCTTGGCCATAGAATCCCCTATAGTAAAGTATGCTCTAGCTTTTGTACCCTTCTATCAGGGACTTCTTCCTCCATTGCCCACTACACCAACACCCACTTTAGAAGAAGTTATTGATGTGGATTTCTTAGTCACCACTCTAGTAGAGACTGATGATCTTTTCATTTTCTTGAAGGAAAAATTCAATAATAATGAAGCCTACCACAAAGAATTGGCACAAAAATTCAAGGGATATTTTGAATCAAAATAACAACATGATGAATTACAATAAAAAATGGAATTTGCTAAAAATAGGATCATAGATTTGAAGGAAAAGATTGGTAAATTGCATGAAACTACTGAGCTATTGATGGAGTGCAAACCCCCTTCTAGAGTGTATGTTGTATACTTAGAATAAAAATAGTTGAAATTCAAGTATGATAGGATTTATAATGATAAATATTATATGGTTTGTGACATAGTAACTTTATTTAATGACTATATACATGTTTATCTTAATCTTCAATCCCAACTAAGTGAATTCTACATTCACTAATATGTTTTTCCTAGTGATACAGAATAGAATCCCAACATCTATTTGGGGGATGTCCTATTAAATGCATTTTATTCATATGTTTTGAATGAAATTGAAAGAAGAAAATAAATGGAAGAATATCAAGGAAAGGAGAAAGAAGCCACCCTATTGATCAAGATTGAATCCAAAGATTCAGATGTTATAGTAGAAAAATGGATCTCATTTATGAACACAAATGCTTCACAGGAATGGGTTGTCATAAAACAGGTAGAAGTCTAGAACCATTATTTAAGTCTCATAGAAGGAGAAGGAAGGTAAATTTTTGTTGCCTAATCTTAGAGATGGAAAGATCTCTCAAATACCTTGAAAAGAAAGGAACCATACTCCCCTCAAAACCTTAGGGAGGCCATCCACAAAGTATACTTGTATATTGAACTTTTCAAGAAGTGGATAATACAATCATTTGGATTGATGTTTTAACCCCCTATATTTTGGTCTCCAATCCCTAATTGGGAAGGAAATGTTCTAGATGACAAAGAGGTAGAGAAGAAAATATGGGAACACATTGAGAATGCTAAAGGTTTTTATATCTTGGAAGGGTTAGGCTATCTTGAACCCCTAGACTTTAGAAAATTTTATGGTTTTAGAATACAACCAAGGCTTACTCGAGGTCAACCAAGAGGATAAGTAGGGGGGAGTGATGAGGCCACCAATTGCTTACTTTTATATCCTCATCCATGCTTAGTATATGTCTTTTTCTATGTAAACCCCATAACTATCCATCACTAATACAAATGAATGAATAAAGTTATGATTTTGTATGTTCATTGATGTGTGTGTGTTATGTTTTAAATTATTGATGTTTTTCCTTGATTGAATTATATTGGTTTGACTTTATCTAACAAGAATTTGAAGGGTCATGAAAAGCTATAGAATCTTGCTAAGACATAACTACTACAAGCTACATATAGCAACTATAGGCTTCACCTATAGGTTACCCATAGCCACTATAGTGTGCCCACAGCAACTGTAGGCTTCACCTATAGGTTTCCTACAACCATTTTATAATATCCATAGAAACTATAGGCTTCACCTATAGGTTCCCTATAGCCACTATAGAATACCCACAACAATTGTATGCTTCACCTACAAATTTCTTGTAACCACTATAGAATGCCCATAGAAACTAAAGAATTCACCTAAAGGTTGCCTGTAGCTATTTTAGAGTGAATATAGCCACTATGTAAAGTATATACATTATTGAGGAGATCTTGTAGACACATCCAACTATCTTTAGAAACTAGATGAATGATTGAGAAGAATCATAGTTGTATGAATTCCCTACATGCAAGGAGACATTAGATGTGCTACCAAAGATAGGAAAGATAAGGATAATGAAAAAAGACAAAAGAAAATAAAACAACAAAATAGTATGCCTTGTCTCTAACCCAGTCAAACCTAGAACAAGTAACTTTGGTTACTAACCACTTGAAGGTTGACTGGGGTAGTTTCTAAGTATTTATATTTTTTCCTAGTTTGGTGTTTTTGGTTAAGAGTCAATAAATTGCCTTTTGTATTTAAAGGCATAAATTAGGTCAGATTAAGAGTTAGATAATTTTGAAGATATAATAGCAAAAAAATTAAACTATAACAATTGTATTCAGAATTGAGTAATGAGAAAGTCAAATTTGTAAGAAGTTTATGAATTCTCTTAGAGATGGATTGGAGCTCAGTTCTAAACGAGGAAGGCCCACCTTAGAGTGAGATGCTATGAATATCTTGACCCTCTTTAATTATTAGTGTGTTTTTTAAGTTGATTTTACTGTTAAGTTTGATTATATAAGTGTGATGCATGTATGGTATATAAATGTAAAATAATTTTGTAATTTTGTCACAGTAGTTTCATAATATATCTATCTAGTAAATTTAGCATAAATTTATTGTACTAAAACTAGAAAAACAATTTGATTTATGAATCATTAATGCATATATAGTGCTAACACTCTTGAAAATCTTACACACACTAGGTTGATAATTAATGTTTAAGTAGACTAGTAAATCTGGTAATCACTAGGTAATTAGTCTGCACAAAAGTGGGTTTTGGGTTTTAGGAGTGGTAACATTTTTGTATATAGGCTTTACCATGGAATTTTTAGGTGGTTGAAAGGTTTTAGTAGGTAGTTGGGATTGTTTAGTTATGGTTGTCTTTAGGGTAGATTATTTGAGGGTGGAAGATATGGATGACGAGGGGTTGGATATGGGTGGGAAAGTAGAGGTAGATAGGCTAGTTAAAAATGATGGAGTACTAAAGGTTTTGATGGGTGTAGGTGGAGAAAAGGGGGATGGTTTCTTAGAGGAAGAATAGGTAATTGGGATGGTAGAAGGATGGGGTCTTAAGATGGAAGGTAGGTGGGAAGGAGGTGGTATGGGTAACTCTACCTTCTTAGTTGGTTTAGTTGGGTTTTTATTTGGTGGACTAGATGGTGTTAATTCCAACTTCAAAGGGGGGTGAGTGTCAGTAGGTGTGGGAAGAATTCATAGTTTTTTTATCAGTTTGGTGAGAGAATCATAAGGTGATTTGGAAATTTTAGGTGGAGGTGGTTGGGATGGTTCACTTATAGTTTTGGAAGAGGTATTTGGTGAAGAGGTAATAATGGGTTTAAGAGTGGATTAAAGTTAATTTGATTATTTAGATTTGTTTTGTTAAGGGATTTTAAGATGATTCCAAAAGGTGGATCTATCAAATTTGGGCTGGAAAGTGAACTCTAAACTTTAGACTAGCCTAGAAAAAGGCTTACAAGTGGGTTTAGTTCCTTGGTCATTGGTTTAAAAGCTTAAGCCCTTAGGTAGAGAAGATGGAATGGTTTCTCTATCCTTGTTTTTTTTGGATGGTTCCAAAATTGGTGGTTGAGTAGATGAGGTAATCTTCTCTTGGTTTGGGATAGTTTCCAAAGAGGGCATGGATGGTTATATGATAGGGGAGTTAAGTGTGTTTTCCCCAAGTAAAAGATAGGATATGTTTGTTTCCTTTATTTAAGTGTCTAAAGAAATGGATGGTAGTTCTACCACTTTAATAGGTGGAGTGGAAGAAGAAAGGGTGGTCAAAGCAATAGTTTTCTCTTTTAGTGTTTCCACCAAAGGAGAGGAAGATAAAGATAAGGTCTCATCAAATTAAGAGGGAGGGGTGTTTGAGTCCTCCATTCAAGTGTTTGAAGGAGTAGGAGGTGATTCCACCACTTCCATAAGTGAAATAGAGAAAGAGGTGGTTGAGGTAATTATAGACATTTAAAAACTACACACTTATAGTTTTTGATGACTGAATGCCTCGAGACCCCCTAAAGCCCCCTAAACCTTATTAACCCTTAACAAACCCCTCTTAACATTACCAAATCACTATCTAAAATTACTATTTGAAATAATTATTCAAAAACACTATTCAATATCACTATTCACTATGGGACCCGCTATCACTATTCATGATGACATGGTAAGTGATATGGCATGTGACATGATAAGTGACATGGAAGGTGACATAGCATGTGACATGGTTTGGAAGTGAGGTGGCTTGAAGTGGGACATCATACCCCACTTGGGACCCTCCTCTAAGGTACCTAATGACATCATTAAACATCAAAGGCCCCTCCTTTGAAGTATGGCACATTTTTCCCTATGGGGTCATCATTCAACATGTGTGGTTATCCTCATGTATGGAGAATGGTGCCAAAATACATGAGGCACTTATCCAAAATATGTAAGAGTGAGAGAAATTATTTTGGACCCATATGAGCCCATGTGCATGATTCCCTCTCCATTTTGGACTCTTTAGCAAGTTGGGAGATAAACCAACCAAGTGGGAGACCTATTATCTAAGTCATAATATCACCCCCTTGTCTTTCATGACCAATCATGATTCTACTTATAAAATGGTGCCAAAATGAATTGGAAACTTATCAAAAAGATAGAAGTGAGTGGTATAAAGTATTTTGGACCCATATGAGCCCATGTGTATGATTCTCTCTCAATTTTGGAATCTTTAGCAAGTTGGTAGACAAACCAACCAAATGAGAAACCTATTAGCTAAGTGGTAATCTCACCCCCTCATATTTCATGACCACTTATGAGCCCAATTTGAAAATGGTGCCACATTTCACTATTCCACTCCTTTTGCATGTTTCTTGACATCAAAGGCTATAAATATGACCCTCCCCCTTCACCCTTGGTTAATTTTGAAAATATTTGGTGGAATAATTTATTATTACAAGTTTAGGATCAATTTTAAAGGAGGTAATCATCTTGGAATAAATGAGCTCAAGAAACAAAACTCTTTCAGAATTACTACAAGATTTCATCATCAACAACACCATCTTCATCAACCATCTTAAGGTATGCTTTGTTATTTCATTTCTTTTATTTACCATTACCTCTTCACTACCTATACCTTTCACCCTTTTCTTGACCATACATTTTCCCTTTACCCCTTATTTTCTTTATCATTTATCCATTTACCCCCTTTTCCATCTTTACCCACTTGATCCCTTTACATCTTTGCCATTCTCACCCTCCTTGTCCACTTACCTTTTACCACCTTTATTATACACTTTCTTATCTCTTAAACCATCCACCCCTTTACTTTATTATCTCATAATCATATACCAAACCCAACCAAAGCATCTTTTCATAACCAACTTTTTCATCAACCCAAACCAAAAACCACAACCTTAGCTTTAGCTAATTTTCATCATTAGTGTTAACCAAACTAGTTGCTTTATTTTAGTTATTTTAGCAAAGAATTTAATCATCTTAATTAATTTTTTGTTATATATTGTATTTAATTTCAGTTTTTTGTTTTAAATTCAAGCATATTTCATTTTTATTTATATACTTAAATGTTTAAAGTAGGTGGATTGACAGTCTCCTAGAAGCTTTCGCTATTAGGATCTAGCTCACGTTAGGCAATCCAAAAAACAAGTTTTGTGGTAGTGTTTTATTATTTGTAGGTAATTATATAAATACAAATATGATATATTCACAATCATCTATATTTAATGCATACACATTCAGTAGGTATTTTCTACACACCCTTAACTAGTATCTTTCTTTTCAAATCAACCAAAAATCAAAAATTAAATAGAAACATTTTGGCATGCCCAGTGGGACCCTTCAATTTTATTGGGTTCATATATGTTTTATAAAATTTATTTGCATTATTAAAATTTCATTTGGTTTCACATTTCATTTTATAAATTTAAGCATTCCTTTCTTCGTTTCAAAAATGCAAGTTTTAGGTTCTCTTTCTTTCTAAAATTCTAGAAAATAAAAAAGAAAATTGTCATTATTTTTTATTTCATTTCCAAATTAAAAAGACAATAATCCTAGGATTAGGACTTGCATTTAAGGTTAAATTATAGTTTTTATTTTATTCATTTAAAAATAAATTAAAAATTTCCTTTGGTATTAAAATTAACTTACATACATAGTTTGTTTACTTGTTCAATTAGCTCATCTAGTTTAATTTAAGCAAAGAAACTTAACCATAATACACTAATGTTACAAAAACCAAACCACTTTCACTAAAACAAACATAAAACACACTTGAGACAAGGCCTAACTAGGATTTCATCACCTAATATATTACCTTACCCTTTCTAGGTTATCGTACTTAGATTTAATCACCAAGAGGATAACCAACTTAGCTCTCTGGTTGAGTATAAACTCTAGATGAATGGTATAAAGGATAAGCACCTGTAATAGCTATAGGTTTGTGAAGTGAGGGGAGAAAGTCCCAAGTATCAATACATGTACCTTATCCAATATAGATTTTTTTTAAACACTTAAACATAACCCAAAACCAAACATAGACTTCTTTCTAGGACCTATTTTATAAGCTTTTTTCCTCTTCACACATTTTAAGTCATAAGCCAAAAGAGTGATTAAAAGGAATCTTAAGACTTAATTCACTCTTATTGAATGAATTATTTTCCTTGAATATTCTTTGATCTATCTTTGTTTTGAGGTGTGAGAACATATCATTCCTTTCCTACTTTCTCATATGGTTCTTACTCACCAACAATGAAGAGACCTTGAAGAACAAAACTCACCACCAAATCAACCAACCTCTTCCACCCTTGCATCCATGGAACACATTTCTAAACCCGTGAACTATCCTCACTCTCTAGGAAGTCCTATTCGAGTAGTCTTAAGATATGTGGATTTTGTCATTTTCATAAACAACAATCATGTAGCTTTACAACATTACCTTAAAAATTCATCTTACCAAATCTTTATTTTGACCCCACCTATATATTTTCCTTATGGCATGCCTCCCCAGATCATCATGAATACCTATACTACCATGGGTGCCACTAAAACTTTAGTTACCCAAGCCTTATCATCACACAACAACCCCCTTAAGGCTACCATTCAAAATTAACCAACCCAAACTACCTCTACCCTTATACCTCTTACCAATCACTCCTCTACAATAAGAGTGCCTATCTCTAGCACTACCCATCCCCCTCTAATTACCTCCAATCCATCCAGCACTACTCCACTTCAAATCCTTTTGGTATTCATACCCTCCATGTTACCATTGATTAGTACAAAGGTCACCACCCTTCCATCACCCACTAACCCAACTACCACTCCTACCCAACAAGCAACCTTTAGTTATCTCCATAACCCATAAGGGCATATGCCCACTACCCAACCACCCAAATATACCCAATAATTGACATCCATGTACCAATATATATCTTATACCCAACCATTAGCATCCACATACCCATATGTGGCAACCTCTTAGCCTTTTACTCACTATCAACATGTTTCTCGACCACCACCAAAATATGCATCTTATAACCTCTTATGTGCTCAAACCTAAGCATACTTCATGAAGATGATCATGGAAAATATGACCACCTTAGAGTCATCTATCTTGGGTGATCACAATACCTTATCTTATGACCAAATTTACAATGATCCCATCCATCCATCCATACCCATTAAGCCATATCCTCCCCAATGGGAACTTCCCAAGTTCACTAAATTTCAAAGCAAAGAGGATCCCAAATAACACCTTAGGTAACTTAGGCATATTTATTATCTCATCACCTATGTCGATTCCCTAATGTCTCTAGCTAGCCCAGACTTAGATTGGTATAGTCCTTTACCCAAAAAAATTATCTTCTCCTTCACCCAACTAGCCCAAAACTTCTTGGATCACTTTTTGATCAATATATCCAAAAATGTTTATATCACTGACCTCTACGTCATCTAGCAATTTGAGGATGAATCTATTGTCAATTTTTTGGCTTGTTGGAGGATCCTAATTAATCAACTCTCATTTTCCTTGCCTCAACTTGAACTCATATAAATCTTTACTTGGGCATGTTCCAAACACATCTCATCCACATTACATGTCTAAAGCTTCTAGACCTTTGATAAGATTTTACCATGGCTCATAAGCTAGATAATCAATCCATTGATGAATGGAATCTTAAACTCAAAAATAAAAACCCAACCTATAAAATCAATGAGGCATATTCTTCTAAGTCAAGTAACCATCCTAATACCAACACCAAAACAATTAACTGTAAATGCTATTTTCCTCAAATCCACACCTCCACCATCTACCAACCAACAAAACCTGAGGAACCAAACCTCTAACTCCTCTAATTATTCAAACCAAAACCCAAGGAACCAAACTTGGGGAAACCAAAATAAATTAACTCCACTTTGGGAACCCTATGATTTTATTTTGGAAAAGTTATTAAAAGCTAATATCATTCTACTTCCACCAATTAAACCACTCCAACAATTTGACACTTCTCACCTTGTGCTAGGTTAGTGTAACAAGAATGACCATTGTGCTTTTCACTGAGTAATAGGACATGATATTAATAGGTGAAATACCTTCAAATAACTTTTCCAATCCCTCATTGTTAAGGTAGATCTTACATTATACAATCCTAATGCACCACCCAACCAAGCCCTTGACATATTTAGGAAACCTTTTCCAAACCACGTTCCTACCAAAAATGAGAGTAACAACGTCAACTGCTCTCTTAACATCCATATCATTAACATGGTTTTTAACACACTCACTAATAAAAACCCCACTCAATAATCTACCAACCCCCCTTCACTTAGGGAAGTATTAGAGCTACCTTATACCCTTTTGGAAACCCAAAACAAGGAAGTACCTTTTCCTCCTTCTTCACCCACTAAGATAGTCGGGTTACCAACTTCCTCTTCACTAGACCACACACCACACACTCATCTTACCTTCCTCAAAAATTGCCATGAAACTTTATACTCCTCTCACAGAATATCCATCTATCCCAACCTCACATCCTTTAATTAAAGAAGAGGACAAGGTTACCATCCCTATGTCTCCATCTAGTAGGTTATCTTTTAGACCCACCCTTCAGAGAATCAATCCTTTCCCAAATCTAATGCAAAAACTATAATTTGTCCCCAACCCTAACATGGATCGAGCTTCCTTTTGGAAACAATTAGGTCTCCCTTGTGCTTTCAAACTAGAACCTCCAACCCCTTCTTTCATAGACCAACCTAGCACTTCTAATAACCAACCAACCAAAACCTTCACCATACTAACCAACCCTCAACCACATAATCCAATCAAGACACAATTAAATAAACCCCCTTCAAAACCAATAACTAAAGCAACCAAAGAGGTAAAACTACCCAAGGGACGAAAGCCTTAAATTTTACCTCCCTTAACCTTGCCCTCTATTTTGTGTCCTCATCCTTCTACCTTGAGCACAAGTCCCATTATTTTTACCAAAACCCCATTACCTCTGTTGGTTACATATTCACACTTACTTCCTAATGCACCTCTTTTTACAGCACCAATAATACCTAAGTTACCTACCTTTCCATCCTCCACCTCTATCTCATCAACTACCTTGTCTAAACCAAAAACATCAACTAAGTGTACCACCTTACCTAAGACACCTTTCACCAAACATACTTTCAAACCACTTTCTACCTTAACACCTAGAATAAAAACCACTAAACCTTTACCAAATTTAACTGAATCTTATCTAACCATTCTCCAATGGTTATTGCAAACCTCTTCCATAATCTTACCACCCATCAAACCCTTTTACCCTTCACATCCCAAACCATCATGGTTCAATGATAATTTGATTTGTTTATACCACAAGAAACTTGGCCATGATATGGAGAATTGTAAAGCTCTCCAAACTCTCATCCACTACCTTTATGATGAGAATGATCTATTAACAGACAAACCTCCTATGTTACCCATACTAACCCAATAAATAACCATACCTACCCAACACTTACCCACGCACCCACTCTTACCTAAGGATGAATATGCATCTAACCACTCTACTACCTCACCTTATCCTTCTATCCATACTATCAATGTGGTCACTAGATCACAACATAAGGGTATAAGTAAGGCTAAGGTGTCCATTCCTTGGACTTACCCCTCTTAAAACTCCCAAGCAAACCACACCCAATAATCTCCATCTTTAATCAAACCCAAAGTGTCTATCTTAGGTGCCCCCCAATCTAACCCTCCATAATCCAACCCACATGTGATATCTATCTGGAAGGTTATCTTAAGTAGCTTCACTAGACTCTATCAAAGATGAGCTTGTATGAGTTGATTTCTACTTCTCCCCATCTCCTCTAAGCACTCATAGAGGCCTTAAAATCCATTGAGGTCCAACCCAATGACACTCAACCTCTAGCTGCATTTGTTGGTGCCCTCCAAACTTCCAACTTTATCACCTTTAATAATTTATAAATACCTTCCATCCACCCTAAGGACCTAAATCCCCCACTCCTTATTACTGCTTACATCAGCCAAACCCATGTCAAAAGGGTGATGATTGATGGGGGAGCTAGTATTAACATCATATCCTCCTATGCTTACAACTAACTCAACTTACTAGATAATATCAAGTTAGAATCCATAATGCTCCTCTGATATTTTAACGACACTATGGCTACTACTTTGGGAACCATCATCCTTCATATTTGTGTAGGACACTGCACACTCCCTGAGCTCTTCTATGTAGTGAAAAGAGAATTCTAATTCAACATCTGATTGGTATGACCTTGGATTTATTTCATGTAATGTGTTCCCTCTACCCTCCATCGATGTATTAAGTTTGAGCATAACATCTAGGTCATCAATATCCAAGCACACCCAAATCCTTTCTCAACATGCAACATGACCTATCACCCTAATGATGTCCTCATACACCCATCCAACTCACCTTTAAAATTTACACCCCAACCACTAACCATCGATGAAACATCAACTAGCTCATCAATCCCTTCTTCATAGATCTCCATAGAGGAATCCTTGGGATCTATGTTACAACAATTCTTGTTAGGAGAGTGTCACCTTTTAGAATTGGATGCTTTCCCTACTCCTCAAGAATATGGTAACCTCAAACATGACCCTTCATATAACCCTAACATCAAAAACATCATCCCTATTGGTCCCCCAACCATAAAATGAACTTCATATATGGGGGACTTGATTGGTCACTTCTTGTTCCCACCACTACCTCTTTCATCCAACCATTCACCTCTAACTTTTCCTACCTTGAAAAACCAGCATTTTCTATATTATACCTTCATAGGTGTGCTTGTAAGGGATTTGACCTTGGTAAATATGATAAGGACCTCATGATTTACCTTCAATCAAGACCCAAAAACCTCATGAGTCATTTGGCCTTGGGTTTTTACCACCTAAAGAACCCACCAATTCACCTAAACTTATTGACTTCATCAAGGAAGACACCCCCTCCTCACCAACCCAACCTTCTTTGAAGTCTAAGTATTTTGACATCATTCCCCCTATTTTTTTAGTCAATATCATTAGTTTGGGCCCCCTGACATATCAAAAGGATAGCCAAAATAAAACTCTTCCTCTCATTCATCCCAAAATGGTAGAAAATGATTCTTCTACCATCAACACCGTCTAACATCAAGATGATGATTCTATTATCACCTACCTCAGTGCCCTAGATTCTTCAATCCATAAATCCCTTCCTCTCAAAACCTTGACCATGTTGAATGAATCCACCATAGATATCAACTTGGGCACTTCAAACAATCATTGAATTGTCAAATTGGGCCAATCACTAAATTCCAAAGAACTTCAAGACTTCTCTTTCCTCCAAGAATGCAACATACTATTCACTTGGTCTTACATTGATATTCTTGAGATTGACCCCACCATTACTACCCATAACATAGTCACTCATCATGATGTCAAGCCTATTAAATAGAAACTTTGATGCATGCATCCTCACATAGCCCTTCTCATCAAAGAAGAGCTTTAATGCCTCTTATCTATAAATTTCATTCAACCCATTAACTACACCCAATAGGTCTCAAATATCATACCTATCACCAAATCCAACTAAGGTTCTATGCATTTGTGTGGACTTTCATGACCTTAACCTTGCCTACCCCAAGGATAACTTTCCTCTACCTAGTATTGACCATCTTATTGATTTTATAATTAGCCACGAGATGTTATCTCTCATGGACAATTTTTTAGGTTATAATCATATCTTGATTGCCCCTAAAGAACAATATAAAACTACATTTAATACCCCTTAGGGAACTTTTGCTATAGAGTCATGGATATTAGGTTTAAAAATGATGATGCAACCTACTAGTAATCCATGACCTCATCCACACCATCATAGAAGACTATGTTGATGATCTCTTGGGAAAATCTAAATCTCACAAAAATCATTTGAAAGTTCTTGGTATTATCTTCGAATGCCTAATCCATTTCCATGTCAAACTCAACTCCAAGAAATGTGTTTTTGGGGTCCTTTCAAGAAAGTTTCTTGGTTTTATTATCTCCCTTTGAGGAATAAAAGTAAACCCTACCAAGGTCAAAGCAATTTTGGATATGCCTCCTCCTACCAACCTTAAGCAACTTGATAGCCTACAAGGAAAGATTCAATCCATTTATCATTTCATTTCTTAGATTTCAGACTAGTGCTAACCTTTCCATCACCTTTTAAAGAAGGATGTCTCTTTCAAATGGAATAGTGATTGTCAAAAATCCTTTGAAACACTCAAACAATACCTTTTGTCATCACCTTTCCTCACCCCTCCTAAGGATGAACACCCCTTTTCCCTATATATCTCTACCACTGACCATTCCCTAGGGGTAATGTTGGATCACCAAGATGAACAACATAAAGAGTAAGATTTATACTATATTAGTTGCATGCTTGTAAAATAAGAGACTTGGTATACCCATACTAAGAAACTTTACTTAGCCTTGACTTTCAGTATCACCAAATTCTGCCACTACCTTCTTAACCATAAAACCTATGTCATAACCAACACCCACCCACTTAAGTACATGCATTCCAAGCCATACCAAAACTAGCATATGACAAGTGTCTTATGCTCTTAACAAAGCTTGATCTTGAATTCCTTTAGAAAAATTTAATTAAGGGGTAAGTCATTTTTGACCAATTAGCCCAAAAACCTTTGATATATCACCAAACTCCTCCTATTGAATTTCTAGATGAATCCATCGCTACTCTTTCCCAAGAGGACATAACCTACCAAATGACTATATTCTTCAATGGGTCAAAGTGTCAACATGGTGGGGGAGATGGTATCATCCTTATCCCTTTTGATGGTGAACCTCTTCCTCTATCCTTCAAAATTGATTTTGAATGCACCAACAATATCATTGAGTTTGAAGTCCTAGTCATAGGTCTCCAAACTGCTCTAGCCTTGGGAATTAAGAAAATCAATGTCTTTGGTGATTCCCATATCATGTTTAACTAGGTCAATAGCTCTTATCAATGTAAGAATAATATCCTACAAAAATATAAAATTTTAGTTAACAAACTCTTAGCATCCTTCAAATGCTATCTGGTCCAATCTATTCCCTGATCTACCAATAAATTCACTTATCCTAAACCCTGAAGTTATTTTTACTAACAATGGCAACTTTAGTCTTTTTGTAACCTTGATTATTTAACTTAATCACATTTTGTGTGCATTTTTACATTTCACATTACCACCCCTTCATCACCCACCTCATGACTCACCATCTACCATTTATCAAACCTTGACCCAATTTAACAATACCTCATTGACTCCTAGTTTGAGGGGGAACACCTCCTCCCTCCCACACTCAAGGAAACTAGACCTAGACCTTGACCAAACACCTATTTCTTTCTATATCTTGCTTAAAGCTACACAAAAAAGGGGCAAAATGTAGACACTTGAAAACTATACAATAATTTTAAATGTTATCTTGACTTATTGGCCATTAATTGATTATATGGACCACCTAATCCACTAGCACTTGCTTATGACTTCATTATGTCAAACACCCTCCAAACACATCACTTAATTCAAAACCTTTTCACCCATCCTCTTCTAGTTTTCTTATGGTCTATAAGTATTCCTTCCTAGCCAAAAAGGAATCCTTACATTCATCTGGATCAATGCATGCATTATACTAGGTATGCATCCACATACCCTCATATTCACTTTCATTTATCTACTTTCAAAACTAAGAAATGAAGGAAATAAACTGAGACATTTTGGCATGCCTAGTGCGACCCAATTCTTTTTTTCCCTAATTTTTTTTTCATCTAATGAAATCATTTCTATTGGGGATTAAAAATCAGCCATTTACATTCATTGATTGCTTATTAGTTTTGGTTCATCTAGTAACTTAGGAGGCAAAGTAATATTATCTTAGCATTCACACTTGTTATCACACATAAAATCAAACCCAAAAATAATTTACACATTAAAACAATACTTGAGACAAGGATTGACCTAGATTTCATCACCTGGTGGCAACCTTACCCCCTCATGGCTATCCCACTAGGATTTCATGACCAAGGGGAGAACCAACTCAACTCTCTGGTTGAGTATAAACTCTAGACTCGGTGTATCTTGGCTAAGTACCTAACACCTTTATCACTATAGGATTGTGAAGAGAGGGGTTAGGCCCCAACACCAAGCCACATATTGAAGTTCAACATAGATCTTCCTTCTAAGTGCCTAAACAACCTGAAACCATCCTTAGACTTCCTCTTTAGTACCTATTTTTCAAGCCAACCTCCCTTATCACACTCTTTTAGGCATAATCCAAAAGAGATTTAAAAGTAATCCTAAGGTTAAAATGCACTTCTTAGTATATGTATTGATTTATTTAAAATTCTTTTGGGTTTGCTCTCTTTTTGAGGTGTGAGTTTCACAATAACATTCCCTATTTTCTCATATATTTTTAACCAAACAAGTGAAAAATCAAAACAACTAACCACCACCTTCTTCATCATCTATGGATTATACCTCAAATTTTGACAAATCTCCTCATGCTTCACCTCACCATTCTCCTCCACCACCTTCTCCTTCTAAAATCCCAATCATATCTAAAGGAGATCTAGACTTTAATACCTTTCTTGATAATAATCTAGTGGATTTACAACACTACCTCAATAATTTGGCTCACCATGCCCCTTCTACTTTAGTTCCTTCTTCTAATCCTTCTCTTGGAATGCCATCCCACTTTATGTTAGGTACCACTTCAACCCAACCAATGACTTAGGCCTCTTCTAACACCCCATCCACCCAAACTCAAACCAACCTTCCACCTCCCAACCAAACACCTCCTATCACACCCCATGTGGGTTCAACCTTACCATTCATCACCTATACCCCATCTACCATGGAATTATCTTCCACTCTAACTTCTATCTTCCCTTTGGTTGTAACCAATCCCTTGGCCATAGTTACACTTCAAAACCTAGTGTTCTCTATACCTCAAAACCTTCCCCCAATAAGCACTAGGGTTACTACCCAACCTCAACCTACCCAACTTCCTTTTACCTCCACCATACCAACCATATTAATTTCTCAATAGGTGATTACAATAACTTACCAATATGTCCCTAAACCACAAGGGTACATACCATCCTCCACCCAACATTTTATACCAATTGGTTCTTATGTGGCACCATCTCAGCCTCTTACCACCACTTATCAATATGTGGCTTCTTCAGCACCATCTACCACCTATTCATATATAATTACAAGCCAACCTCAATAGAATGTGCCCCTCAAATATGCAAATTCTCAACCTCAACCCAATCTGATCAAAATACTAATGGATAAAATGACTAGTTTGGAGTCATCCATCTCTGCCTCAACCAATCTTTTGTCCTATGACCAAATTTGTAATGAGCCTATCCACCCCTCTGTGCCCATTCATGTTTACTTTTATCAATGGTAATTACCCAAATTTTCCAAATTATAAGGTGAGGATGATCCTCAATAGCACCTAAGAGTCTTACATCATGCTTACTACTTGATCTCTTATGATGATGCTCTTGTCCTCTAAACCTTTCCCATGTCATTATCTAGGTCCACCCTTGATTGGTATAGTTCCCTCCCCACTCACTCTATCTTTTCCTTATCTCAATTAGAACAAACATTTTTAAAACACTTCTAAAAATGTGTCTATTATTGATTTATACTCCATAAAATAATTTGAAGATGAATCTATTATTTATTTCATTGCCAGATGGAGGGGTCTCATCAATCAACTCACCTTCTCATTACTCCTACCTAAATTAATCAAACTATTCTCTTGAGGGGGTGCCAAAAAAATTTCTCCAACTCTCCAAATCCAAACCTTTAGGACCTTTGATGAATCATTCACCATGGCATGCAAATTACAAAACCATGTTTTTGATGAAGTGAAGTTAAAGCTTCAAAATAAAAATTCTAGTTTCAAATCCACTAAAACATCCTTCACCAAGACCATGAACCCAACTAATTCTAAAGCAAAATCATTAGCACAGTCATTTGTTCTCAAAAATACACCATATCCAACCATCAACCAAGCACTTCAAACCAACAATCCTTCCAATCATCAAAATCGTAGCCAATACTGGGCTCCTTCAAAACCATTTACCCCAATTGGGGAATCCTATGCATCAATTTTGGATAAACTAATTAAATCCAATCTAATCCAACTTTCACCCATCAAGCCCCCTTAATAATTTGATACTTTTCATCCCCTTCCTTGGTGGTACAATGAGAATGATTATTGTGATTATCATCGGGTCATCATATATGATATTGATAGATGCAATACCTTTAAAATCATTATCCAAGACCTGATTGATAAAGGGGAGCTTGTGTTTGATAACCCAAATGCTCCTTCTAACCAATCTCTTTATATTTTTTAAAAACCTT
Source organism: Torreya grandis (assembly GCA_037957365.1). Lineage (NCBI taxonomy): Eukaryota > Viridiplantae > Streptophyta > Pinopsida > Cupressales > Taxaceae > Torreya > Torreya grandis. The sequence goes on from JARHVA010000042.1 coordinate 8,889,942, forward strand.
TCCCAAATCATTCACCTTCAGCCCAACATCATGAAACCCAACTCGAATCCTCCAATTCACATAAGGCACATGTAATTAATCTCATTAATAATGTGCCCACTACTGAAGAAGTCATCACCTCTATCACCCAAATAGAGGAATCCAACCCACCATCCATTATGTAAGAAAACCCAATGGAGTAATTAATTACCCCTTCCTATTTCATAGATAAAAACATAACTCCATTTACCCCTCCTAAGGTAGGAATAGCCAAGGAGATAACCATTCCATCAACCATTTCACCCACTCTTCCAATCCAAAAAGAAGAGTCACCTACTTCTTTGGACAACCAAAATAAGGAGTCAAATACACTTGCCCTTCCACTTGAAACCATTACCCCTACCACTTCTATTATAGAAACATCCATGGCTCCCTTGGAAACTATTGCCAAAGAGAACATACCCTCATCTATACAATCATCACATTTGGAACCTTTCACCAAAGATAGAAACATTGAAACTGCGCCTTCTTCTTCCCCAAAGGGCTTGCACTTTGAAACTAATGATCAAAGAATAAAACCCATTTATAAACCCTTTTCCCAACTAGTTCAAAGTTTTAAATTTACCTCCCAACCTAACTTTGATAGATCTACCTTTTTGCATTGGCTTGGACTCCCATATCAAAATAAAACTGAACCTTTCACTTTACTTTAGTCTACCCTTGAGCCTTTTGTTACAACTCCACCAACTACCCCTCCTAAATTTACCAAGGAAAAATCCTAATTACCCCCACCTAAAATTGTCAAGTCACCCTATGCCTCTCTTATCAATCCAATCAGAAATTTAGGGGTCCTTCCCATGCCTAATCCTACTCACCCTCCTTGGTGATTAGACTTAACCACATCAACCCACCCAAATCCAAATCTAATTAAACCCATTAAGAAGTAAGGGTTACCTAGGCCAAAACCTTGGGTTAATTCCATAGCAACTCCTTCACCTTTACCTTTTATTTTGGGACCACATCCCTCCACCATTCCCATTACCTACTCTTTCTCCAAGAAACCATCTCCCCTTTCTCCACCTATAACAACCTAATCCCCTATTTTATCATCATTCCTTACCAACCTTTCTCCATCTAATTTCCCATCTATTAAACCCTCATCATCTAGACCTCTAATCTCTAAACCAATTTTAGCTACGCTAATTCTTTCTAAACCACCAACCAAACTCACTCCACCAACCACACCTCTTGTTATTAAATCTTTGTCCCATAAGATCCCTACACCCAAAGTCCAAACTCCACCACCTCCAAGATCTTTATTAGAATCTTATGTAACCATTTTACAAAAAATATTGCAAGCTTCTACCATTAGCTTACCACTAATCAAGCCTTTTGACCCCACTCACCAAAAGCCAACTTGGTTTAATGAAAATTTGATTTTTCCTTACCATAGAACCAGTGGACATGACACAGAGAACTATAAAGCTATCCAATCAATTGTTCATGGCCTTTTGGAGGAACATGATTTGTTAGATGAGCCTTCTTTAATCTCCTTGCCTCTTTTTTTACCACCTATCTAATCTACCTAACAATCATCTACTTCTCTACTCCTGCCAAGGAGTGAAGCAAAGAAACTAAAGCAAGCAACCAGTCCCCTTGTCCATACCATTCATATGGTGACTCGATCTCAAGCCCAATAAAAGGATAAGGGTAAAGCCACCAAGTAAAATGAAAAAGACAAAGCCAAGGCAACCATTCTATGGTCTTACCCTTCAATTCCTCCACCAACCAACCAAACCCAAACAACTACATCTTCACCTTCACCCTCACAACCATCCAAGCCAATAGTATCCATTTTAGGAGATCCTTCTTCTTCTAATGCATCTCCATTTGTCCAACACTTGGTGTTAAAAAAAATTCACCAAACACCAGTCAAAATGAGTCTTTATGACTTAACTATCACCTCACCCCAATACCATCAAGCTTTAATCAAAGTGTTACATAATATAAAGGTTCAACCAGATGATCCACAACCTATTACATCTTTGATTGGAGCCATCCAACATGCTGCCATGGTCACCTTTCAAGAATAAAAAATCCTTCAATATCATAACAAAGGTCCTAATCCCCCTCTTTTCATCATTGCATCCATAAATTAGACATGTGTTAAATGAGTCATGATTGATGGGGGAATGAGTATCAGTATTGTTTCCTCCCATGCCTATGATCAACTCCAACTACCTAAAAACATAATGTCATAAAGCTCGATAGTTCTCTGATCATTCAATGATACCTTGGCTACCACTCTAGGAATAGTTGTTCTCCACATCCATTTGGGGACTCAAAATATTCTTGAACTATTTTATGTCATAGAGGATGAATTTCAATATAATGTGTTACTTAGTCTCCCTTGGATCCATGATATGGGTTGTGTCCCTAATACCCTTCACCAATGTGTTAAGTTTGAAAATGAGAGACAAGTCATTAAAATCAAAGTTGATTTGATTCCCTTTGCTTCTTATAATATGACATATCAACCCAATAACATTCTCATTCCACCTTCACCCTCTTCACAACCAATCTCTATGCAAACCACCACATCAACCCAATCTACCAACATGTATATCTTCAATAATGATGAAGCATCTACTAGTTCAACCATCCCTTCATCTCAAATCTTGGTCAAACACCCCTTGAAATCCACATTTTAGTGTCTCACACTGGGGGAATATCAATTTTTAGCTTTCTCCACATGAATTTGGGAACCTTCAAAATGATCCATCTTATGAGCCTAATATTAATAACCTTGTCCCCTTTGGCCTTCCCAACAATAGAACATATTATATCTATAGGGAACTTGATAAATCACTCCTTGATCCCATAAACATGTCATACATCTGGCCATTCACTTCTAACTTTTCTTATCTTAGCAACCTGACCTTTGCCCAAATGTACCTTCATCAATGCACTTGGAAGGGGTTTGGTTTTGGCATCTATGAATAAAGACCCCATGAGATTCTTGTCATCAAAACTAGAAAACCTCATGAGTTATTTAGCCTGGGGTACATTCCCCCAGAAGATCCCACATCACCAAAATGAATTCTCACCATTACTGAAGAACATCTACCCTCACCAACCCCACTTTTCCAATTTGATGAACCTCTACCCTCACCGACCCCACTTTTCCAATTTGATGAATCTCTATCTTCACCAACCCCACTTTTACAATTTAAAGAACCTCTACCCTCACTAACCCCATTTTTATAATCCAAAGAACCTCTACCCTCACCAACCCCATATTTCCAATTTGATGACATCAACATCATCCCACCTAACTTTTTTTTATCAACACTATCAATTTGGGTCCCCTAGCTTATCAACGAGGGGCCAAACCAAAACCATTCCTCTCATCCACCCTGAAATGATTACACATAACTCACCCACCATTAATACCATTCAATGATAGGATGAAAATTCTATTCTTTCGTACTTGGGTATGGGGGACTATTCTCTTTAAAAGGCTCTCCCTCTTAAAAACCAAACAATGCTAAATGAATCAACCATAGATGTCAATTTGGGAACTCAAGAGGACCCTCGTATCGTCAAGATTGGCCAATCTTTGACCCTCAAAGAATAATGAAGCTATCAATCTTTTCACTATGACCATAGCATAACATTTTCTTGGTCTTATTAGGATATGCCCAGCATTGACCCTTCTATCACTCTTCATAAAAAATTTACCCATCTCAAAGTTAAGCCAGTTCAATAAAAGATTCATTATATTTACCCTCAAATAGCTCTTCTCATCAAAGAATAACTTTAATGCCTTTTAACTGTCAACTTCATTCAACCCATTGATTACCCATAATGGGTCTCCAGCATTGTTCCTATTACCAAACCCACTGTGGGACTCTACCTTTGTGTGGATTTTTGTGACCTTAACCTTGCATACCCTAAAGATGACTTTCCCCTACCTAGCATAGACTAACTTATTGACCTCACTATTGTCCATGAAATTTTATCCCTTATGGATGGTTTTTTAGGATATAACCAATTCTTGATCACCCCTCAAGATCAACATAAGACATCCTTCATCACCCCATGGGGAACGTTATACTATCATGTCATGCATTTTGGCCTAAAGAATATGGGGTAAACCTATTAGTGGGCCATGACCTCATTCATAAAATAGTGGATGATTATTTTGATGATCTGATTGGTAAATTCAAGCACCATCAAAATCACCTCATTGTTCTTTCTATCATCTTTGAAAGACTGATCCATTATCATGTCAGGCTTAAACCAAAGAAATGCATCTTTGGGGTCTTATAAAGAAAACTTGTAGGCTTTATTTTTTCCCTCTGTGGAATAGAAATAGACCCCACAAAATTTTGAGCCATTTTGGAAATGCCCCCTAATAACCTAAAATAACTTTGTAGCCTACAAGGCAAACTTCAGACAATCTATCACTTTATCTCTTAGCTATCTGATTATTGTTAGCCTTTTCACCACCTCCTCAAAAAAGATACCTCCTTTAAATAGACCAAAGAATGTCAACAAGCCTTTGATGCAATCAAGGAGTATCTTCTTTGTCTACCAGTCCTTATTCCCCCAAAAGAGGATCAGCCCTTTTATTTATACATATTTGTTACTAATCATTCTTTGGGAGCCATGCTCACTCATTGTGATGACCAACATAAGGATCAAGCCATTTATTGCATCAGCCATACCCTTATTGACTATGAAACCCAATACACACACCCTAAAAAACTTTTCCTTGCCTTAGTTTTCATTACCTCTAAACTACGTCACTACCTTCTCAACCATAAAACTTATGTCATTACTAACACTGACCACCTCAAGTACATGCACTCCAAGGCATATCACAACCAATGTATGGATAAGTGGATCATGCTTTTAACTAAGTTTGATCTTGAGTTTCTTCTCCAAAATTCCATTAAATGATAGGTTATTATAGACCAACTATTTGAAGCTCCACTCCCTGATAATTAAACTCCCTATCTTACCTTTTTGAATGAGTCTGTAGCTACCCTTTCCTTGAAAGACCCCACCTACCAAAGGACTTTGTATTTTGATGGCTCTAAATTTTAAAATGGTGGGGGTGTCAGCATAATCCTCATTCCCCTTCATGGGGAACCTCTTCCCCTTTCTTTTAAACTTGATTTCAAATGCACCAATAATATAGTTAAATATGAAGCCTTGGTCATCAATCTCTAAATTTCTCTAGCTTTGGGAGTCAAAAAAATTAGCATCTTTAGAGACTCTCAACTCATTATCAACCAAGTCACAGGAGCCTATCAATGAAAAAATCATATCCTTATAAAGTACAAACAACTTGTTGATATGATTTTAACATCATTTGACCACTACACTATCCAATCGGTTCCTTATTCTACCAACAAATTTTCAAACACAATAGTTTCCTTTACATCCCAAATTCCATCTCAACCTATCAAGTCTAAACTATTTGTCACCATCTATCACATTGTCATACCATATTACCTCAAATCTGATCTTCCTACCATTTATCATATAGAAACATTGCCTATAGACATTTGGTATGATCAAATCTTTAACTACCTTAACATTGGTGTCCTCCCTTCTGACCTTTCAAGAAATGATCGTAAAGCTTTCATACAAGGTACCTCTTGCTACGTCATACTAGGGGTAATTATTTACAAATGAGGCTTTGATAGTCTCCTCCTTCATTACCTTCACATCTATGAGGCTTCTCACACCATTAAAGAAGCCCATGATGGCATCTATGATGGGCACTTTAGTGGTCTCATTCTTTCCAAACATATCCTCCATCTAGGCTACTACTGGCCCACACTTAAATCAATATTATTGTGACTATGTCAAAAATGAATTAAATGTCAAAAACATGCTAACCTTTATCATGCACCTCCTAATGGTCTTTAGGTATCAACTGACTATTATCCCTTCTCATAATGGGGTCTCGATCTTATCGAAGATATCAATCCACATTACTCAAAACAACATCAATATATCATCACCACCATGGAATATTTCACTAAATGAGTAGAAGCCATCTAACTAATCTCAATAAAATCCAAAAAAATCATTGATTTCATCAACCACCACGTCATCTACCGCTTCGGTGTTCCTCACAAAATCATCACTGATAATGGAAAATCCTTTAAGAATAAAAAATTCCAAGAGATTTGTGATGTGTTTGGTATCAACCTAAGATTTTCCTCACCCTATCATCCACAAGCCAATGTCCAGGCTAAGGCTTCCAATAAAAACGTCATCAAAATGCTAACTAAGGTATTCAGTGCCTCGGGCAAGGATTGGCACCTCCATATACCATTTTCTTTATGGGATTACTACACTAGTATCCGAACTACTATGGGTGATACACCTTTTTCTCTTATCTTCAAATCTAAGGTAGTTCTACCTTTTGAAGTCCAACTTCCATCTCTCTACATATCCTTACATGAGATTCATTTTGAAAGTGACTATCATCAAGAACGCTTAGAACTTCTTGATGAACATTGCCTTGCTGCCCTCAACCATCTTTACATTTATCAAGAACCTATCAAATGAGTATATTATAAACATCTAAAAGCATGTAATTTCAACATCAGAGAGCTCATCCTCAAGAAAAATTAACACATCACTAACATGGAAAAGACCAAGAAGGGTAAGTTTGCTTTTAACTGGTTAGGACCTTACATTATAACCCATAAGTATGGATTGGGTCCTTATCTCTTGTCTTCTCTTAAAGGTAATCTAGAACCTAAACCCATTAATGCTTCATATTTATGTCTCTTTCATTATTAAAATAAGGTTTAAACAAACTTCCATGTCTAACTTAAGCTCATCACATTGGTTCATTAACCTTCTTCCCCCTCATTTCCTTTCCATCCCTTTTGGGATTGATTGATTATATAGAACTATGTGATTTATCCATCACATTAATAGCCTCATCCTAAGTATGGGTACCCTAGCTCTACCCATAGCATGGTTCTCATGGATACATTTCATCCTTTGATAGATGTAATCCCATGGTTAATTGTCTCTCAAAAACCCCTTCCTCTAACAACCCTTTTGTGTCTAGGCTTTACTTCTAAATGGGTAGGCCTTTTGGACCTGAATAGACTTGTCCATGCCTAATCTTAAAATATATCTATATGGCAGACTGCTCCCTCAAAGGATAGTTTCCTCATCAAATCAAAAGTTGCTTAAAATATAGATTTCTCCCTCCAAGGATAACTATGTAAAATAGATCTTATACCACTCCCTTAAAGGATGGATAAACAATATTCCTTAGAAGTTTCCTACATCGATCAACTTTAGCACCTTAAAAATAAAGAAAAATCAATAAGCAAAATCAATAACAAGTAAGCTACAATCGGCTCTTATATATCTATCATAAGTAGACTTCATGTATCGATCAGCCTATCTAATTATCCAATTAAGCTATAATTGGTTCTTCTACATGGCACAAGCAAACTTCCCATATTAATGAATCTACCCATTATAATCAAGCATATAAAAGTCATGGAATTATTTCTTAGGGTTATTTAGTCACCTATGGAATAACCAATGACTCCACTCTAGGTTATATTTTCCTTTACCCCATAACTCACATACCTACCTATCACCCACATCCTAGTTGAACCTAAGGGACTATGAGATCACTTGGCACAAAGTGGTTAAGATACTAGTTTTCTTAATAAATCACACTCCTTTAATATATTTTATGTTTTTTATATTCACTAAGTTATTCCACCTATAGAAGCCTTTTTGTTATGTTCTTGCCAGTGAAGGCACCATGCTCCTTGTCTTATCTAAACATGTGGATATAAATGTTGCCTTTACCTATGCCAAACCCATATCCTCATATCCATTAAGCAAATATCACATTTTCTTTAACATTTTTCCCCTAACATATGTCAACAACATTCACCTAAAAAAAATTAACATCATGTGTAAACAACACAGCTAATAATAACATAACCTGATCATCTCTATAATCCATAAATAATAACATCAAAACAAACATACAAAATCAAATCATCAAAACATCATCATAATCTATAACTAATAACATCATACATAATACCATCAATGAAATAATATCATAATCAAGACTTCAACATGAATAAACATCAAATCATAATCAACTCATCTCATCATCATCATAATAAAAATCAAAATACATATACATGCCATAGTATATAATGATACATATACATCACTTACATACACATCTCACATCTCAAAATGTAGGCTAATATCAAAAATATCAAAATAAATATACATCATCATGACCCAGGAGCATCTACACCACTACTATTGGCCTCATCCTCACTTGTCCCTGTGCCTATCCCTATGCCTATACTTGTCCCCGATGGAGGTCCTATTAGTGGACCCACTGCCATAGCCCACTAACTTGGGGCCATAATCACTGCACTACCTATAAAACCCACTTGATACTCTCCCAACCTTGGCTCATTAGGACACTATGCTAACATAATACCCTCATAATAGCATAACTCATGTATGACCGCTAGATACATGGCTTATTTCACAAAACTCGATGGTGCCACCACTACCCCACCTACCCACCATAGAGAGTCTCTCTCCTATGTCACCAAATTAAGTGAGGCCCCCACTTGATCCTACTCTCTTATCACTGACACAAGTTATCCCTATAAACTAGCCACTTGACCCTATAAAGTGGCCACCTGACCTTGGTCTCTTTATACTGTCACTCCTCCTAACTAACCAAAAGAGTGGTAATCTACCCTTATATCATGACAATATAGGCTTATGCTAGCACTACCTTTGGATCACCTTATTCTGGTCTCCCTACTAGGTCAACATCCATCGATTTTTGGTCCCCATCTCCCAAACCAAAATCCATAGTTGTGTATCTCCCCAAAAACTAGGCTAGGTAATCAGTTGTGCAACCTGCATCATCTCCATCCCTTAGGGGAAACTCCTCAAAAAACAACTCCTCCTCAACTGCCTATGGCTATATTAGATAGAACTCTATATCTTCCCTCTTGTATTGCATATAATCCTAAGAGATATCCTGCACAAGCCCAAACTAACACTATACCTACTCAAAGGGGATGCGCTCTACCTTGCCATCCCACCTCCCATAGGATCATCTCTAACTCTATAAAAATAAGGTGTGATACTTGTATTTGACCCATACTGACCAAGTCTAACATGGCCTCTAAACTATGTCACCAAGAACTAAGCCCTCCAAGGCTCCTCTAAACCAATCAATATCCCTAGAACCACCACCCACACCTATCATGGCTCTATCTCTTCTCCATCAGTAAAAGTTAACCGCATAATCCATTAGTTGGTATCCCTCTATTAGAAGGCCCAAGGGTCTAAGTACTTGTATATGCTCATAGGCCCAAAAGTGAAGAATGAATCCCACATTGATGTCATAATACTTGTGTGCCCTAAACCCCCATAGCTCTCTGTATATCTGCACCAATAAAACCTCTACCCATCCAAAAATAGTGCCACTCAAGACTAGCTCCACCAACACCCCTAATATCACACCATGGAATCTCCCTCCCATAGAATTTGGTAACACATAATAACTACTAGTTGTAGTATCATCAAAAAATGCCTATCTCTAGGTGTCCTTTGATATAAAGGCCTAATGCTAAAGCCTCCCAAATGAAACTATGCATCAGCTCTATCATCTCTAAGTAGGATCTCTATACACTCATCAATCTCATCCCCCTCTATGTTGTAAATAGGATATTCATATATGGGTAGACATATAATGTGATGTACATACTCTAAAAGGATGCTCATCTCCCTTGTCAGTAACCAAAAAGTGTTAGTCATTAGGTCCCATCTCTTGATAAGGATGACTATCATTGTGAAATCTCTAGGTAAGTGATGGTAGTGGTGCATTGCTCCAAAACCCACTACCTCCATATGTCTCTAGTCCTCTATGGACATGGCATCCCTCACCTCTATAAAAATCTCAAGAACTTGATCCTGTAGTTGGATCTAATTTTGCACATGTAACAATATATATATCACAAATCAAGTAATTGACCTATCTCTAACACTTCATATATGTCTACCCAAAGTATTATCAAACGTATTTTTATACCAAATATGGTTTCATCTATCAACTTACCCTTAGAACATGTATTATGTCTTTAAACCCCTTTTAATTAATCCTATGTAACCTCCACCCTTTCTATCTTATGTAAACCCACATTTTCCTAAAACTCCTACCCAACCCAACCACCAAACTCTTACCCCAACCCAACTCCTCCCCCATTCATCTCCAACCCACCTCCTTTCTCGACCCAACTCACTGCCCCTTACCTCATCAACCATCAACAGAGCTCTCCAACCATCAATGGTTCCCTTGGGGTTATTTTTCCCTAAGGTCAACTACCACCAATTGATTCAAACCACTAAAAATCACTTTTAGGTCACCACTGGTGATGAGTCTAGAACCCCTAACCTCTTCTTACAAACCTAAACCCCTTTAAACCTTTTTTCTACTCTATAAACCCTTAAAACATTCATCCTTACCTCTTTCCCAATCATTCCCCCCTAACAACTTATCCTTGTATCCCTATAATATCCCACAACCATTATAAGCCCTATCCCTAGGCATACCTCAGAATTCCTAATTTCACATCCATAGTTATGTTTTTCAACCTTAATTCACAAATTTCACTTGACTTCTAGATTTATGACATCACCTACTTTATTTCATGACTAGTGGTGCCACCTTAATCCATGCTTAACCACTTGTCCACTAGCACATCTTGCATCTATCTTGGCTCGACTCAATCACAATCTTACTCACCAATACCATCAAGACACCTCAGTAGCTCACCCCACTTCTATGCACTACCTCATCTTATTCACTCGAATAACACAAATCACTAAATACTAAGTTGCATATGAGGAAAAATGTTTTTCCTTTTGACTTTTTATCATAGTTTTAGGTTTTTTACCCCAACCATCGATGGTTGGCCAACTATCAATGGTTGACCCCAACCATCACTAGTTACATCCTACCCCAACCATCAACTATCACCTAACCATCTCCGATTGGCCCTAACTATCATTAGCTAGGGTTCACCTCATTTGTGCACACTTTTCTCCTCCTTTACCTAAAATACATCTTAGCACCACATCTACCTAACCCCTTCCTTATCCCCCATTGACTTATTTAGGAGTGACCTTCTCCCCCATAACTGAGAACTACATTTGGCTTGAAGTCCACAATTGGATCTAATGTCCATAAGACTATGTAGGCAGCATCCTCTTGCCTAGTGCATTAGGATTCAGCTCAACCACCCCCTACCTACCCAACCACCCAACCCATTTACCCATATCCACCTCAACATTGGAACATTTTATAACCCACCTATTCACATGTTTTATGACAACCCCACTTTGGTATTTTTGACCACATAGACTAGCTTTGCCATATTACACATTTTAATTTGCACCACCTTGTGTATGACCCACCCATTTTATATTTTTATTGAGAGTACTTCCTACCCTAGATACCTGAGTAAACACTGACCCTATCTAGGATATTTGCTATGACTAACCCAATTATCTATGACCAACACTGGGGACTGGTTACCTTATCACTTATCCTAAACCCTAAATTTTTTTTACCAGTAATGGAAACTTTAGTCTTTACATAACCTTGATTATTAAGCTTCTTCACATTTTGTGAACATTTTTGTGTTTCAAATTATCACCCCTTTGTCACCCACCTCGTGACTCACCATCTACCATTTATCAAACCTTGACCCAATTCAACCATACCTCATTGACTCTTGGTTTAAGGGGGAACAAATCCTACCTCCCACACTCAGGGTAACTAGACCTAGACCCTGACCTTGACCAACTACCTATTTTTGTTCTATATCTTGCTTAAAGCTACACAATAAAAAGGGGCAAAATGTAGACACTTTAAAAATAAATGATAATAGTTTTTGATGTCATCTTGACCTATTAGTCCTTAATCAACTCTTTGGACCACCTAATCCACTAGCACTTATTTATGACTTCATTATGTCAAACACCCTCCAAAAACATCACTTAATTCAAAACCTTTTCACCTATTTACTCGTGACCCCTTGACCATCACCGGTTAGGGTAACCATCAATGGTTGGCCCTAACCATTGATGATTGGGGTCATAAAACTTTCTTTAAGCTTTAAAAGTATTTGCTATATTTCTTTGAGAATAGCATCCTCAAAAATGGCAACTTACTTTAGCACTAGATTTTAAAGACTAAATAAAAATAGGCAACTTCATCTCCTCACAATTTAACAACTTCCCCTCAAGCTTCCCTCCTCACTTAGCAAGTTTTTGCTATAAATACAGTGTTGTTGGAGGAGTTGTGGATCCATAAATTTGTATCCAAGTTCTCTTTTTTTCTTTGTGTAGGCATCCAAGACCATGAAGCTCTATCCATGTGACTTTTGAAGGCTAGAGTATTGTTATGCTACCAACTCCCTTCAGGTTTCCATTATCACCAATTTAGCATCATATAGGTATCTTTTCTTTATTTTTAGTGCCTTCTCTTTTTATCAATCTTTTATGGTTTCATCAATTCACTTGCATGTCCTTTTTGACCTTTAAAACACCTAGTCTACCCCTTTTCCTATCAGCTACCTTCCCTTAAACACATTTACATACCTTACCTATTTTTCCATAGATAACTATCACTGGTTACAAGAATTGTCACCAGTTGCCCTAACTATCACTGGTCAGACCCAACCATTTCCAGTCACACCCAACCTCCAATGGTTACTATCAAAAAAATATTATATTATTATTTTCTCCTTCCCCACACCCTATGAGACCTTATTTTAGATTTTAACCTATTTGCAAACCCTATTTTCATCCTCTGGACCTGACCTTGACATAATTATGTATGGTATTGACCCATTGTGCTACATCTTCTATCGAATAGGTACATTATTTAATTTATTGCATATTTACTTTAATATCATTTGAATGAAAGTATATTTATTATATCATTATCAACTTAATTGTCTTAAAAGTGGATTGATAGACTCGTAAAAAGCTTTGTGCTTCTTGGATCTAGCATATGATAGGCAGTCCAGTCCACTTACCATCTAACAAATCCTCTTCTAGTTTTATTGTGATCTACAGGTAGTCCTTCCTAGCCAAAAAGGATTCCTCACATTTACCTGGATCAACATGCACATTATACTAGGTATTCATCCACATGCCCTCATATTAATTTTAATTTATCTACTTTCAAAACTAAGAAATGAAGGAAATAAATTGAAATAGAACAATTTGATTAACCATCATAGTCATAGCCTAATCCTAAATATGGATTCCATAGCTCTACCCATAGCATGGTTCTCATGGATACTTTTAATCTCTAGAAAGATGGAATCCCATGGTCATTTTGGTTCTTATGTTAAATTTTTTCCCTCATAACAGTAAACTTCTAAACCTAATTACACTTGTCCATGTCTAAAACCATCACATCCAAAAACAATTTCAATACAAAAAATTACTTGGGTCAATAACTTAAGCATCACAAACTGCTCCCTTGAAGGATAACTACTCAAAAATAAAATAAAAATTACCAAATATAAGGTAGATTGCTCTCTTGAAGGACAACTATTAAGAGCATTAAATAAAGGCAATAAACTTAGACCACTCCCTTGAAGGATGGTTAAGTTAACTTTATCAAAAATAGAGTAATTTATTAGAAGCTTCCTACATCGATCAACTTCCCATATATATAAATAAATCAAAGGACCTACTACCACAACAAAATCTAAAACCGTAGTCAGCTCTCAAGTAGCATAATAAGTTGGAAGCCACAATCAACTTTCACATGTAGACTTCCTACATTGATTAGTCTACCTTTATCATATGACATGGACTTGTCTATCACCATTCTTAGGTCACCTATAGAAGGGTAAAAATAACCCATATAAGGTTACTATACACATCACCCATTGTCTTTCATACCACCTATTACCCATCTTCCCTATATACTATCTATAAATCAAGGGATTTACAGCTTACTTGACACCCTATGATCAAAAAACTTGTTTTATCAATCAATGCATGATGATGTGAAGCATTTAAAGGTTTTATATTCATTAAACCACTCCCACTTTGGGTTTTCTTTTTGTCCTTGTCAAAGGAGAAGCATCATTCCCTCTTCTTATCCTAATGTGCTTGGTTGATATTTTCATTATGACATTTACCATCCAGTGTTGCAACAACCATAATAATTTTTAACATTAAACAAGATTACATCAATCATCATCATGACTATTTGCATAAACATAAACATAATAAAAATATTTTATTTAGGGTGTGATGACACATACATACTCATTATATTACACACGCATTGCCTAAGGTGCATACATACATAGATTTACTACATAGGCATTACATTGATTATCTAGTGACTCTAGATTTGTGTCAAGACATCCTCCTTATTTATTTCTTACAAATCTCACCTTAACAACATTCCTCATATCACCATATCTAGCCTCAACAATGTTCCCTATATCAAAAACCACCGGGGGGTATTATATTCTCTTATTTTGCATTCCTCCCCACAAGATAAGAATCACATCCTACTCTAGGTCTTTTACCCTACTCAATCATCACATCCATTCTCTCCCTCCACTCTAGTTATTCTCATTGCATAGGTAACCCCTATTTTTGCCTCAATGCACATCCCCTTGGACAGTGAGGGTTCCCTCCATGGATAAGCTGAGGATGATGTTCTCTAGCTCTGTATCTTGTGTAGCCACATTTTTGCCTTCTTTGTTATTGAGGAGGTAAGATTTCAGGCTCAAGATTAAGCCATAGATGTCTTTCCTCTTGTTAGTTTAACAACACTTCCATTATCACCATTACATGTTTTAGTATTTGGTAGATTTGTACATTCATAGTGTAGATTATTCTAGGTCATGGGGTTGCTGATTATCTCCACCATTGTTCCCATTATTCACCATATTCAACCTTTGGTAGTTTTTTGCACCTTAAACAACCTACAAAACCAAATAACTTCACAATAGGCATTCATTATTACCATGATTATTTAAATATAATACCTAACTATTATTCCTCATTGACATGATTATCCATTCCACTAATAGGAAGGGTCCTATGATATTATTGATTCCCTTGAACAATCTTCCCATTTGAAATGGTCATGTCTACTCACCTTTTCATGTAGACACGTAGCCCGTGATCCAACTAGCTAATATGCATTATCATGATGTATTTTTGTTATCATTATCATCTGATCCACATCTAATGTCATTGATGACTTTGTCATATTATGGTCTTTATGGGCCTGGTGGTCTTTTGCATCATTGTCAACTTTGCCCTCATTGATGTAAATTGGCTTCCAGCCTCAAGTCACTGTAATGGTCATGCCTTCAAAACTACCACTATTATTGGTGATGGTATCTCCCAAAAACTTGTCATTGTAGAAGTTTCCCCATCTTATCTAACCATATAACCAATATCATGGACCACATAACTCCCTATTGGTAGAGACTCTTCTAAGTGGAACCCAAGGTCATTAATTCTAAGGGACTGAGATAGAGGATGTAGACATGGAGTCCTTTTGTCTTGCCTACCCATGTATCTCTTGGGTCAGGCATGGTCTATCCTCTATCATTCACCACACTACTAATTTTCTACCTCATAGAATCTACATAGCCATCAAAAAACTTATTTGCAAGTCATACCTCCATTACTACACAAAACTTGTCTCATAGTGATGATGACTTTGTACCAAAGAGACTATGTAGATCCTGATATATGCCCATCTCATAAAACTTATCTCATTTTGATACATGTTATCTCTATGCTTATACCCTCACATAATTTTAGAAGGTGTAACCTCCTCACAAAGGCACCTCTTCTTTGACTCAGCTCTATTGGTGGTCATTTGTGGTGATTAGCATTGTGTTCCCTTCTTATTTATCCTACCTTACCTAATCATGTTTCTCATCTTACTAAATGTGGGATCATTATGGTGACTATACACCAATCTACACCATGCACCTTTATCATCACCTTCACCAAAACCCAAAACCTCTATTTCACAAACCTTTCCATTATCCCAAACCAAACCATGTGGTCCATCAAATTAGGACAACCCATTTAAACACCACTAACCCAACCACAGTTGAACTACATTGGCATGATGTTCACAAACTATATAGGCACTACTTGAATTTTAAGGGTAGCTTAGCCACTGACACCTAATTACCATCCCCTTTTTCATCTCATTAACTTCCATCACTAATAATGCCCTCTTGCTTAGGGTATCCTATATCAAGGAAGCTTTGAATTTTTCCTAAAATCCTTGTATTTTAACATCATCTAATACTTCCTCTTTATTTTTACCCCCATTTTTGGGAGAACTACATTATCCTGAGGTCTTTATGGACTATGCAGGTAGCACTTAGTTCCTAAGGTCATCTCGGCCACTTCCCTTATTTTATTTTCCCTTCTCACCTAAAATCTCTTCTTCCACTTCTATATCTATCTCTTCACCATCTCCCTACTTCTAGATTATCAATCTCTTTTAACCACTTTTTTAGCTTTTCAATCTCTTTTAACACAAGAGTTGATAACCTTCCTCATCTGCCTCTCTTATCTCCCATAGAGCCATCATCCACTTCGCTTCATTGGCCTCTTAGTCACATTTTCTTGTGTATGCTTTGTGGCTCACTTCCCCACCCATTTTTTACCTTTTTTTCCTCTCTCCACTTCTTACCAACCTTTCCATTTATCCCCTTTGTATCTTTATCCATCCTCATCATTTCCCCTTTCAATAGGCAACCTATCATACCCTCTTCACCACATTCTTTTCCTCACCAATTCCACATCATCATATTCCCTTGCACACTGATGGACACTTTTACCTCTTTCTCTTCTTGGCTACCACCTTCTTACTTCTCTTCCACTACTTATAAACCACCTTCACTCCAATATTTAATTCTTGTTTACCTCTTCCCCATCCTTTCAATCTGGCATGCTTTCAATTTCTTTTGTTTCTTCTAACATCCCATTTTTTATTACGTGTGCTACCACTCTTTTTCATGTTGCCACTCCTCCCACATTTTCCATTTTTTTCCTCCACAACTAGCTTATAATAAGGTCTTTATACTTTGATAAGCCTTCCATAATTTCCCTTTTTTCTTATTTGTTCTTTCCTTTTGCACTTTACATTTCCCTTTTCCTCGTTCCATCTCGGTACTCACTTATTTTTTGCATCTGTGTGAGTGTTTATGCTTTATATCCCTACTTCATTATTCTTTTTATCATCCATGATCTTCATCCCTTATTTTCATCTCATCCCCTTTCATTATGTTCCCCTATTTCTTCACCACCTCACCACTTTTTCATCCTATCAATCCCTTCTAACAAGATGATCGACACCTACCTTATCCATTCAACTTCTTATCCACCCATCCTTTGCTTCCCCTCATTTTTCTTAGCCCCTTTCCCATTTTCCATCCCATTCTCATCTCCAACACCACCATATGATTTTACTCATTATTCATTTCCTTGCTTATCATCATTTCTCCCATCCATGCTTACTTGGTCAAGATACCACCTGCTTCTTCACTCTCTTGTCATCCTCTTTATGTTTTCATTTCACTCTTTTTTCCTCTTGTTTCCTTTTCTTTCATGTGTTTCCTTATTTTTAATTTTCATCACCAAATCATTTTCCCCTTGGTATTTTTTTGACTTATTTTCAAACCTTTCATGCCCTCACATATTTCTAATCCTCCCCTTCCCCTTCGTGATTGTTACACTTCTCTCACCATCCTTTTCAATTCTTCAATCTATCATTTGTAGTACTTTCCTCACACCCCCATCTTCTACCATTTATTTATTTTTCTCCATTTCATTTCATTTTTCTCATCTTCCTTGATGATATTCATTATTCTTCATGATGATCCTTTTCTCCTCCATATCCATGTCTAGATTCTCCCATCCTTATACAACTTCATCTTTATTTATGACCTCATTGTCTTATCACTCCTACTTCACCCATATCCTAGTTTGCCTTCACATCATCCCTTATTATATCTCTCTTATTTTATTCCATTCAACCTCTAATTCCTTACAGCATAGTTACCAGTTGTAATGCTTCAACATACTATCCATGTTTGTTTCCTCATAACCTCCACTCTTACTTTACTATATGACATCTTGTCAAGTTCACTACTAAAAGTTCCTCCATATATTCCTTCAATGTATCGATATGTTGTGCATGGATCCTCTTTTTATCTTATCCCTCTGTAAACTACCCCCTTTACCTTACTTATCACCTATTTCCCCTTTAAGCCCCTACATAATAAGGGTTTCTGAACTTCCTTGACATGCTACAATCCAAACATTTTTTTTATCCATAAAATCATTTACCATCAACCAACCAACCATTAGATCATGTCCACCTTGGTGTTAGCCAATTTTGACCCAAACTATTACATATTTTTGTGAAAACCTACCTTGGTCCTTTTGGTTACATTAACCAATCTTACCATATTGAACATTTGAATTTTCACCACCTAATTCACAACCAAACCATTTATGTTTTTCAAAGGAGCACTTCTTATCTTGGATACCTATAAATAACACTGACCTTGTCTAAAAGACTAACAGTGTGCCCCACCATAGTTGTAATCACATGGTACATTGGTCACTTATCTCTTAGAACCCTTATTAGTAAAATTTCATTTATGTGAAATCTTGGATACCATTATTCATCACATTTTTTGTGCATATTTACATCTTGAATACCCAAATACCTTGTGGCACCACCTAGTGCCTCCCCACCAATCACTTATCAAACTTTCACCTGATTTTATTTTTCCTCATTGACTCCTAGTTTGAGAGGGAACACCTCCTCCCATACTTTGGGCACCTTTAACTTTGACCAAGTGATTCATTTTTTGTTTTTTAGCTTGTTAATTCAAAGCCTCATAACAAAGAAGGACCAAATGTAGACACTAAAAAATTGCACACTTACAATTTTTGATGATTGAATGCCTTGGTAACCCTTGAAGCCCCCCTAAACCTTATTAACCCTTAACCAAACCCTCTTAACCTAGCCAAATCACTATCCAAAATTAATATTTGAAATTACTATTCAAAAACACTATTCATTATCATTATTCACTGTGGGACCCACTATCACTATTCATGATAACATGGCGAGTGACATGGAAGGTAATATGGAAGGTGACATAGCATATGGCATGGCTTGGAATTGAGGTGGCTTAAAGTGGGACATCATAACCCACTTGAGACCCTCCTCTAAAGTACCTGATGACATCATTAAGCACCAAATGGCCCCTCCTTTGAAGTATGGTGCATTTTCCTCTATGGGGCCATCATTCAACATGTCTATTTTGTAGAGATGATCATAAATCAATTTGGTCAAACATTAGTCCATAAATCATGAAAAATGCATAAATAACTAACTAACTAAGCCTATCTATTCCAATGGAAATTTCAAAGGATAGCAAAAAATAAATGAAAGAAAGAAAACATCATATTACCTTCCCAAATGGATTCACCATACACATATGGCTCAAAACCATGTTGTAACTTGATCAAGCATCCTTTTCTTTGTCAATAAAGGTGAAAAACTCCTCCAATGTCTCAAGAACACTCTATAAAACCTAGGCTCATTATTTTAAATCACTAAACTAGCCTATCAATGAAGCTTGAAAACAAAATCAATGATCAAATTTAAAGGATTGTGGAAACAATTTAACATTATAGCTTTGCAATATTCAAGCTTAAAATTCATGTCCATGGCCTCTCTATTTATATATTTTTGAGATTGGCCAGGATCAACCATGACCATCCATCTCAAGATTGAGATGTGTGGCCATGGATAATCCTAATATTTAGAATTAAATCCATAATTATCTTCATCATGACCTTGGAAAAAGGGTCATTCAAGAGGCATGGGAGGCATTAACTAGCCATGGGTGACCCATAATCTTGATATTTGTGGCATTTATGGCCTAGGGATGTCTTCCCAAGAAATGATGTCACCTGATGATGTAATTAATAAGAATAAATTTTCAAAAATAATATTCAACAATCATGTAAAATCCACTTAAGCTCTTGATTTGGATTACCTAGCCTTAAACAAGGTTAATCAACATTTGTGCAATTATTTGAAAATTGGCCCTCAATTAATCAAAATGGTCAAAAATTCATATTACTGAGTCGTAATTTGACTAGAGAGGAATTGGAAGGTGATGTTAGATGTGTTAGAGCTATATTCTTATTTAGGATGTTTCCAACACCAAATAACAAAGGTACGTGATGTGTACCAATGAATTTAGAAGAAAAGAATGATCCATAGCACTAAATGGAAAAATTATCATTTTGAATTGAAATGATCTAATCAAAGTTAGTTGGCCCATAAATTGCATTTCCCCATTTATGGATACTTTGACCTAAATTGGCACTTTTAAATGACAATTTTTAATCATTTAGGGCATTTTATAGATTTTGACCTAAAATGTGCATTTGAGTGCAATTCGAGTAAGATTAACAATTTCAACACAAATGGTGTTAGGAATTGGATGTCTATATTTTTTCCCTATTTGATAAGGTATAACGAGACATTTAAGTGAAGAAAAATCTTTTCAAATAAAGGAGTTGTCAAGAATAAATTAGAATAGACCCATGATTCCCCCTCAAGAGGACATAATAAGATGGAAGAAAAGGATAAACTCTTGAAAAGAGAGAGAAAGTGAGAGATTAACCCATAGAATAGATCACATCTAGATGAGATAATTCTTGCACATGTGATTACCATCAATGATCAAAATATAATGAGAGGTATAATAGGCCCTAGAGACAGGGGGAATGAGAAAGATACAATCCACAAATGTAAAGGACACACTTTAAACATACCCAATTTGAGAGTACAAGCTACATGCTTATGACATTGATCAATATTGAGACAAGTTACACACTAAAATATTGTCATCATGGGCTTTAATGTGGAGAGCTTAGAATTAGATGAAAAGAGAGAATGTTCTACTTCAAGAAGGGAAGCACCACTAGAACAGGGTTTGCAAAGAGAATATAATAAGTACTCTAGTAGAGCAGATTTGATCATGATAAAATAGTTTTGCCCTAATAAGATGAATCTTGATCATTGATAAATAATAGATAATTATGTTTCCCCTATAGAGATAATTTTATTTAGACATGGTTCAGATGTTGTGCCCCAGCATGGGTAATTGACAAGCAAAATAGCTCAAGTATATAACCAAAAAGATAGGTTAAATTATGTGGGTGCAAATGTACATGTGATGGTGTAATGGCTTATAAATCCATTTAAAACCAAGAATATGAGAATGCACAAAGTTATGAGAGATATTAAAAGAAGAAGGGAGATAGCTGAGATGATCTCAATAAAAATTGAGAGATGCCTGCATAGTTCCATGGACTCATGTTCCAACATGAACTTTAAGCCAATGTAATTCACCCAAGTTTGGGAGAGAATGGAATGAGGAATGATGAAAATAGACCAAGAATTTGATTAGAATTATAATGAATTCAAAGAGATACACATCTAAGAATAGACAAAGAAGCCTAAAATGCATGCTACCTAGAAGCCTAATTCCATATCATGAGCCTAGGTTTTGTAAAGTGTTCTTGAGAATCATTCATCAGAGTTAATGTTGACGTTAAGATGTTGAGACCTGAGCACAAAGTGCTTGTTATAGAAAAATAAATTAGGCATCATAAGTATGAATAACTTAGAATGACATAATATTCTAATTACACTGAGCCAGTTCAAATGTGAATACCTATAACTAAGGATAATGGTAAAATAATGACCAAAACCAAAGTTACAGTGATTTGCATTTAAACAAAAAATCAAAAACAAAGAAAAAGATAAACATAAATGAACCTAACTTGAAATCAAGATATGATCTTAAGTAGGAACAAAATGTTTAAAAACAAAGATCAAGAATGTCTTAACAACATGAGACCAAGATATGAATAATAAAGATCTATGTGGACCATCAAGGCATTCTTGAACACAAAAGAGAAAATCAAAATCAAATATAAAAACAAGACACTAACAAAAATCAAATAAACAAAATGGTCCAAGAACAATATAATAACATACGATCAAGATATAAACAATCGAGATCCATGTGAATCATCAAGATGTTCTGAAACACAAAAGAGATAAGCAAAAATAAACAAGTAAACACAAGACCAAGATGAGACAAGAAGTAAGAAAAAGGAGAAGAAATAAAAAAATAAGGTGTGAAAGCACAACAAAACACCAAGAAAACACAACAAAACACCAAGAGAACTCAAATAAACACACACAAACAAAAACCAAGTTAGTGCAGTTTAAAGACAAATGTTTGTGCATGTGTGATAGAGGTGTTACTTTCCACCACATCATAACAAAGAATAATGACACAAAAATTATCCCCTAATTAAAGAGGAACAATGACAGAAGAAATGGAGGAAGAGAAGAAAAGGAAGGGGTTCATTGAGCTAACTCCAGATCTATAAGACAAGTGGATGTTGCCTACATAGTTTCATGGATGCATATTGCAACATGAACTTCAGGTCAAATGTAGTTCTCCTAGGAAATGAGATAGAAGAAAAATGATGATCAGACTAGCATGATTAATGTTATAGAAGAAATGGAAGATATGACAAACAAATAATAATGGTCTAAAAAATAATAATTTGATGAGACAAAAAAGAATGATCTTGAAAAATGGAAAGTGTGTGGGACAATATGAAATGAACTAGTGTTTTTGTGCTTAAAAAATGGCAAGCGCGTAACATGGTAGAATGGGAATGTACACATGTATAGAATCATGAGATAATGTTTTTGTTCTTTTGTGGATCATGTTCTGATGTTTTTGGTATTTTCAAAGTACTTCTAATGTTTTTGGTGTTTTTGGTATTTTGAGGATAAAATATGCACAAGGTGGGACCATCTAGTCGAGGAAATGCACGTCCTAAGAGCAGAGGTTCCAATAAGATAGCTAAGATGACTACAATGGCCCATGCTCATAAATCGGTGAGAGCGAGGCTCTTGATAAAATAATAAAGAGCAATAAATGTGATATAGAATAATGTGCAATCAAAAGTAAACAATAATTATCTATATTCACCTATTTATAAAGTGTAGTAATGGTCTGGAACTGAGAAGATGTGCTACACAATACTATCCTAGCTAAACTACTTTGTAGAACTACTGTTGAGGATGTTCATAATGTTCATGAGACATAATCAACATCATAATTGGTCAAGGGATAAAAAGTGTTCAATCTTATAACATGCCTTAGACATAACAAAGAATATACTTCTTGAAGAGATAAATCTAAAATGGGATGAAGAATATGTTTACAGTGCCAAGGATTCAAAGCTTTTACTATCAAAAATCATGAAAAGTGGACCAAGGTAGTATAAAATGTGTTTAAGATAAGATAAAAGGGTGGGATAAAATTACGACAGCACAAGTTTCCCCTAAGTCAAGGGTCTTATAGATAATGGTTCAAAGCTTGTTTAGGTGTATAACCTCTTAAGGTGTATGACGTTCATGGGCTCTGAAAGTTTTTCACCATTAGGTTTAGCTAGTTGATATGTTCCTAATCCATAGTTTGTTGAGACAATATATGGTCCTAACTAATTAGGTTGAAACTTGCCTTTATTTTTGGGTTTAGCATTCATATTCTTCTAGTTCTATTTCAAAACTAAGTCACCAATCTCAAATTCTTGAAGGAGAATGTGTTTGTTGTAACTCTCCACAATCTATTCTGATAGGCCTATAAGTTTTCTAGGGTAGCCAAATGCTTACCATTGAGAATCTCTAGTTCATGTAGTCATGAGGCTCTACAGTCTTTATTATCTTCAATGTGCTCCAGTGATATTCTTAATGATGGGATCTCAATCTCAATTAGGATGATAGATTTAGTGCCAAAAATAAGGGAGTATGGAGTAGCTCCAGTTGGGGTGTGATGATTGGTTCAATAAGCCCAAAGGGCAAGAAAGAGTTACAAATGCCAATTATGGCTAGCATCATTGACAATCTTCTTTAAGATGGCTACAATGGTTTTATTTGATGCCTCAGCTTATTCATTGCCTTGTGGGTTATATGGAGTGGATTTATTGTGATTGATCTTGAATTTGGTACAAAGTGATTTTACATCTTGGTTCATAAAGGATCTGTCATTATCAGATATAATATAGGCTGGGATGCCATATCAATAAATGATATGGTAATGAATGAATTTGGCTATTTGTTTTCCAGTAACATAAGTGAGAGGAATGGCCTCAATCCACTTGGTAAAGTATTCGATTGTAATCAAAATGTGTTTATGGCCATCTGAAGATGTTGGGTTAATTTTTTCAATGAGATTGAGACCCCATATTGAAAATGGACATGGTGTTTTAATTGGCTACAATGGTAAGGAAGGTACATGTATCAAGTTACCATGCTACTGATAAGGAACACACTTCTTTACATAATTACAAGCATCTATCTCCATTTTGGGCCAATGATATCCTATTATGAGGAGTTTCTTTGCTAGGACTACACTATTGGTATGGGCCCCACACATTCCTTTCATAAACCTCCTTTAGTTCCAGCTTGGATTCTCACAAAGATAAACAATGAAGAAGTGTTCCATCATAGCATTTATGATAATGCATGTTTCCAAGGAGGATATAACATGTTAAGTGATGAAGGAATAGTTTTTATTGGTTGTTAGAAAGGTTGATGGGAAATACATGACTATGAAAATAGTTATAACACTATTGGTACCATGGTAGCTCAAGAGAGGGATTACGATCAGCAACAGTGCATATCCTCTCTAAATTTGATAGAATATGTGTTGGATGAAGAAGATTTTCAATTAAGAATTGATACTTTTTAGCACTATCATGAATTTGAATCATAGAACCAATTGTTTTCATGGCATGGGTAGATATGTTGTTGACTCACCAAACTTGCTCAAACTACAAAGATTTAAAATGTCTTTTGAGGTTATTGACATTTTACTTGTAAGGAACAAGCTTATCATCTTTTGTTTGGTACTAGTCAGTTGTCTGATTTATGATTAGCTATGAATATCCATAAACCTTTAAGCTTTGAATATCCATTTGTATAGTAAGATTGAGCCCTACAACCAATGCCTCATATTCATCTATATTATTTGTACACAAAAATTATATATGGAATGCTTTGGGAATCAAATCCCCCTGTGGCGTGATCAACAATATGCCAACTCTAGACCTTAAAGATGTGAAGGATCTATCAAAATAGAGTGTCCACTATTCAGGTTCTTATGATTCTTGTTCTATCATCATAATAGAATCATTTAGAAGGTCAAAGTTGAGAGGTTGAGTGGTTGTAATAGGAGCTTCTATAAGTTAGTCAGCAAAAACTTATCCTTATATTGCCTTTTGATTTTGGTACTCAATATCAAACTCACTAAGGAGCATAATCCATTTATCCATACATCCTTGAAGATTTGCTTTAGATAAGAAGAACTTGAGAGGATCTACCTTGGTGATAACAATAGTTTTGTTATTTAGCATATAATGTCATAATTTTTGAGTGGTAAACACCATAGCTAAGCATGTCTTCTCAATAGGCATATAATTATGTTCATAGGCTACCAATGTGTGTCTTAAATAATAAATAGTGTACTCCTTACCATGATCATCATGTTGAGCTAAAAGTGCCCTTAGTACATGTTTCATGGCTGATATATAAAGAAGTAGTGGCTTTCCCTGTGTTGGAGGTCATAAGACTGGTAGATTGGCCAAGTATGTTTTAAGCTTTACAAATGCTATCTGAAAATCTTCATCCCATTAAAATGTTACCCCTTTCTTTAAGAGATGGTTAAATTGGTGGCACTTATCTCCCAATTGAGAAATGAATCTATGTATAGACTAGATCTTTCCTTGTAGACCTTACAACTATTTAAGATTATTTGGTGGAGGCATTTCCATAATAGCATTGACCTTTTCAAGGTTGACTTTGATCCCTTGTTGTGATACAATGAA
Organism: Torreya grandis; assembly: GCA_037957365.1. Classification (NCBI taxonomy): domain Eukaryota; kingdom Viridiplantae; phylum Streptophyta; class Pinopsida; order Cupressales; family Taxaceae; genus Torreya; species Torreya grandis. The sequence goes on from JARHVA010000042.1 coordinate 8,916,066, forward strand.
CCCTAGCAATTTTATTGATGTGAATCCAAAGACACATTTCTTAGAATTTAAGTAGACTTTATATGCATGAAACCTCTCAAATATTCTTCACAAAATTTTAGGATGTCTAACTCTTGTTCTTGATTTTGCTAGTATATCATCAACATAGTCCTCAACAATGGCATGCATCATGTCATGGAAAATGACAGTCATTGCATGTTGATATGTGGCTCTAAAATTATTCAAACCAAATGGCATGACTTGGTAATAGAATCTCCCCTATGGAGTAGTGGCCGTGATCTTATGTTGATCTTCAGGAGCTATCTTGATCTGATTGTAACCAAAAAATCCATTCATTAAAGTTAACATCTCATACCTAGCAGTTGAGTCGATGATCATGTTAATGTTGGGAAAAGGAAAATCACTTTGGGGCATGCTTTGTTGATATCATGGAAATTAGTATAAATACATATGTGTAGGGTCTTTTTACTCACTATTACTATGTTAGAAACCCATTTAAAGTAGTCCAATCATCTGATAAAATTGGCTCCTAACAAATTTTCCAACTCAACCTTAACTAAAAGGGTGATGTGTGGATGGATCTTTCTTAATTTTTGCTTGATTGGTTTATCACCAAGGTAAACAACAAGATGATTGAAAACTAAATATGGGTCCAAGCCTGGCATGTTAGAGTATGCCCATGCAAATATGTCTATATAATCCTTAAGAATGGATATAATATGTTCATGTTTTGCTTCAGTAAGGGAAGCTCCAAGATAAATAATTTTAGGATCCTCATGGGTTCCCAAATTTACTTCTATTATGCTCTCCATAAGGAGTGTGGATCCATCTTCTAGAATTATAGGCAATGTATGGTCATGATCATTTTCCTTTGTTATATCTTCTTGTTATTCCTCCCAAAGATCAAAATAATATGAAGAATTAGAATCTACCTTCTCAGGTAAATGCCAATTGGTAAAAACCTCTAGAAACTCAAGAGCAAGATGCTTAAATATTTGATGTTGTTCTAAGGAGATACTTTTACTAGCTATGGAACTTGGGCTAGATGGAATTTCTATGTCCTGAGGGGATGAGCAAACTTTCCCACTGAGGGGTGCCTAAAATATGTTTTAACTCAAAGGCTTGTCTTTTTCTTTACTTTTTCCTTTATTAACAAGTGCCTCAAAAAGGTTTTCACCTGAATATCTCAATGTTTGTTCTTTATTATGACCAAGAAATTTTGCCTGCTCTCCAAATTAGATAAAAATATCCAATGAAAAATCAAAACCTTTCTTATGATCACCAATGGGGAATGCATCTTGTAGGCCCATGTATTCGGTAATTGATTCTTCATTTTGGAACTCATCGATGTATATGATTGAATTTTGTTGGTCCCAATCTATGAGTTTAGGATGACAAAGGCATAGGTTACAGTGAGGGTTTGCTTTAGGATGAGAAGTGCCAATGGTAAAGATATAATGTCCTGATTCAAGAAGGGAAGCACCACTAGGATAGGTTTTTGCTTTAGGACAAGAAGCTCCAATAGGCATTATGGTTAATATAGAATTTGAACCAAACAAATCTAAGTTAGAAAGCTCATCAAAAAGGCTATAATGAGATGTTGTGTCACTTCTAAGAGTCTCATTAATAATCACTTTGAAATAGTCACTATCAAATGTCATGAGTTCATCGTCTAGTGGTTTAAATCTAAGACCATGATTCTAATTAATAACTCCAGTTGATAAGGGCTCTAAAATTCCTTACCCCTATGGACCAAGGCCTTTCCCTATATACTCAAGATGATCCATTATTTTTTTATGGATAGGATACTTTGGATTCCAAAAAAAATTAGCAAGGCCTTCAAAATCTAACCAATCTCCCTTGATAAAAGCCTCTTGATCTCTTTTTGGTGCAATTATAGGTACAAAAACCATAAGAGTTTTTGGTTGTTTCTTCTTTGGTTACCAAATCTGATTGGATTTGTTAGGAGTTTGGGAATTTTTAGGCTTACCAAATGTTTTAGGGTATTTTGGTAATTTTTCAATATGGAGAACATCCTTCAGATGGTATGTGAAAATACCTACATCTTTAATAATAACCTGCTTGTCCAGAGCTGCAAGAAATGGATCGACTGAAGTGAAGGCTAGATCACCAGGGTCTATATAATTAGATGGAGATTGATGAGAAATGATGGCTTTGTTCTTCTTTATGATGAATTTATAACTTGGTCAATATTTATAATTATGAAACTCTACTTCAAGATGTTTACAATATTGATATGGTTATTAATCAGTGAGAATAGTAACCTTGATCCCATCATGCAAAAACTTAAGGCATTGATGAAGAGTAGATGGAACTACCTGTACTTCATGGATCCAAGGCCAGCCAAGGATTATGTTATAAGGAAGATCAATATCCAAAATATGGAATAATGCGTGATGCTAAATAGACCCAACCATGACTGGTAACCAAATTGTACCAGATGACTCCCTCTTGGTGTTGTCATAAGCCTTAATTGTAATAGTTTCTGGTTGAATGTCTTTATCCATGTAGCCTAATCATCATACCAATTTAAGATATATGATGTTCAGCCCTAAACCATTATCTATAAGAACCCACTTGATCTTGTGATCTGTAATGATTATCTCAATGTATAGTGGGTTATTGTGGTTTGGGCCAAGGGTGGACATGTATTTTTGATCAAATGTGATTTGCCAAAATGAAGAAAAGTGTACAAATAGGTTCTAGAACTGATCAGGTTTTATATCATTAGGCATAATAGGCTCTTGAAAAAGTTTGTTAAAGATGGTTCTATGAACATCAGATGTCTGCAAGAGTTATAATATGGAAATTTGTGTAGGGGTTTTATCTAATTGATCCCTTAGACTATAAGGCCTTTGAATTATGGATTAAACTATTTTAGTCTTTATTGGGACAATATTCAGCTTTAGAACTATTGGCATAATGTTCTCATTGGGTTTTATGGAAGAAGTGGGTGAAGGGCCCTAGATGGTAACTCATGGGCATCTAGTTACGACTATACAACCTAGAGGTGGCAAGGAGTTGTTATAATTAGAAGAGGAAGGCAAAGGGCCTTGGATGGTGACTCGAGGGTGACTAACTATATTTCTACAATTTTAAGTCAATGAGGAGTCTTTATAATTATAAAAAGGTGTTATTGTTTAGGATTATTAACCTGTGTAAATGGAGTAGCAACATGATGATGTGAACTCAACATAGTATTACTAGGGGGAGAGGGTGTTGACCCTATAATGATGGGTCCCAAGTTGTGAGGAACATAATATTGACTACATGGTTTTATAATAATAGTGGAAATGTGGGTTACATAAATGCATCCCATAGTATTATTATAGTTGTAAGGTAAATTATTATAAGCCACATTATTATTATGGGCATTATGATCTTGATTATGCTCATTATGATTCTGACCTTGTTGTTGGTTCTGATTCTGATTTTGTCTTTGATTGTGACCATTATTATTATTTCTTGGTGGTGGTGGTGGTCTTGGGGTATCATGTCAAGGAAAGGGGTCTTTATAGTTTCCCATATCCTTATTTGTGTCCTGATTAGGGGCCAACTTAATTTTTAGTTCACCACTTTCAATAAAATAATCAATAATATTTCGTAATTGAATGCAATGATATGCACCATGACCAACAACACAATGAAAGTTACACCATTCATTCTCTTTGTACCAATTTGGTTTTGGTTGATCTTGAGGAAATAGCCTTGATACTGGCCATATAATTAAATTAGCTACAATGAGCTTTTTTAACACTTTCAACTAATTCTCCTAACTTTCTAAAGACTCTAAAATTGTTATGAAGTGTCCTTCATGGAGGTTATCTATGTAAAGTAGGTAGTGGATTTGGGGGAGTTAATTGTACTTTTGGAGGAGGCATAACATGTACCATTTGTACATGTCTTGTTTCAATCACCACATTTCCAACCATGTTTTTATTTTTGTTAAATCCTTTAGGCTTATCTTGCATAATTATTTGAACTAGTATTTTAGTCTGATTAGACACTTAACCTTGTGCAAAAATCTTAACAAGGCCCTTTGCAATAAGATCCTTCTCAATCTACATTCCTTTGTCAATAATTTCTTCAAATGAGTTATCACAAGCTAACCATAGATTATGTGCAACTTTAAGATGCAAATTCTATGCAAAGATATCAGCCAACTATTTGTTTGGTAAATTATGTTGAAAGAAGCCTACCAATGCTCTCCACCTTTGCATATATCTGGTGAAAATTTCACCATCATGCTTCTTGGATTTGCATAAGTCAACAACAGTTAATTCATATTCTATGTTATATGAGAAATGTTTAATGAACTTTTTTGATGAGTCATTCAAATATAAAATTGATCCCTTGGGTAGTTTAAGTAGCCAATCAAGAGCTTGTCCCACTAAATTTCATGAAAATAGTCATAGTAAGTACTCACTACTATAATCAACCTCTTGACATAAGATGAAGAATGCCTATATGTATTCATGTGGATCTCATTTGCCTTTGTATTTATTAAAAGTGGGGTGCCTCAAAATGATGTGGAAAGGGGTTTTGGAGAATAGATAAATCAAATGGATATGGGCATATCTCATCGAATTTGTACTTTTGGACTCTATTATTCATCTCCAATATTTGAACAATTTCATTCATAGAATTCCATTATTGCGTGTTTGGTGCATTTGTGGATTGAATAATATGTTGTTGGGGTAGAATGTGCCCCTAGTTTTGTTGTTTTTAGGGTGAATGTGCCCCTAGTTTCTTTGTTGTTAGGGTGGAATTTGCCCCTAGTTTTGTTTCTATTGGGGTGGAATGTGCCCCTGGTTTTGTTGATGTTGTGGTGGAATGTACACCTGGTTTTGTGTGGATATATAAGGAGTGTACACCTTTTGATCCATGACTTGGTTCTGATTTTCTCTTTGAGTTGAGAATATAGGTCATTGATTCTTGGATTGTAAAACATTCCCTGAATTTGGTTATTTCGTATTTTGTTGATTTTGGAAATTTTTATGTTTATTTACCAATTTTTGGGTTGGTTGAAAAGAACTAGCCAAATTATCTTGAGGGATTTCCTCAATTCAAACTAAATGTTTGGGTTTTTGAGTTTGTAAAGTAACAAGAGGTTCTTGATGATTGAAGAATGTATGTTCTATATAAAATGGAACACTTTATAAAGTCTCTTGTGACTTTAACTATTCATTTAGATTACCTTGATCCACTATGGTAATGTCCTCATCTAATATTTGTTGCATAATTTTAACCACATTTCCTTGTTCTTTCAAAGCATCATTGTGAATTGAAGTAGTAACTAGGGAGTCAGTTAAGTCTGTGACAAGTTGATCTGTATATTATTGACTTATAATCTTGATCTTAGCAAGAAGATTTGGATTTGTGGGTTTCAAATATTTTTTTTCCTTTGTTAGAGGAAGAAGGTATATCTATTCGTGCAAATGCTTACTCTTGCCATTGTTGTTCTCCTTCTCTACCTAAGGTATGCAATTATTTTGTAGGAAAGTCAGAAGGTAGTCTAGCACTTGATTCTATCAATCTAAGAAGGGATTTATCTTGATTTTCTTGGGGTTGATATTCATTGTAATCATCTTTGGATCCTACTGTTGTGGGGATATCATCAAAAACAATGGGGTTATCTTGACCATCATAAAACTACTCATCTTCATAACTAAGGTCATAAGAGGCCCCACTATGAGTGAACCTTGAGTCATGTCTAAAACATTTGTTCTATATGTTTGACTAACTTTGGACCAATGCTTGGCAACTAAACAAAGTATGTTTTGGCTCTCTTTTAAACAAATAACCAAGGTACCAATGAGACTATAAGGGAGGGTGGTTTGAAACCACAATTTAGAAGATTTGGTTCATGAGTTTACTCAACCTTTGGTAAGGTTAAAATCATATAGAATGGAAGAGGGTAAGGTAACTCAAAGACCCAAGGTGAAAACTAGTACACCAATGCCTAGATCTTTGTGATACACCCATATTGTAAAAGTTAGTTTCAACTTTGACAAGTTGACCCTATAATTTTAAAGTAAATCTCTCTGTATTACGAAGAAGTTAAAATGAAATAAGCAACTCAAGATGTAAAAACATACGTGAATTACTAAGTATAAATCTAGGACCAAATAGGCATCACAACATCACCACATGATTCTCATAGGATAAAATATGTTCTAGGACTCAAATCGTGAGCGATACATAAGATGACTTGAGTCCACCAAGATGATAATGTGATTTTGAGTCTTAATAAATAACCTTCAATCCAAATGGAAAATTGAACCCAAGTTAGAACAAGCTTAGTGTAAAAATGGTGAACCCACTTTGACACACCAACCCTTAGAACTCAAAAAGTTTTAATTTAAAATATGGATTATAAATGAAGGATTTAAAAAAATTGAGTGAAAGATCTAGACTCAATTGGGTAGCATGACTGTGCCAAAGTGGATGATATGACACAAAGATTTTGATAATAATTTGAACAAGGAAAAGATGAATTTTCCAATTAGACAACATAATGACTCCCTTTCTCAAGAAAATTGAGGACAATGTGTTTTGGTTAAGTTCAGTGAGTTAACAAGTAGTTTTAGACACAAATTAAGACCAAGTAAGCTAATGACAAAAATCAAATGTCTTAAGTCTAAATTGACAAGGTATGGCAAAGTGGGGTCTATTAAACTAGTAAGTTTTAAATCCTTCTAGGGGAATCAATTACATAATGAATTTCACGTCAAATGATGCAAAAGACAAGCACAAAAATTAGGTGACCATGGAATTGGCTAGTTATAAAAAGGTCTAGTCCTTTTTACAACCACTACATCATGTTGTTAGCTCAGTGTAGTGCAATGTCCAAATACAGATATGTCCCATGTGTAACTCCAATTAGGATCCAAATGAATTCAATGTCGATAGATGAAACCATGGGTCAAAGCTTCCATAAAGAACTTGTGGGAGGTAATGGCATCCCCCTCATAAGCCAAGTTTGCATAAAAATAAATAAATCATAAAATAGAAAGACTTTAGGGTCATTTTAAAGATCACCCAAACTTTAATGAGTTTTTAGGGAGTGCTTTAGATGACATTATTTCTAAGCCTTAGATTAGGCTACTTGCAATAGGAATGGCACTTTTGATTCCAAGGGTTCCCTAAAGGGGACAAATGGAAGAGCATATACACGGCACCCCTCTTTTTGCCAAACAAATATTTAACTTAAACAACTAAGTAAATACAAAAACTTGGAAATTTGAGTTCATTTTTAATCCCAAATGGAAAATTAGGTGGTGTTCATTTGACCCCTTTGTCTTAGTTGTAATTTTGAAAACATTTACCATAAACATCCAAATTTTGTGTTAAACACCAAAACAAGGTTCCTAATTGATTTTTAAACATGCAAAAGGTGATCTAAAACATGTTTTTTTATCAAATGTCAATCTTGTTCCTACAACAAAAAATTTAGCATGTCATTTAGCCTTGAAGCTCTTTTGGGTTTGAAATAATGAACTTTAGAAAAAGAGCTCTCATGTCTGTGTTTTAAGAAAAACACAGTGATCGATGTCATTTATATAACTAATAATGGTTACATTTTCTAATCAATGACGGTTATCTAACTAACATCAGTTATACCAATGTGATCAATGACAGGTATCCAACCATTTTCAGTTTTACTAACCAATGTCAGTTAATCTATCCAACTGATGTCAGTTTTACTAGCTGACATCGGTTACTATGTAAATCCATGGTAAACAAAAATGAAAAAATAAAGTTGGAAAATCAAATTACAAGATTTTTAATGGTCCAAATGAATATTTTAAAGCTAAAAAATGATCTTCATGTGTGGGATGTGTCTTGTCCCACTGGATGTACCAAGATGTAGAGAGGAATACAAATCAAGTTAGTCAAACATTAGTCCATAAATCATGATAAATGCATAAAGAACTAACTAACTAAGCCTATATATTCCTATGATAATAACAAAGGATATAAAGAAACAAATAAAATAAAGAAAAAATCATTTTAATTTCCAAAATGGAATCACCATACCCATTTGGCTCAAAATCATGTTCTCCCTTGATCAAGCATCCTTGTCTTTGTCAAAAAAGGTGGAAAACTCCTCCAATGTCTCAAGAACACTCCATAAAACCTAGGCTCATGATTCCAAATCACTAAACTATCCTATCAATGAAGCTTGTAAACAAAATCAATGATCAAATGCAAAGGATTGTGGAAATAATTTAACATTATAACTTTGTAATATTCAAGCTTAAAATTCATGTCCATGGCCTCTCTATTTATAGATTTTCGAGATTGGTTAGGATCAACCATGACCGTCCATCTCAAGATTGAGATGTGTGGATATGGATAATCCTAATATTTATAATTATCTTCATCATGACCTTGGAATAATGGGCATTGAAGAGGCATGGGAGGCATTAACTAGGCATGGGTGACCCATAATCCTAATATTTTTGGCATTTATGTCTTAGGGATGTATTCCCAAGAAATGATGTCACATGATGATGCAATAAATAAAAATCAATTTTCAAAAAGAAATATTCAACAACTCTCATGGAAAATCCACCTAAGCTCTTGATTTGGATTAATTATCCTTAAAGAAGGTTAATCAACATTTGTGCAATGATTTGAAAATTGGCCCTCAATTAATCAAAATGGTCAGAAAATCATATTAATTGGTCATAATTTGATTGGAGAGGAATTGGAAGGTGATTTTAGATGCGTTGGAGCTATATTCTCATTTAATATATTACCAACACCAAATAACAAAGGTATAAGATGTGTACCAATGAATTTAGAAGAAAAGAGTGATCCAAAGTACTAAATGACAAAATTGTCTTTTTGACTCAAAATGATCTGATCAAATTTATTTGGCCCATAAATTACATTGCCCCATTTAGGGATACTTTGACCTAAATTGGTACTTTTAAATGACAAGTTCAAACCATTTAGGGCATTTTATGGATTTTGACCTAAAATGTGCATTTGAGTGCAATTCAAGTAAGATTGAAAATTTCAATGCAAATGGTGTTGTCTACATGTTTGTCCTCATGCACGGATAATGGTGATAAAATACATGATCCACTTAGACAAAATATTAAAGTGAGTGAGGGAAAGTATTTTAGAACCATATGAGCCCATGTGCATGATTCCCTCTCCATTTTGGACTCTTTAGAAAGTTGGGAGACAAACCAACTAAGTGGGAGACCTATTAGCTAAGTGGGAATATTACCCCATTGTCTTTCATGACCACTCATGAGCTCACTTGTAAAATGGTGCCAAAATGCATGGGGCACTTAGCTAAATGATGAAAGTGAGTGGTAGAAAGTATTTTGGACCCATATGAGCCTATGTGCATGATTTCCTCTCCATTTTGGACTCTTGAGAAATTTGGGAGACAAACCAACCAAATTAAAAACCTACTAGCTAAGTGGGAATCTCACCCCCTTATATTTCATGACCACTATGAGCCCACCTAGAAAATGGTGCCATATTTCACTAGTCCACTCCTTTGGCATGTTTCTTGACATCAAAGGCTATAAATATGACCCTCCCCCTTCACCCTTGGTTAAGTTGGATAATATTTACTGGAAGAATTTCTTCTTATATATTTAAGATCACTTTTTAATGAGGTCATCATCTTTTAAGAAAGGAGCTCGAGAAACAAAACTCTATCAGAAGTATTGCAGGATTTCATCATCAACAACATAATCTTCATCAACCATCTCAAGGTATAATTTTTTATTTCATTTCATTTATTTACCATTACCTCTTCACCACCTCTACCTTTTCCTCTTTTCTTTACCATACCTTTACCCTTTACCCCTTATCTTCTTTATCATTTATCTATTTACCCCCTTTTCCATCTTTACCCACTTGATCCCTTTACATCTTTGGCATTCTCACCCTCCTTATCCACTTACCTTCTACCACCTTTATTACTCACTTTATTATCTCTTCAAGCATACACCCCTTTAATTTATTCCCTCATAATCATCTAAGAACCCAAACCAAACCATATTTTCATAACCAACTTATTAATCAACCCAAACCAAAAATCACAACCTTTGCTTTAGCTAATTTTTAGCATTAGTGTTAACCAAACTAGTTTCTTTATTTTAGTTATCTTAGAAAAGCATTTAATTATCATAATTAATTTGTTGTTATATGATATATTTAATTTCAATTTGTTTTTTTATATGCAAGCATATTTCATTTATATTTATAGACTTAAATGTTTAAAGCAGGTGGATTGACAACCTCCTAAAAAGCTTTTGCTTCTAGGATCTAGCTCACGCTAGGCAATCCACCCATCTACTTGTATAACAAACAAGTTTTATGGTAGTGTTTTCTTATTTTTAGGTCATCCTCCCAAGCCAAAGAGGAGATATCCATAATCATTTGGATTCAACGTATGCATATTCAACATGTATTTTTCTACACAACCTTAACTAGTTTCTTTCTTTTCAAATCAAGTAAAATCAAAAAATCAAAAATTAGATAGAAATAGTAATGGTCTCCTCAACAATAATCTCACTATTAATAACATTGATCGTGTGTGCCTCATGAGAATGAGATGATTCAAGTTTTTTGTCATGGTGATGGGTAGAAGGAGCATGATTAGGAAATGGTTTGTGGAAGATGTCAAGGGACTAATTAGGAGGTACATTGGGATTATCAAATGTAAGTTATCCACTATCAATCAAATTTTTGACAAGAATTTTTAAGGTATTGCATCTATTAATGTTATGTCACATGACTCAGTGAAAGTCAAAATGGTCATTATCATTATACCAACCTAGCATAGGGTGAGAAGCATTAAATTGTTTGGGTGGTTTGATAGGTGGAAGTTGGATGAGGTTGGCTTTGAGAAATTTTTCCAAAACTAAATCATAAGACTCCCCTATTGGAGTATATTATTTTAGAGGAGCTTAGCTTTGTTGATAGGGAGGGTTGGAAGAATTAGTTCGAGGTGGTTGGTTGATAGTTTGAGGTGGAATAGTTTTTATAACCATTAAGTTTATAAATGATTTTGCTTTGGTATTGGGATGGTTAGATTGGTTAGTGGTTTTGGTGAAGGGAGATTCATTGGATTTAAATATATAATTCTTGTTATGTAACTTCAATTTCCCTTCATCAATGGCTCAGTTTTCATGTCATGGTGAATGCCTCATCAAAACCTCTGAAGGTTTGAACTTGAAGAGTGGGAGCAATATGTTTGGCACAACCCTAAGAGAAGACTTCAATCAATTCGGGTTGGGGTAAGGAGAAAAAAATTTGGTTGATGAGACCTCTCCATCTATCCAAAAAATTGATAATTGACTCGTCATCAAATTACTTAATAGAGTAGAGGTCAATAATAGAAACATTTTTAGATATATTTATTGAGAAATGCTCTAAAACAATTTGGGCTAGTTGGGAGAAAGAAAATATGGAGTGAATTGGAAGAGCACCATACCAATCAAGGGTTGGTCCTGATAAAGACATGGGAAAGGTTTAAATAATGAGAGTGTCATCATATGTGATCAAATAACAAGAATGAAAAAATGCTCTCAAATATTGTTGGGGATTGTCCTTGCCTTGAAACTTTGAAAACTTAGGTAATTTCCATTGAGGAGGATAAGAATGGATGGGAACAAATATATGAATGAGTTAATTATAAATTTGATCATAGAATAAAAGGTTGTGATACCTAGAGATAGATGACTGCAAGTTTGTCATTTTGTCCATTAACATCTTGATCAAATATAGTTGAGGTTGGGAAGCTATATAATTAAGGGGAACATTTTGTTGAGGTTGGTTGGTAACTATGTAAGGATATGTGGTAAAAGGTGTTAAAGAATCCACATATTGGTAAGTGGACATAAGATATTTAATGGTGCCACATAAGGGTTGATTGGCGCAAATGGTTGGGTAGAAGGTGTTATGTATCCTTATGGGTTAGGGACATATTGATAGGTTGTCATGGGTACTTGTTGAGGGATGGATGTGGGCTGACTTAAAGGTATAGTTGAGGTAGTGGGTTAAGTTTAGGTAGGTTGAGGTTGAGTGATGACTCTAGTGTTAATGGGTGGAAGTGTTTGAGGTATATAAAGAACCAAATTTTACAATGGGGTAGGTTTTGGTGGATTGGTTGTAATAAAGCGAAGGGTGGAGATGGTGGTAGAAGATAACCCCATGGTAGGTAGAGTATAGGTAACTAAAAGTAAAGTTGAACCCATATGGGAAGTGTGGGGTGTGGTAAGAGGTGTTTGGTTAGAGGTTGGAATGTTGGATTGGGTTTGGGTAGTGGTAGTAGATGTTATGTTGGAAGAAGAACAGGCTTGGGTCAACAAGGGTTGGGTTGAGGTAACACCCACCATAAGATGGGGAGGCATACCATAAGAAGGATCCATAGGAATAATCAAAGTAATAGAGGTACAGTGAGGTAAGTTGTTAAGATAATGTTGAAGGGCCACAAGTTTGTTATCAAGGAAGGTGGTGAAATCCACATCATCCTCAGTAATAATTATATTTCTAGTAGGAGGGGGATAAAAATGAGGTGAACCCTCTTCATTAGAATTATATTCCATGGAGGAGGAAGAAGAAAATGTGCAGAGGTAAATAATTTTTAGAAATGGTGTTCCTAAAAATGTGCAGAGGTAAATAATTTTTAGAGGAAGAAGAAATGGTGTTTGATTGGTGTATGCATTATTTACCTTGAATTATTTTCTTTTGATTTCTCTTTTTTTGATGTATGAGTTTTGTCATATTATTTCATATTTTCTCACATGGTCTTTACTAGACAAAAACTGATAAACCAAACCAATCAAACACCATTTTCTTCTGCACAGGGAATTTGGCTTGTAGATAAAGTACTAAAGAGGAAATCTAAGGTTGGTTTCAGGTTGAGTTTAGGAACTCAAAAGAGAAATTTATTTTGAACTTTAGTATGTGGCTTGGTATTGGGGCCTACCCCCTCACTTCACACACTGCAAAAATAGGGTTGTCAGGTACATAGCCAAAATATACCAAGTTCAGAGTTTATACTCAACCAGAGAGTAGAGTTGGTTATCCCCTTAGTGTTGAAATCCAAGTAGGATAGCCAGGAAGGGATTAGGTTTACCGTTAGGTGATGAAATCCTAGTTGGGTTTTGTTTCAGGGATGTTTTGATGTGTTAATTATTATTTGGTTAGGCTTAAGTGTGTGATAACAAGTGTGAAATGTATGATTAATTACTTTACCTCCTAAGTTACTAGATGAACTAAGATAAGCAGGAAATCAATGTATGTAAGAGATCTATTTTAAGCCCAAAAAGAATTTTTTAGATTTCATTCAACGAGCGAACAATAAAGGAATAAAAAGGGAACATGGTCCCACTGGGTATGCCAAAATGTTTCATTTTAATTTATATTTATTTATTAATTTTTAAAGTAAATAATGAAACTAGTAATAGGGCGTGAATAAGAATACCTGGTAAAGTGTGCATGTGAATCTAGACAATGATGGAAACTCCTCTTTGACTAGGAAGGAATAACGTACAAATAATAAAGACACTAGAAAAGGGGGTTGTTAGGTGAATGGTTGAGAGGACTGCCTAGCATGAGTTAGATCCAAGAAGTATATGCTTGTTAAGAGGCCATCAATCCACTGTTATAATAATTAAGTTATAAATGAAAAATTAAATATCTACTTGCATAAGATAAACAAAATTAAATACAAAGAAATTAGAATGTCAGTTAATATAAAAATGACCAAAATTAATAAATTCGGTCAATACTTATTCTAAAATGGCTGGGGTCTGGTCCAAAAAATTAGACAAGGTACTATAATTAGGCAAAAACAAAGAAAGTTGGGTTTGATTGGGGTGATGGGCTAAAAATATCTTGTTGTATTTTTATGCCATAGTCATTGCCAGTGGTTAGGTAAACTATCAATGGTTTAGACTAACCATTGATGATTGAGTAACCATCGATGGTTGAAGTGACCATTGGTGGTTATGCTAACCATCATTAGTTACCTATATAATTCTATAAATGATTAGAAAAGAAGGTGCAAATTAGATATTTATGAAAATAGAGGTCTATTACAGGGTTGAGGGGTGAAAAATATGATACTGATGGGTCTAATAAGGTAGAGAGGTTAGAAATAAGATAAATAAAAAATAAGTGAAAGATACTTAAAAATTGATGGTTGAAGGTTGAAGTAATTTGTCTAGAGTGACATTAATCCAGCTTTCAAAAGTGATTCTGACAGTGCTTCAAATCTATGGTGATGTTGTTTACTTTCTAAAAATATGTTGAATACCTGTATGTAAGAGAGCTTAAATGCAAGATTGTGGATCCATTTCACTTCCTCCTCTTCTCCTTTTATAGGATGAAGTTGCTAATTGGGATGGAGGAAGTTTTAAATTTGATAGGGGGATAAAGCTACAAATTCACAACATTTTAAAGCTAGTTTTAAAATCAAGTTACTATTTAGGGAGATATGTATGTCACACAAAGTTGTCAATGCTTTAAAACTTTAAAGCAAGCTTGGAGACCTAACCATTTATGGTCAATCCAACCATAAATGGTTAGGCTAACCATTAGTGGTTGAGGAGCCAAAATAAAATGAGTTAAAAAGGGGTGAATTAAATGGTTTAGCTAAAGGTGTTAATTTAGGGGTTTGATAGGGTCAAGAGGCAGTTTGACATTGAAAGCTATCATGTGTAGTTTTCAAGTGTCTACAATATTCATAGTGGAGGTTATATAGTAGTTTGTCTGTAGACATGAACTTTGAACATTATCATAAACCATAGGGTTGTGAGCCACTCCTACACTATATACAACCTTATCATTACTTCAAATATCCTATGGAGTAGCACCATTGGCCTAATTAATCCATTTGACTTCTTTAAAAAGTACATAGTCATATATCTAAACACTTATGCTTATTTTCTAGTTAAACCAGTCATTGCGGTCACTTTTATGACTACTATAAGATTTTTTTATATGCTCTAAAACTCATTTTACCTCCTTGACTTCATTGTGAACACAAACACTCCCTATCTCTTTGCTCTTCACCTTAAACTAACTTTTCTAGGATTTTTTTTGTATATATTAGATCATTCACGTGCCAATTATGCATTCATTATGATTATAAAAAGGCTTTATGAGACATTAAAGATCATTTCATGGTCAAACCATTTCATATAGATGGGTTTTGAGGCCAAATTTCACCATTGGGTCACTTTTAGGGTTTATGCAGGGTTTGAGACATCCACCAAATTAATGGTGGTTCATATCATACAAACATATAAACAAACAAAAAATGACATGAATATATATTTCACTAACATCCTCATCTTCCATGAATGGTCTATTTTTCCATGCAAAGGTTATGTCGAGATAGGAACATTGGAAGGTGACACTAGGGTTATTTACAAACCAATTCTGAGTGGTTCTTTTCTTAAGGTTTATTCATAAAGGTTAGACACCAATTTATAACCAATATTTCATGAATATTTATTCCATAGTTGTAATTAAACTTCCCTAAGATCTTTGTCCTTTATCATGTATGTGGTGAAGTGGGTGAGAACTTAAAGTTGAGCTTCGAGTTGATTGTGTTGAGGTTGACTAGCTTGAGCAAGATTTTGGAGACACTCTAACCCTTTTCACACTTATTTCCACCTAAAACCTCCTTATTAATTTTTTTAAAATATTCATACACCCCTCATTAACCATCCAAATTATTTTAAGAACTTGGAGGAACCTCGAGATGGTAGTAGGGTCTATGAGTAGGCTTGTGTGACTATCTGCATTGGCCTATCTCCAAGGCACTTGATTGTAGATTTGAATGATAAACATTTTAAAGGAGGTCTAAGGACCCTTATCACCATTTTTAACTAATCTAAAACCTTCTATATATCCCAAACAATCTTTAGACCCTTCATGGCATGGATCCACCCTTCAACCCATAGAACCAACTGTCACAGACAAGGCTTAGTCTGAGATAAAATAGTGGGTATACCCACTATTTATCTAGCCAAAATAGATGAATGGATAACTTTAATTGGTCATGATGACTAATTTTTCTAAATTTTTATACTTTTCCATGCCTATAAGGTTTTCAAACTATCATTTTAGCTCATACTAGTAGTGAACTACCTATTGACTATGTGTTTAAACATGGAAACTCTGAGTATGGCCCTCTATATTATTTTATAAGGTATTTTTAATAATGTATTTTTCATATAATATATCAAGGATGAATATAATCTCATATGGTGTCTTTCCAACCTTTATTTTTATTGCATACACTACCCTTCTCAAGCTTAGGGCTCATGTCTGAGTATGCTTGTGTGTTCTAAATCCTGTGTTGATGTTCCTCTACCTTCTTAGATGTGATAACCATCAAGTATGCATTATAATTAAATATAAACCCTGATAATATTTTCATGAGTTCTAAATTTTTTACATAATCAAGGTATGGTCCTTCATATGCATTAATCTACTATAGTTATACACTCATTTTTACTCACTATGTATAAGGTCTGAGTATCATGTTTATATGAGGGGAGAGTAATAAAAAGATGCCTAAACTATAGTAACACCTTCATGTCTTCACTCATCCCCTTGAAATTCATTCCCTCTTATGATCATGCCAACTCTCATGCCTTTGAATGGTATACATAGTGCCCTTTAGAGACTCTACTAGAGTAGGCTTAAAAGGGTTGGTTGTAGGTGGCTATTTGCCTCCTTAGTTAAGTATATGACCATGTAGGTCTAAAATTCTATGGTTACATTACCCTTTAGGCTTCCAAGGGAGTATGAATGTCTATTAACATGATTTATACTTGGAGGTAAGGGTGGAGGAGTGAATGAAGGTGATTGTGGGGTAGAGGAGAGTGAAACATGAACAACAGAGTTGTAATATAGTATGGATGGTAGTTAAAACATTATGAAATGATAGATACATTAAAATGATGTGAAATGGAGGATAATAATCCTTATAATACAAACCACATGAATATTTAAGACCCTCATACACATACTAAATAAATATACCACTTTGAAGGTAGGAAAAGGGACACACACAGTGCTCAAAATGAAACCTAAGAAACTCAAAAAAACCTTAATCTTTGCAAAAAACCTTAATATCTACTAAAACTGACTATGTGGTTCTAAGGCCATGAGGTTGGTTTCTATGCCTATGAGGCTATCATGGAAGCTCAGATATTTTTGTAAAATGGTGTGATGATGCTCCATTATCACTTCAATGTTCCATTTCATGTTCTTGAGTTGCATTAGAAGGTTTTATAGATGCCATTAAGCCACACACAATATACACCATATAGTGGTCTTCAAGTATGTACAAGCCCTTTCTTCTTGAGATATTTTAAGATGAAAATATTCCATTATACCTCCAACATAATCAAGAAGGCATGGTAAAACTTGAAATACTCTATCAACCCTTCAACTAGGCCAACAACTTCTGATGAGGACATCTAACCTTTTTCCATTGCACAGACCTACCTATAGATTACACACAGGAGCTAGTCTTGAAGCTTTGTTAATTATATGAGGTCACACATGTGATTTAAGTGATAAAAATGTTGTGATAGGATCCTTTAGGACTTGAGGGAATAATAGCAGTCATTAGTTTGAGAAAGCAAGCCAAGAATTCATGAAAACCATCCTTTCCAACTTGGCTTGTGTAGATGAGGATGGCATGTAGATTCCTTAAGTTCTTAAGGAATTTTCATATAACTTTTGAAACCAATCCCAAGACAAATTATCATTAGTGAAATTTGACTAAATGTACTTCCTCTAGTCATGATCTTGGGGCTGCATGCTCTCTCCTTTGTATGATATAAGCATGAACCTAAGGAGTTCTCTAAGTTTGCCAATGAGCTTAAGGGAAAGATATGATTTTTTGATCTCCCTTTTTATGAAAAAAAATATATTTCTTCTCCATTTTACATTATTGACCTCCTCTTCAAATCCATGACTTCAACTAAGCTAGTTCATACTATATAGATCCATATCACTTGAAAAACCTCTATAACTTATAACTTCTCTATGTTTCTTCTTGTTTCAAACCTAAAAATATCATTATCAAGTGTTTTGGATGGAAAATATGGGTCATGTGACATTTTGAAATTGATGGTACAAATTTAGGGAGTTGAAAAGTCACTTATTAGCATGTGTGGGGCCCATTTGGGAGGATTTAGGTGTTGACCATTATGGTAATGGATTCAATGAGGTATGAAATGGTCTAGTAATGGATTGATGAGTTTTATGAGGTCTATTTAAAGTGTTTGATGTGACTTAGTGGTCTATCAAGGCTATATTATGTCTCATTATGACTCAAAACATGGGATTTGGCACACATATGATCTTAAGAGGCATATCAATTGAATAGCATGTCAATATCATATGAAAAGACCTTAATGACCTATTAGATACCTCAAATGAATATTGATACACTTTTCATGATGTTATTGAATTGAAATATGATCATACCTTATGTGATTGAGCAAAACAAAGGTGTTTATGAGTTTTCATTAGATTGCCCTCTAAATTCATCTTCACCATGGCATTTCTCACATGTTGGAGCTCCATCAAACTGACCAGGGACCTATAAACATGTTTGATAACCATGAAAAAATTTAAGTTGGAAAGAAGACATGAAGACTGACAAAGCAAAGTTGTAACATGACAAAATAGTGAATTGCTTAAACACCCTCCAAACTCATAATATAAATGATAATCATGAGGTTAATGATGGATCAAAACTCAAGGGAATTAGGTTGTCCCTCTTTCTAGGTCTAGGACTAGAAGGTGGTCAACATGTATACTATCCCTCAAACTCCTCCAACTGATGTTATATAAAAGAAATCAAGTGAGAATAATTCAAAGGATATGAATTTTATATTGTGTGGATTGGCAGAATCTGAGTTTGTCAGGGTGATGTAATGTCAGTCAGCTAAGGAAATTTGGGGAAAGCTAAAACTTATCTATGAAGGTGACACCAAGGTAAAATCAGCAAAGCTTTAAACCTATAGAAGATAGTTTGAAGGCCTAAAGATGAAGGAAAAAGAGAACATTGTAGTTTATCTTCTTAGAGTTGATGAAGTAGTCAACATTATTAGATGTCTTAGAGAAAAGGTTAATGAGTCAACTATTGTTCAAAAGGTTCTAAGATACTTATTCCCAAGATTTGACTCAAATGTGTTAGCAGTTTAATAAGTAAAAGACTTAGACAAGTTATAAATGGATGAGCTTCATAGAATAATTATTGTCTATGAGATGAGAATTGATTATGGAAGATCTTCCAAAAGGGAAGTAACATTTAAATTTGTAAAGAAAACACAAGTCAAAAAATTTGAAATTAATAGTGACATTTTTTTTGATGAAGATAAAGCCAAAGCCTTATTTTTTAGTAAACTAAGAAAAGGTCTAGGTAGGTACAAAGGAATTCTACCATTCAAATGTTTCAATTGTGCCAAGATTGGTCATTTTGTTTCCAAGTGTCATAAAAAAGAAAAACATGATCATAATGAAGAACATGGTGAAGAGAATACGAAGTCTAACAAGTATGACAAGAGCAAGAAAATTTTAAAGCAAGGTGACTATAAGAAAAATTTATTGAATAACAAAAAGAGTCTATATTCTAAAGAAGATAGTAGCTCTTTTGAAGTCAGTGATAAAGATACCTCAGACAGTGATGATTGTAGTTCAGACTATAGAAGTGATGAAGCTTTGTTCATGGCCATTGAAGTTGAAGATGAGAATAGTTTAAAATAATAAGTCTTAATAGGTGATGAAGAAATAGATGAATAAGAAACTAATATTGATCTTGAGGCATAACTTATTATTGCTTTAAATGAATTGAAGATTCAAAGAAAGAAAAACCAAAAGTTGAAGTCTCTAGTCAAAAGTCATGAAGAAAAAATATGTATCTTGGAAACTAAGATAATTAAGAGTGTCAAGGAAGCTGAGGAGGTCATCAAAAATCTCAAGACTCAATTAGAAGAATAAAATACAATTCTTAATGTTTCTCTCCTTTTTTGCTCATTTTTTAATTAAAGAAGAAGATAAAAAAAACTAGTAATAAGGGTGTGGTAGAATAACCTCATTTTTATGCGCACGTGATCTAGATGAATGTGGAGAGATCATTTTTGTCTTGGAAGGATGATCTATAGGTAATAAAGAACTAAGAATACTTGTTTGTTAGATAAATATTAAGGTGGACTACCTAGTATGAGCTAGATCCAAGAAGTGTGAGCTTGCTAAGAGGTTATCAATCCACTCTTTTATAATAGTTAAGTTAAAAGAGATAAAATGAAAGTACTTGCATCAAATAATATAAAGGAACTAAAATGAAATACAATAAGAAATGAATGTTTTTTAGAGAAAATAACTAAATATAGTAATAATGGGTCAATACTAGTGCTAAAATAAATTAGGTCATGTTCAAAAAAATAGACAAAGGTTTGTGAATAGGTAGGGACAAAAATTTAGATTTGGTTGGGGGTATGGGGTTAAAAAAACATGTTATTTCTTACCATAGTGGCCATCGATGGTTAGGGTGACCGTCAATAGTTAAGCTAACCATCAGTGGTTGGGTAATCATCGATGGTTGGAGGTGATCATCGATGGTTATGATGACCATCAATGGTTACCTGTGGATTTTGAAGGTACTCAAAAAATATTTATAAAATAGGTTAATGATCAAGTAAGTGTTTTGTTAAAGTTTTGGTTAGGGGTAGGGAAGTTGGAAGATAGGTACAAGTGGTCTGATTTAGGCTTGAAATTTAAAAACCAAGCAAACAAAGCTGAAATACAAAATATACCTATTGCTTACTAAATGGATGATGGCTAATGTCTAGAGAAATTTTGGCAAAGTAATAGTTATTTTCCTTAAGATAAATTTTGACAAAGGTTTGGGTCTCTATTTCAATTATTGAATTATTGGAAGGAATATTGGTGGGTTGGAATATTGAATAATTGTATGGTAGAATGATCTTATGATTGATTAATTGATCCATCCTCCTTTTCACCTCCTACTCCCCTAATTTTATAGGCAAAGAGAGATGGAGGATAGAAGGTTCCCTAGGAGGTTGGTTTACTAATTTCAATGCTTGGGAGTTTGTTAGCAATGGGCAAGGTAGACATATTAAATTATGTTATGTTAGCTTGCACATAATTGGTATTTGTGTAAGAACAAAGAGGACCTAGTCATTGACGGTCAGCCTAAACATCGATGGTTAGGCTAACCGTCAGTGGTCAAGTGTTTGAATGTAAAGGTGTCAAGGTAAGTTAAAATGGGAGGGTAAATGTTAAGTGAGTTAATTAGTGAGTTTAGTTAGCTTAGTAGTTAATTAGACTTAGGGTATGATGGGTTAGTTAGTGGGTTTAGAAGGCTTAGGTGGTCCCTAAATTATCTTAAGGCATTTCAACATCTAGAACCATTGTGTGTGGTTTTATAGTGTCTACATTTTGCCCTTTTTTGTTATGTAGTTTGTGTTAGCAAGTTATAGAATAAAAGTGGATTGTTGGTAGAAATTCTAGTTACCTTGAGTATGAGAGGAGGTGTTCCCCCTCAAACCAAAATTCAATGAGGTGAAACTGAAATCAAGTTGAGGTTTGATAAGTGGTGTACTATGAGTCATGATTTTGGTTAAAAAAGGGTGGTTGGGCATTTGAAATTAAAAACATGCACACAAAATGTGACGAAGTGCAATAGCCAAGATCACACAAAGACTAAGGTCACCATAGTTGGTAAAAATAAGGTTGGTCTTATAAGGAATAATGATGGTGTAATTGGACCACAATGTTAAGCATAGTTGATTAGGTTATTCCTATCAAGTCTCCTAGATAGGGTCAGTGTTTTTGTAGGTATTTGAGGTAGGAAGTACTCTTTTAAAAAACACAAATGGTCTGGTATGCACTAGGTGGTACAAATTCAAATGGTCAACATGGAAATGTATGTTGGTATAGTAAAAAAGGACCAAATCAAGGTTATCACAAAAATATGTGATAGTTTGGGCCAAAATTGGCCAATGTCAAGGTGGACATGGTCTAATGGTTGGTTGGAGAAGGGTAATCTCCCATAGGTTGGTTTTGTCTTTGTAGAAAAGGACATCTCTAAAAATGAGGCACTAAGGTATTGGTACTTGAAAAATTTAAAATATGGGTTTCCTGACCGTCGATGGTCAGGGGTCCCCAAACTTGATCATAGATGGTCACCCTAACCATCGATGGTCAGGGGGAAACCCTAAAAGGCTAGAGGATAAAAAGTGAAAAATAAAAGTTATTTTCACTTTTAGCTTTTTGACTCCTTTGATTTTCATTAATTTTGGTGATTTGGTGATTTGGTGTTTTTTGTGAGAGGGTTTACTGAGCATTTTTCTAACTTGGTGATTGTTGATTCGTTAGAGAGGTGTGTTGAGGTGGCTTATTGGGATTGAGGGCAGGGTAGATGAGGATGTGACTAAGTAATGAGATGTAAGCTTCATCCTCAATAGTGGTCAAGGAATGAGGTAGGTGGTGTTTTAAATTGATAGATTTAGTGGATTTAGTTGTTTTGAAGTTGAATCTAGGTAGTTTATGGTTATTTTAGTAGGGTTTTGGGGGGGGGTTAACCTAGATTTAGGTTTTTTTTTTATTTGAAAAATTAGCTAATGAAATTTAAAATGTAAAGAGTATTTGGGTTGTGGGTAGTGTATAGGATAGATTTAGGTAATTTATTTATTTATTTTTGATGTTTTATTAGGTTTTTAGGAAGGTAGGGATAGTTGTTTTACTATTGGTGATCACACACAGTGACTGTTGGTAGTTCAACCAAACTGTCGATGGTCAGACTTGACCGTCAGTGGTCATAATGATTAGAAAAGGTCTGTTTTAATAAAAATATATAGGAAAAATGTTTCAAAATATTTTAAAGGGTTTGAGTAGTTAAAATACCAAGTGTAAGCTAGGATAGGTTAATTTTCAAGTAAGAATGATGTGTTGAAATGGTTGTTAGTTAGAGTCAGGTGTTGGTTTGATAGGTTTAAAGAAGGTGTTAAAATTGTTGTGAGTTAGGGTGATATTGGAATAGGCTAATTTAGGTGGTTTAGGTTGATGTAAGTAGAATGAATGAACATGAATAATGGTAATGGAAAACTAAGTGTGTGTGCTAACTTGAATTTTTGTAGGCACGAGATCATATCCAGATGAGATATCAAGTTCCCAAGATCTTTGTAGAGATCTATGGAGGGATAATTGGTGGCGACTGGATACATATGGATAAGGTCAGCCTCAAAGCTATGAAACACTATCAGTGTTTTCTATGAGATGCAATGATGATTGTGGCCCTCATTGAGAGATGAGATCCAATAATGAATACCTTCCTCTTGCCAATAGGAGAGATGACCATCCTACTTGAAGATGTTCATAGGATTATATGACTACCCATTCAGGGGATATTGATATACCATATTGAGAGTGAGGAGAGGGATGATCTACTGGAGTTGATATATGATGATGACCATACATTGGTGATATGGCATGCCAAAGGCTTTAGTTATAGGCCATTATATCAAAAGGCCCTAGATGAGAGTCATTTGATGATGATGGTGGTGGAAGTTTCCTTTTTTGTAGTGTTAGATTTGAGTAGTGGGTAGTTTCCTTATTTGTTATTGAGAGTATTGGTGGAGATGTTTCTTAGTAGGATAGTGTTTGAGTAGGCACCTATTTTTTTAGTACAAATATACAAGGAGATATGGGGGTTAAAATCTCACTAGAGGTACAACATCATTGTCAGGTTTGTGCTACAATGTTGGGTGTATGAGCACATTTAGGTACTAAGGCTAGTGGGGCTACCATGGGAGGGATACACCCAGATGGATTTTAAAGTAGGTTTTATGTAGTAGAGGTATGATTACACACTTATAAGATTTGAAGGAGGTGTGAGAGACATTGATTGGTTTAGAGTCACTGGAGGCCTTGGTGTTTGGAGATGTAATTTGTAGGTCATATGTCAACTTCTCGAGGTGGCCCCACTATACTTGGCATATTTTTTTGATGCAAAGTTATAAGTGTATATTTGGGAGGAGAGAGGGTGAGATTGAGCTCATCATGTTTGATAGGGTTTACAGGTAGTTTGGCTTGGTGCAGGGGATTCTAGGTCTATTCCTTAGATATAGGAGGGAAGATGTGAAGTTTTTGATTCCCAAGACACAACCATAGAGATAGTGCTTAATCATGAGGAGCTGGCTATCAGAATAGAGTTTTATGATGAAGTTGTTGTTGATGACTATGTATCATGGTATAAGGACCTTTATGTAGCACCTAATTTTGGGTGGGATAATGGGGCTAACAGGTTATGGATGTGGACCCATTTGGTGGGGGTGGTGATGAATAGGTAAGAGCAGCATTAGTTGTTGCACAAACATAGATTATAGAATTACAGGGATAGGTGGCCACATTATAGGGTTAGATAACATTAACATAGGGTTAATTGGTCAAATTTCAAGGATAGTTTCCCACCGAACAGGGTTAGGTGGTCACTTTGAAGGGATAGGTTACCATCATGATAGGTGAGAGAGACCAAGTGAGGGCCACACTAGCTTTGGTGACCAAGGAGAGGGATACACTGAGACAGAGGGGAAGAAAAGTGACACACCCACAAGACCACTAGGTAGTATTCTTATCCCCAAGCATGTGGCCATGATTGAGGAGTTATGATATTATGAGGCCATTATTTTGGCATAGTGTGTAGTAGAACCCTGATAGGGTGAGTATACATCCATCTTGGTAGGTGGTGTTGGGGTAGTGACTCCAGGTCAATGGGCCACTTTAGTGGGTGGATAGGTGGGTCTCTCAACAGGACTAGCACTAGATGGTAGTGGTAGTGTAGGTGGAGGAAGTGGTACTTTAGGTGGAAATAGTGGTAGTGGTACCCAAGGGGCATGATATGATATGATAAGATGTATAGATGTGCATGATTTTGATATCGGTCAGCATGTTGATGCAGTGAGATGTATATGTTTTTAGAGAGGGATTGTATATTATTACATGTATTATTTATTTTGATGACATTATGTATATGATGATGGCATTTATGTTTCATGGTTCAATGTTTATGGATGATGGTTTCAATGTTTTATGCTTTATGAGAAGTGGACTCCTTAGCTTAGGCATTTGATGATGTTTATGGATGATGATTTATTTTGTTCAAGGATTTGATGTTTCTAATTATGGATGGTTTGATTATTTTTATTGATGTGGTTTATGAGTAGGGATAGGATGATATGCATGGCTATAGATATATGATGTGGTTTATGTTGTTGATTATGGATGTGTGATGTGTTAATTATGGTTTGATGTTATGATGTATAGTTATTTTGATGTTTATGTTTTATGATCATAGATATGTGATGTGAAATTATGGTTATGATGTTATGAAAACACATAAAGCAAGTTAGATAACAAACTAGATGTGGGAAAAGAGATAATAATCATGGGACAATATGTCTATATGAACCAATGATAAAGATAAATAAAAAGTGTGATGATTTTTCATTGGTAAGGACAAAACAAAAATTGAAGTCAGATTGGCTTAGGGAACATAAGCATTTTGAATGTTTTTCCTTAACATGATTTGGTTGATAAAAAGGGTGTCTTGATCACATTGTGTCAAGTAAGCTCATAATCCCTTGATTTTTAAATGGTATAAAGGCGATATAAGTGGTAGGTTAAGGGTAAATGGGTGACAAGTAAGGTAACCTTATGTGGGTTAGTTTATCCCTTTTATAGGTGACCTAAGAACTATATTATACAAATCCATGGCTTCATGCAAGGTGTAGACTGATTATTGTAGTAAGTCTACTAATGCTAGATATAAAAGTTGATTGCAACTTTCTTGGGCTAGCTTGTTCTAATTTTGATATGGGGTCTTTTGTTAGTGTTGTTATTTTGATAGATTTTTGAATCTAATTAATGTAGGAAGATTCAAATTATTTCTTTGACAAATTTGACTTAACCTTCCTTCAATTGAGTGGTCTAAGTTTGGGTGTGTTTATTTGGTAGTTGTCCTTCAAGGGAGCAATCTATCCTTTCAAGCAATTTAGTTTTTTTGGGTAGTTGTCCTTCAAGGGAATGGTCTTTAATTCTAGAGACATGTGAACTAAGTGATATTTTGGTATCCCAAATTATTTTGATGTTAGATTTAGACATGGACGAGTCTAGATAAGCTTAGAGGTTTACCTTTATGAGGGCAAAGACTTATCATTAAAAAGTTAACAATAGGTGAAAGGGGTGGTTTTGAGAGATAATGACCATGGGATTATATCTAATTAGGGATAAAAAGTATGCATGATAACCATGCCATGGGTAGAATCGTGGTACCCATATTTAGGATTAGGCTATGACTATGATCGTTAATCACATGGTTCTATGTTGTAATATGTTATCCTTAAAGGGATAGGGATAGGTAAGTAAAGGTGAAAATCTCAAAAATCAAGAGATGAGATTAAATTAGACAAGAAGGTGAGTTTGATGCTTGTTTAACAAAAGAAAGGACATATATGCAAAGCATTGAGAGGCTCAGGTTTTGGTTTGCCTTCAAGAGAGGATAAATAGTAAGCTCATGATCCATACTTGTGGGTTATGATGTAGGGTCCAAGCCAATTGAAAGCAAACTTGCCTCTTTTGATTTTTTCCATATTCATCACATGTTGATTTTCCTTTAGGATGAGGTCTCTGATGTTGAATTCTCATTCTTTCAGGTGTTTCTTATAGGTGTGCTTGATTCACTCTTACTAGACATGAAGATGGTTAAGCATGACTAGGTGATGTTTGTCAAGTAGCTAAAGTTGTACTAGATGTTCTTGATGATAGTCACTCTAAAAAATGATGTCTTATAAGGATATGTAAAGAGAGGGAATCTAGACTTTGAGAGACAAAATGGTCTTTGCTATTTTGTTGAGAATTTTGTTAGAGGCTTCTCCCTGTCCATTTTCTTATGGATGATAAGGTGAGTAAAAGCTCAAATTGATTCCAAATGAATTAAAAAGACCTTGGACTTGCTTATTTTTTAAATATTTTACATTATCCATGATGATCTTATGGATAACAATGATACTACAAATGATATGATGATTAATGAAGTTGACTATCTTGTTGGCTTTGGTCGAGATGAGAAGAATAACCTCCACCCATTTGGTGAAATACTCAGTAGAAGTGATGATGGATTGGTGCTATTGTGAATAATGAGGATTTATTTATCCAATGATATTGGGTCCCCATTGTGATAAGGGATAATAGTATTTGGATACTTGAAGGCCATAAGAAGATGTGTGATGTAAATTGGCTCATTATTGACATTTAACACACTTCTTTACATAATCACAGTAGTCCTAGTTGAGGGTGGGCTAATAGTAGCCAAGATGAAGGATACATTTAGAAACAGCTAAACCACTAAAGTGTCCCCCATATATTCTATCATGTGTTTCCTTGATAGCATGAGAAGCTTCATGACTATGTAGACAATGTAGAAGGAGGCCGTTAAAATCACACTTTTAAAGGATTCCCCTTAGTATGGTATAAAAAGAGGTACTCTGAATAAAGGCCCTTCAAGAATTCTTATAGAGTTTGTGAGGAATGATGTCAAGGTTGAGGTAGTCAAAGGTTTACTCATACCATATGTTCGATGGAGATTATTTTACACTACAAATGGTAGGAAGATTGAAATGGATATAAGAGGGTATGATAAAGAAGTAAATGGTGAAAAATATTTTAGAATCGATAGGTTGAGATGGTTTTTGTGAAGCAAGGGAAGCCATTGTATCCTTGAAATTATTGGTGGATTTTGGAATAGACTAGATAAGGTTATGCTCAAATGATGCTAAGAGTACATCTACTAGCTATTTATACTTTTGAAAGACATCGTTCTTACATTGGTAGGATCCATTGACCTAGTTGACCAAAAGCTAAGAATCACCAAAGATACTAATTTTCGTAGTTTCTAAGTCTAAAGTGGTTTGGGGACCTAATACTAGGGCTTCATACTCAACCACATTTTTGGTGCACTCAAAATCAAGTTTGAAGGAGAGGGGAAGAGGTTTTCCATCAAGAGGAATGAGAATAACTATGAAACCCCAACCATGTTGGCATTTGGAACCATTGAATAACATGGATATTTGGTAGGTAGGGTCTACATGAGAAAGAGTCATGATTGACTCATCTAGAAATGCAAGAGGAAGTGGTTGGTTATCTAGAAAAGAAGCCTCAGCCAATTGATCTTCAATGAATTTCCCTTTAATCAAATTTTGATAGAGGAACTCAAGGTCAAACTCAGCTAAGAGCATGAGCCACTTAGCCATACGCTAGTTTTGGTATGGTTTAGAGTGCATATACTTGAGTGGTCAATGTTTTTTATGACAAAGGTTTTATGATTGAGTAGGTAATGATGAATTTTGGAATCCATAAAGACTAAGGCAAGGCAAAACATTTTATAATGGATGTACCAAGTCTCATATTCTATAAGTGTTCAACTTATGTATTAGATAGCTTGCTCTCTGTTTTGTTCATCATACTGAGTGAGCATTGCCCCTAAGGAATGGTCTGTGGTAGAGATATAAAGGTAGAAGGGTTAGTCCTCTTTAGGTGGGGTAAGAATAGGTGAAGAAAGGAGGTACTCTTTGAGTGAATCAAAGGCTTGTTGGTAGTCTTTAGTCCACTTAAAATATGTATCTTTCTTGAGAAGATGATGAAAGGGTTGACATCTATCCAATAATTGATAGATGAAATGACAGATGGATTATAACTTCCCTTGTAGGCTTTGGAGTTGCTTAAAGTGGGTTAGAGGTGGAATCTCTAAAATTACTTTGAATTTAGTAGGGTCTACCTTAATTCCTCAAAGAGAGACAATAAAGCCAAGAAGATTTCTAGATAAAACTCCAAAAACACATTTTTTTAGGTTGAGATTGATGTGTAAATGAATTAGGCATTCAAAGATGATTGTGAGAATGGATAGATGATCCTTACAATATTTAGATTTCCCAAGAAGATCATCTACATGGTCTTCTATGATTTTATGGATGAGATCATGGAAGATGTAGGCCATTGCCTGCTAGCAAGTTGTTTTAGCATTCTTTAGACAAAATAGCATGACCCTATAGCAAAAGGTTCCCCATGGGGTGATGAAGGAAGTTTTATGTTGATCCTTTGGGGTAATCAAGATTTGATTATATCCTAAGAAACCATCCATGAGAGAAAACATCCCATGTCTGACTATAAGATCAATAAATTAGTTGATTCTAGGCAAAGGGAAGTCATCCTTTGGGCAAGCAAGGTTGAGATCATGAAATTTAATACAAAGGTGAAGTCCCCCTATGGGTTTGGTTATGGGAATGATATTATAAAGACATTGGGGATAATCTGTGGGTTATATGAATTTGAAAAATAAGAAATGTTGAAGCTCTTCTTTGACTAGAAGGGCAATGCAAGGGTGCATCTTGAAAATATTTTGTTAAACAAGTTTATCATCAGGATGGGTGACAATGTTATGGAGGGATATGGAAGGTTCAATTCTAGGCATATCTTGATAGGACCAAGCAAATGCTATGTTTTGGTCATGAAGGCAAGAAGGTTAATCTTGTTTCTCCACAAAATCTAAGGATTGACTAGTCTTGATAGTGTGAGGGTTATCTTGAGTACCTAAATTAACATCGATAGTGGATTCATTCAACATGGTTTGGTTCTTAGGAGGAAGGGATTTATGGATATAATAATCCCCTAAACTGAGGTAGGTGAGAATATAATCATCATCTTGATGTTAGATGGTATTGATGATAGGAGAATCATTTTCTACCATTTTAGGATGAATGAGAGGAAGGGTTTTAGTTTGGCCACCCTTTTGATAGGTTAAGGGGGATAAACTAACAATATTGACTAAAAAATTAGGAGGAATGATTTTTAAATCCTCATATTTTTAAGGAAATTGGGTTGGTGAGCATGGGATGTTTTCCTCAATGATGGAAATAGGTTTAGGTGAATCGATGGGCTATTCTAGTGGTATGAACCCAAGGCCAAATAGCTCACAAGGTTTTTGGGTTTTAATGAAAGGTAACTTTTGAATTCCCTATTCATAATGGCCAAGGACAAATTCTATCTAGGAACACCTGTGAAGGCATAATTTGGCAAATTCTAGTTTGTCAAGATAGGAGAAGTCAGAGGTAAATGGTTGGGTGGAAGAGGTAGTGGTGGAAGGAAGAAGTGGATGATCAAGTCCCACATAGATTAAATTAGTTTGATAGTTGGGAAGCCCAAAATTAATGATGGTTTTCATAGTAAGGTCATAACTAGGATCATGTTTGAGTTTCCCATACTCTTGAGGAATAGGGAAATCATCCAAGGCTAAAAGATGATACTCCCCTAATGAGAGACATTGAAACGTAGGTTCTAAGGGCTCCTCTATGAGGATCTAAGAAGAAGGGATATATGAGCTAGTTGAATCTTCATTGATGGTATGGGTGGGGTTATTTTTGGTTATTGGTGAGGTGGATGATGGAGGTAGAAGAACATCATTAGGTTGATATGTCATGTTACAAGATACAAAAGGACTAGGGTCAGCTTTTATGGTAACAACTTGACCCTCATATTTGAATTTAATGCATCGATATAAGGTGGATGGAACATAACTTATGTCATACATCCAAGGGAATCTAAGTAATATGTTGTATTAGAACTCACCTTCCACAACATAAAATAGTTATATAATTTTGCAAGGTCCCAAGTGGATGTGGAGGATAATTGTCCCCAAGGTAATGGCCATTGTATCATTAAAGGAGCGGAGGACCATTGTATTTTTTGACATGATAGTCTTAGTTAGTTGAAGTTAGTCATAAGCATGAGAGAAAATTATTTTAATACTAGATCCTCCATCAATCATCACCCTTTTGATGTATGTTTGATTGATATGTGTAGTGATGAAAAGGGGAAGATCAGGATCTTCAAAATGAATAGAAAGTATTTTTGAATCCTGGAATGTGACAAAGGTAGAAATTTGAAGGGATCCAACAAAGGATGCAAGAGGTTAAAGGTCTTCAGGTTGAACCTCTATTGATTTTAGGGCCTCTATCAATACTTGGTGATGATTGGGTGAGGTGTTGATTAGTTCATAAAGGTTCATCTTCATTGATGTTTGGTGAAGTTGTTTTAACACTACTCATTGAATATATTCAGAAGGGTAGGTGTGAGAGGCTCCCAAAATAGATATTTTGGGTTTTGGTGAAGGTGAAGGTAAAGGTGAGGGTGTTTGGATTTGGTTTGAAGGTTGAGTGGTGAAAGGGTATGTCTATGGTATAGATACTTTGGTTTTCCCATTATCTTGTTGTTGGACCCTAGATCGAGTAACCATATGGATAGTGTGGATGAGGAGAAGTGTTGGACTAGATGGCTGCTTTGGTTCCTCCTCACTTTCAAATGAGAGTGGAGGAGTAGGTAAGGGTTGGATGGGTTATTTTGGTGGTTAATTTTGTAATGGGATTAAGTGAGGTTTATTTGATAATAGATCATCCTCATCCCATAAGTTATGGATAAGTGCTTGTAGAGATTTATAGTTCTCCATGTTATGTCCAGGTTTCTTATGGTATGAGTAAATTAGACTATCATTAAACCGAGATGGTTTAGGACTTAAAGGGTCAAAGGGTTTGATAGGTGGTAGGCTTAAGGAATAAGTTTACAACAACCTTTGTATAATGGTTGAATAAGATTTAAGCAAAGGTATTGGGGGTGATGGGGTTTTAGTTATAGGAGTGGGAGCCTTCTTAGAAGTAGGCTTCACTATGAAAGTTATGGGTGATAGAATGGTTTTGGTAGGTGATTTTGGTTGGTATTGTTTGGTTATGGTTGGTTTTGAGGTGAAAGATTGAGAAGTGGATGATGAAGGTTTGGAGATAGGTGGGAAGGTAGAGGTAAATAGGTTAGTTAAGAATGATGGGAAGTTTGATGATTTGGTGGGGGTAGGTAAAGGTTGAATGAAAGGAGAATGTTTAGTTTAGGTCATTTTGAGAGGGTTCACCTTCTTGGTAGAAGAATGATCTCCTAGGATAGTCAAAGGATGTGGTCCTAAGATAGAAGGTAAGAGGGAAGGAGGTGGTATGGCTCTAGTTCAAGGTGGGATTTTAGGTGGATCCACATTCTTATTTGATTTGGTTGGGATTTTCATTAGTGGAATAGATGGGGCTAAGTCCAACTTAAAATATGGGTGAAAAAAGTTAGGTGTAGGAATTATTCTTAGATTCTTGATAGGTTTGGTTAGAGAGGTGTAAGGTGATTTGATAATTTTAGATGGTGGAGGGTTTGATGGTTCCCCTATGGTTGTGGAGGGAGAAGATTTTGATGAAGGTATTAAGGTAATGATAGGTTTGATGTTAGATGTAAGTGAGGTTAAAGGTTTAGGTTTGTTTTGATAGGGGATCCCAAGATGATGCCAAAAGGTAGCTCCATCCAAATTGGATTGAAAAGGGAACTCTAGGCTTTGGACCAATCTAGAGAAAGGTTTGTAAATGGGTTTGATCCTTTGGTCATTGGTTTCAAAGATTAATCCCATAGGTTAAGATGAGGGAATGGTTTCTTCACCTTTGCCCTTGATAGATGGTTCTAAGGTTTGAGAATATGTTTCCTCCATTGAAGGAGTAGACAAGGTAATCTCTTCTTTTGGGATGGTTTCTAAAGAGAGAATGGGTGGTTATCTGATAGGGGAGGAAGGTGTGATGACCCCAAGTAAAGGAATGGAAATGGTTGTTTCCTTTATTTGGGTATCCAAAGGAATGGTGGGTAACTCCACCACTTCAATAAGTGGAGTGGGGGAAGAGGTAGTTGAAGTGATGGTTGGATCCTTTGGTATTTATATCAAAGGAGATGTGGGTAAGTCTATGGTCTCATCAAGTAAATAAAAAGGGGTGGTTGCTTCCTCTATTTGGGTGTTTGAAAGAATAGAGGGTGATTTCACCACTTTAATTAGTGGAATGGAAGAAGTGGTAGTTGAGGTAATGGTCTCCTCAATGATATATTCACTGATAATGATATTGACCAGATGGACCTCATGAGCGTGAGATGATTCCAGTTTATTGTCATCATAGTTGGTAAAAGGGGCATGATTGGGGAAAGGTTTACTAAGATTGTCAAGGGATTGATTTGGGGGTGTATTAGGATTATCAAATATAATTTTTCACTTATCAATCATGTTTTGGATAATAGTTTTAAATGTTTTACACCTACCAATATCATGTCCAGTGACACAGTGGAAAGCACATAAATCATTCTCATTATACCAACCAAGTGTAGAGTGAGAAGTATCAAATTGTTGGGGAGGTTTTATGGGTGGAAGTTGTATGATGTTGTATTTGAGAAATTTTTCTAAAATTGAAGCATAATAATCCTCTATCATAGTATATTATTTTAGGGCATCTCAGTTTTGATTTTGGTTTTGTTGGTTAGAAGGGTTAGAGGAGTTGGTTTGGTTGGGTTGGTTGGAAGTTGGTTGTGGAGTGATTTTAAGGAAAAACAATTTTGTGGATGTCTTTGGTTTGGTGTTGGTATGGTTAGATTTATTGGTGGTTTTGGATGAAGGGTCATTGGATTTAAAGCTAGAATTTTTGTTCCTTAGTTTCAACCTTCCCTCATCAATGGCTCTGATTTCTAATTTGCATGCCATGGTAAAATCCTCATCAAACGTTATAAAAGTATTAACTTGAAGAGTAGGGGAAATATGTTTGGCATAACCTTGAGATAAAAGTTCAATCAACTCAAGTTGGGGTAAAGAGAAAGAGATCTAGTTGATAAGACCTCTCCATCTAGCTACAAAATCGGTAATTGATTCATCATCAAATTACCTAATGGAATAGAGGTCAGTAATAGAGACCTTTTCAAATATATTAACTAAGAAATGATCTAAAAATATTTGGGCAAGTTGGGAAAAGAAAAATATTGAGTTCTTGGTGAGAGCACTATACCAATCTAAGGATGGTCCCAAACAAAGACATGGGAAAGTATGAAGGAGAAGAGAATTGGCATATACAATCAAATAAAAAGAATAGTGAAATGCTCTTAAGTGTTGTTGGGGATCCTCCTTTATTTGGAACTTGGAAAACTTGGGTAGTTCCCATTGAGGAGGATAAGATCAGATAGGGATGGATGGGTGAATAGGTTCATTATAGATTTGATCATAAGATAAAGGTTATGAGCCCCAAAGATAGATGACTCTAGGTTGGTAATTTTTTCTATTAACATTTTGACCAAATCTATTTGAGGTTAGGAAGCTCCATAATTGGCTGGCAAGTTTTTTTGGGGTTAGGTGGATTCAATATATGGATAAGTGGTAGAAGGTTGAAAAGATACCACATATTAGTATGTGGTCATTGAAGGTTGGGATGATGTCATATAAGGGTTAATGTGTACAAAAGGTTGGGTAGAAAGTGTTATGTATCCTTGTGTATTAGGAACATATTGGTATGATATCATTGGTATTTGTTGAGGGATTACTATGGGTTAATTTAGAAGTATGGATAGATTAATTAGTTGTGGTTGGGTGGTAAATCTTGTAGTAATAGGTGGAAGGGTAGGAGGTATGGAAAGCACCAAATTTTGAAGTGGGGTGTAAATTGGTGGGTTGGTAATGATAAGGGGAATGGTAGAAATAAGGGTATAAAATATCCCCACGATGAATGATGTATGGGTAACAATAGGCGAGGTTGCTCCTATGTTGTAGGTGTTGGTTGGTGTAGGGGGTGTTTGGTTATTGGTTGGGATGTTAGATTGAGTTTGGGTGGTGGTAGTGGATGGGATATTGGTGGAATAAGATGTTTGGGTGATCATAGGTTGGGTAGAGGTAGCACCAACCATAAGATGTGGAAGTATACCATAAGGTGGATCTATAGGAGGAACCAAAGTAATAGGGGTATGGTGAGATAAGGTGTTGAGGTAATGTTTAAGGGCCATGAGGTTGTTATTAAAGAAGGTAAAAAATATTTCATTAACCTCGATAACTATCTGAGGCATGGTAGGTGGAGGACAAGAATGGGGATAACCCTCAACATATGAGGTATACTCTATGGATGATGAAGACAAGGAAGGTGGTTCTTGGTTGGTTTGATTCCTTAATGATTGTCTAGTAAAGACCATGTAAGAAATAGAAAGGAATAAAGGAAATTTCATAAATAAAATATAAAGTAAGCAAAAGAAAAAGATCTATAGGAAATCAAAACATACACTAAAGTGTGTTTAAAATATTAGGGTGCCTTTTATCTCATTTTTTGTTTATGCCCCAAGTTGTGTGATAGAAGTTGGCTTGTAGATCAGGTACTAGAAAAGAAATCTATTATTAGTTTTAGGTTTTGTTTAGGCACTCAAGAGAGATCTGTACTAGAAATTAATACATGGCTTGGTATTGGGGCCTACCCCCTCACTTCACACATCACAATGATAGGAGTGTTAGGTGTTTAGCTAGTATATATTGATTTATCAGAGTTTATACTCAACCAAAGATTTGAGTTGGTTATTCCATTGGTAATGACCTCCAAGTAGGATTATCAAAAAAGGGTAAGGTGATCCTCTAGGTGATAAAATCCTATTCAGGGTTTGTCTTAAGTTTGTTTAGATGTTTAATTGTGAAAGTGGTTTGGTAAAGTGTGTGATAATAAAATTGAGACTACGATTGATTACTCTGATTTTAAGTTACTAGTTGAACTAAAAACATGTAAGCAATCATTCTATACAAGGTTTATTTTAATTCAAAAAGATATTTTAGATTTCATTGTATGAGCATAGAATAAAGGAAGAAAATGGCACCTAGATGATTCTAGGTCCCACCAAACATGACAAAATGTTTCGATCATTCTACTCATTTCTTAATTAAGGAAGAAGATAAGAAATTAGTAATAAGGGTGTGGTAGAAGAACCTAGTTGTTATGCATGTGTGATCTAGATGAATGTAGAGAGATCCTTTTTATCTTGAAAGGATGACTTGTAGATAAGAAAGTACTAAGAAGACTTGTTTGTTACATAAATAGTAAGGTGGATTGCCTAGTGTGAGCTAGATCCAAGAAGCGTGAGTTTTCTAGGAGGCTATCAATCCACTTTTTTATAAAAGTTAAGTTAAAAGAGATAAAATGAAAGTACTTACATCAAATAATAGAAATAAATTGAAATGAAATACAATAATAAATGAATGCTTATTAGATAAAATAACTAAAAATAGAAATAACAAGTCAATACTAATACTAAAATAGATCAAGTCATGTTTAGAAAATCAAATAGATGTTTTTGAATAAGCAAGGACACAAAGTCATATTTGGTTAGGGGTATGGAGTTAAAAATAACTTGTTATTTCTTACCACAGTGATCATTAATGGTTAGGGTAACCATCAGTAGTTAAGCTGACCATCGGTGGTTGGGTAACCATCGATGATTGGAGGTAATCGTCAATAATTATGTTGATCATCGATGGTAACCTATGGATTTTGAAGGTACTATGAAAAGAGTTATAGAATAGGTTAATTATCAGGTAAGAGTTTTTTTAAAGGTTTGGTTAGGGGGAGGGAAGTCAGAAGATAGGTACAGGGGGTTTGATTTAGGCCTAAAAGTCAGAAACCAAGCAACCAAAGCTGAAATACAAACTATATAAGTTACTTCTTAAATGGTTGATGATTGATGGCTGGAGACATTTTGGTAGAGTAATAGTACTTTGCCTTAAGATAAATTTTGATATAGGTTTGGATCTATGTTTCAATTTATAAATTGTTGTAAAGTAGACGAGTGGGCTAGAAGCTTGAATACATGTATGCTAAAACGTTCTTATGATTGATTGATTGATCTTTTCTCCTTTTCACCTCCTACTCCCCTCCTTTTATAGGCAAGGAGAGATGGAGGATAAAAGGTTACCTAGGAGGTTTGCATATTGATTTTGATGCTTTGTAGTTTATTAGCAATGAGCAAGGTGAACATATTAAATTATGCCATGTTTGCTTGAAAATAGTTAGGGTTTTTATAATAAAAATGAGGACCTAACTATTGATGGTTACCCTAACCATCGATAGTCAAGTTGATCATCAAAAATTGAGTGTTTAAAGGTAAAGGGGTCAAGTTGAGTTAAAAGGTGTGGGTAAATGTTAAATCTAGTTAATTAGTGAGTTTAGTTAGCTTAGTAGCTAACTAGACTCTGGGTCCGATGGGTTAGTTAGTGGGCCAAGAAGGGTTAGGTGGTCCCTAGAGTATCCCAAGGAATTTTGACATCTAAAAATTTTGTGTATAATTTTTTAGTGTAACACTTAAGTCCAAGGAATGAGAGTGCAATGAGTACAGATCAAAGATAGGTTCATTGAAGTCAGATTTAGAACAGTCCATAGTCAAATTAAAAAATTGTCAAGTTTGAAAAGAACAATGGAATTATTGATGACATATTGAATAGTTAAAGGTCACCACCCATCAAAATAGGTCTTGGTTACATCGATGATAAGAAGAAAAGAAATAAAAAGAAAAATATTAGTAAGCCAATGATATATGTTGATCTCTAAAGAAATTTGAGATTATGAATGATAGTCAGAGGTCAGGATAGGTCAAGGAGATTATTTCCTCTCAAAAATAACAAAAATGTCAATGTGTCTTTCAAAAATCTTCAGAGATCATTTCTTATCAAGCAATTGAATGCAATAAGGTACATGAATTTCTTTTATGGCTACTATTTTTCTTGGAATCAGTTTAGACATAGATTTGTAGATTTTAGATCAAATTATAGAAATAATCTTGCATGGAGAAGTGATATAAAAGTCATGGATTTCCAAAAATATTCCCAAATTCATTTTTCCAAAGTTCAAATATCAATAGAAGTAGTATGATTTTTTACAACTGTAATAGAATTGGACATATTGATATATTTTATATATTGGGTTATGCAAAACCCCTTAGTCAAAATAGGAAGGTGTATATTCAAGTTGATAATTAGTTAGAACCTTTGAAAATACTAAAAAGGGAGAAAGAAAATGATGGTAAAAAAGAAGAAGAGTCCATGTTAGGAAAATCTACTTTTCACATTCAAGATGAGAGTTTGAAATAGTACATTAGTAATGGTTATTCAAGCCATATGATAGGTGACAATAATAAATATATATCATTAAATAAGACTACTGAAGGTAAAACTAAGTTTGGAGACAATATAATCGCTGATATTATTGGCAAGGGAATACTAAGTTTGACAATGGGAAAACTAAAATTGAGAATGTGTTATATGTAAAAGTTATGAAGCATAATTTTTCAAGTGTTATTCAAATTTTCAATCAAGGATATCTTTTAAATTTTAATGCTAAAGTATGTGATATAAAAATATCAAATTTAGGAAGATTGGTAGTAAATACTAATAGGACTGAAAATAATTTGTATGTTTTGAATGAGATCAAGAAGGATAGGTGTTTGATGAGTCAAGTAGATGACAGTAGGATTTGGCATAGAAGAATGGGACATATAAACTTTGACAACTTATTAAAGATAATTACTAAGAAATTAGTTAGGAATAATCCTAAGATCATTAAGTCTACAAACACCTTGTGTAAGGCATGACAACATGGAAAATAAATAAGAAGGTTTAAGACAAAATAATATTCAAATACAAAACCATTAGAGTTGATTCATACAGATCTATGTGGTCTAAATAAAACTCAAATTATTCAAGGTGTAATTTACTTCATGCTTCTTATTTATTATTACACTATAATGACTTGGGTTTCTTTCTTGAAGGAGAAATCTGAGGCTCTAGATAAGTTTAAGGAATTCAATCTTCTAGTTGAGAATGAGATGGACTTATAAATCAAGTTTCTAAGATATCATAAAGGAGGAGAATTTTGGTCAAATGAGTTTGATAAATTTTGTATGGAACATAAAATCAAGTGAAAGTTTTCAGCTATAAGGACACCATAGTAGAATGGTGTGTTAGAAAGGAAGAACATGGACTATTTAGGAAATGGTTAGGACAATGTTGAATAAGTCCAAATTATTTGATATATTTTGGAGAGAGAATATAAACATAGTAGAATTCATTATAAACAAAGGTCAAATCAAAATAAACAATAATAAGACCCCCTATAAACTATGGAAAGGTAGACCAGCTTTAGTGGAACACTTTAGAATGTTTAGAAGGATATGTTTCATCAAAAGAGATGAAAAGGATCTAGGAAAATTTGATTCAAAGTTTGATGAAGGCATCTTCCTTGGATATTCTTCAATTATTTATGCATATAGATGCTACAACAAGAGACTACAAAATATTGTGGAGAGTATACATGTGAGAGTGGATGAAACCAAATCTAAGAAGGTCAATACACAACTAAAATTTTATGCAGAGGAGCTTGACCTCAAGGGAAAAAAGGGAACATTAGTGGAAGTATCAAAATAAAGTCAAGAAGAAGAAGAATGGGAAGATACAAGGTCACCTTCTAGATTTGTTTATAAAAATTGTATAAAAATTCAAATCATTAGTGATATTAATGTTGGAGTGAAAACTAGGAGAAGGTTTATGAATACATCAAAAAATGTAAACTTATCTCTATTTTCAAAGATAGAACCAAAAACTTTTTTAGAAGCTAGAGGTGATAAGCACTGGGTGTATGTTATGGAGGAAAAGCTCAATCAGGTTGAAAAAATGAGACTTGAAAACTTGTTCCCAGATCTAAGGACAAGAATGTCATTGGAACCAAATGGATTTTTAGGAATAAATTGAATGAAGATGGTTAGGTGATGAGAAATAAAGAAAGTCTAGTATGTAAAGGCTATACTCAAGTAGAAGGCGTTGACTTTGAAGAAACTTTTACACCCATGGCAAGATTGGAAGCCCTAAGACTATTTTTTGCATATGTTGGTTTTAATAATTTCAAGATATATCAAATGGATGTAAAGTCTACATTTCTCAATGGAAATTTATAAGAAGTGTATATAGATCAACCTGAAGGTTTATCTTTGTCAAGAAATAAGGACTATGTATGTAAACTAAAGAAATCATTTTATGGGATAAATCAAGCCCCTAGAGCATGGTATGCAAGACTTGATAGATACTTGCTTGATCAAGGTTTCTAGAGAGGTGTTGTTGATAGAAATATTTACATCAAAATACAAAATGAGCATCAAATAATCATAGTTGTTTATGTTGATGATATTATATTTGGTAGTGACTATGATAAGATGTCTAAGGAGTTCAAACAAGTAATGCAACAAGAATTTAAGACATATATATAGGGAAACTATCATCTTTTATTGGATTACAAGTAGTTTAGTTGGATAAGGGAATCTACATCTCTCAATCTAAATACATTAAGTAAATGTTGAAGAATTTTGATATTGAATACTGTAAATTAGTAAGTACTCCAATAACAAGTTGTAATTTGAGTCAAGAAGATAAGTCATTAGAAGTCAATCAAACCTTGTATAGACTTATGTGCATGCAATTAGAATTTCATGGTGCACATGAATCAATCCTGGATCGGATAAGATAGATCACACCTACACTTTCAATTTGGACACACACTTATTAAGTGGGAGTATGACCAAGATGAGGATCCACTAGACCCAATTAGGGTATCATTTATATCATTTGTCACAACACATGATGCTAAGCAAGGTTCCAAAGCCTACAGTCTAACATAATCGCACAACAACCCTAAAAGAGTCATATGGTTTCTATATTCACTTATGATAATAAACAAGAAAGTAAACTAATCTAATAATAATAAAAGTAAACTTATCTAGTGTTTATTAAATTTTTTGGCACAAAGTAAGGGGTTAGATGCAAAGCAATCAAATATATGTATAGGGAACTTCAAATAAAGTAAGTATGAGTAACACCCTAACACATGAAATATGAGGAGTAATATTATTCGATCCAATACGTATGCTACTTCTATTTATTAAAAAATAGGAGAATAAAGTTAGAATATACTTACCTAAATGTGAAACCATCGTGACTCAATCTCTTCATTAGCCAATGAGGATTTGTAAGAGGTTGTTTTCATTCGTAAGGGTTATTTTGTTAGGCTAAAGCATCCAAGACCTATCCACAAGGCTAATATTCTCCAAATAACAAACCTAAGCTAAGTCTCCTTAAGTAGAATGGTGGAAGAGTAGATTGTGAAGAAGTACGAGTGAATAATAACTCTTGATTGCATTCATATGGAAATGACTGAAATGACCTTATATATAGGAGTATCAGACCCAAAAATCACTTAGATATGTTAGTTGTGCTAGGTCAACTAGGATGACCTAGCACATTATCAGGCTAATGCCTAAGCTTTGTGCTAGGTCAGCCAGATGAAAACTAGGCCTAAAGAGCTAAAGTGATCCCAGACTGTGTTAGGTCGACTAGGTTGACCTAGCTTACCAAATAGGTAAAAAGGTTACTAAGTAAGGGAAACAAGGATAGAAAGAGGAAAATACTAGAGGAATGTGCAAGTAAGGAGAAATAGCTTAGGGAAAAAATTTAGGAGTTGAATGGATAGGGAATAATATGTAAATAAGGGACAATAATCCTGTAAAGCAACAAAGGTCTGCCCACCCTTTTCTTGATGCACCCATTAAAACATGCACTTAGAGAGATTGATTCATGATGGGTTCTTACAAGATGTAAATTATTAGTAATTGATAAAAGTGTGAAAATATTATGCGTATACATATTCCACACTCGAAGCTCATCACATGTCACTAAGGTGTAATAGGGGATAGTGCTTAGAGAAAGAACATAAAGACACACACAATGTTGATGCTAAAAAAAAATTGTAGTATTTTAAAAAGAATAAAATAACTAAAAGTAAATGATAGAAAAGGAAACTAACTAAAAAATAAATAACTAAAAAGTAAATGATACGTAGCTTGACTTACCTTTATCATGGGATATTTTTTAGTTGTGTTTTAGTTTTGATTGTGGAGGGTGTAGAGACTACTTTGGAAAAACCCAGAAATACAAAACTAAGGAGCAAAAAAACAAATGCAAGAAAATCTAAGATAATTGGTGCTATATGGATGGGACGTACTTGGGAATTTAGAAAGTTGGGTGACAAATGTTATGTTAGACCAAATGACCAAGTTAAACAAGAGTAAATTAGGTAACCAAAAAGCCAAGGTACTAAATATTGAAAAACTCAAACAAGTAAACCTCAAGTAAGAAAAGGAAAATTCACCAAATTATATCAAGGATACATGTCAAAAAAAATGGTAAAAAGAGGATTCAAAAATAAAAATGGTAAAATAACATTGATGAGTGAGTAGTAATAATCCACATCTCAATCATCAATGGAAAAAGGGGATGCATAAAAGGGAAAACAACATGGTTGGGTGAGTAGTAACAATCCACATCTCATGCAACAATGGAAAAAGGGTGTGAACTCAGGTGTTTAC
This sequence comes from Torreya grandis, assembly GCA_037957365.1. Classification (NCBI taxonomy): domain Eukaryota; kingdom Viridiplantae; phylum Streptophyta; class Pinopsida; order Cupressales; family Taxaceae; genus Torreya; species Torreya grandis. The sequence continues at coordinate 8,958,486 of JARHVA010000042.1, forward strand.
AACAACAAAACAACAAAATCAAGATAAATGGGAAAAAGAAAGAAAAGTAGTTATAGTAGATATATAGAACATAATGAAAATGATCCATATTTTCTCAAACATGTTGTTTTACATCTAAAGATAGACAAAAATGAAACAAAGTAGTGTTAGCATGTTTTTAAAAAATGAAGAAAAATGAATTTAAAGAAGAGGGAAAATAGATTTGAAATCACAATTTGTCTATCAAGGGGGGAAATAAAATGGGACGGAGGGGAGAATGAAGAAAAAACCAAGGTAAAGGAACTCTTTATCGAAGTCAAGACACTCAAATTTGGTTTGTCAAAATAAGAGGATTGTCAACCTTAAGGAATCTAAAGAACTTCTCTTAGCTACATAAGTCTTATGTCAACAAATGGAGTATGTAGATCATCCCATGAAGGCTATATGCATGAAAAGTAAAATGGACCTACCTCCCCATGATATGTTCCCCATTCTTCAAGACCCATTACATAGTTGTTGGTTTACTGCAAAGATTGGGTACTTGTGTGAGAAAGTAGGTAGCACTATAGATTTTTTTGAAATCCCCTATTCCAGTCTACTAGCCTACCACATCCCAAAGGACTTTGGCTCTATGTGAAGTTGACTGTGGAGTTTGAGCTTCGATTGGAGATAGGATATATGATTTTAGTCATGTCTTTTGTATGATTAGACTTTTAAGATTTGTATGTTGCCTTTTAGATATCATTGCCTTTTATTTTCAAATGATTGGATTTTAACTTTTTTTTTTTAGATTCCTCCTCCATATGGATTTGGAAGACCAAACATGGGTGTTAAAGATGACTTTAATTTGGAAACTTTGGGACAAAGTTTCTAAGAGAGATAAAATCCAAGATCATGGAGTCTAAGAGTCTCGTAAATCTAGGTGAAATAAAAGTGTTATCTTGACTTTGACCTTATTTTATCTAAATGTGGAGGAGAAATAAAGGGGCAAATCAAGAGGAAAATGACACATGGAACAAATTTGAATTTATTCAAATTAAAAAAAATGTGACAAAGGGGAAAAAGGAATACAATGATAACAAAGGTGTGATTCCTTATCATAAGACTACGGAATTGAAGAAAAACATGCTAACATAGATTGTTTACAAATTCCATCTACCAAAAGCTAATGTTTAAGTAACAAGGATCAAAAATAACATGAAAAGAAAGGTAATTTTATGAGGAGGTCTATGTTTTATCCATGGTCTTACCAAGAAACTCACAAAAAGAAAACCCAAGGGGTGCTAATAAGGAGAAAATTAGGGAGCCTTTGTATAAATAACCTCACAAAGAAAGACCTAAAGGATGCCAAAACAACATTGGTAAGCAGCAAAAGAATGAAAAGGAAGAAATGAGAAAGAAAATAAGAATGGTAATTTTATGAGTAGGGTCAGGTTTTATCCACGATCTTACCAAGAAAATCATAAAATAAAATCTCAAGAGGATGCCAAAACAACATTGGCAAGCAAAAGGAGAATGAAAAGATAAGTGATGAAGACTATGGTGCATCAAAAAATCAAAAGACCAAAACAAAGGACTAAAGGTTTATGAAAATAAAGAAAATGAAGACTATGGTACATCAAGAAACCAAAAGATCAAAAGGGAGGATTAAATGTTTGTGAAAAGGAAAGAAATTATCGTATAGAAAGAGACCCATGCTAAAGTAACCTATAAAAAGTGTTAGATTGACATAGATAGAAAACATGATAAGAAGGAAAGGATCTTACATTAACGGCTATATGAATGATGAAAATGTGAGAGACAAGCCTATGTGTGTCAAAAGGTTTCTTGAAGTTGAATTAGTTTGGTAGCATGTAATGGATAATAAGAGTGGGCATCACTAGATGCCTGAATGGGTAATTGGATGTAAGGATGGGCACCGCAAGATGCCTAAAGTCTAAAAAGACATGAATGTGGGAATCTCAAGATGACCCAAAGGTTAAATTAATGTGTGGATGGGCATTTCAAGATGCCCTAACAGCTAAAAAGAGGAAGAAAAGAGAACCCCATAGAGTGTTTAAATGGATTCAGGCTATCCAAGAAGTTTCTAACGGGGGATATGATGCTTTAGGAATGAAAAATAATGCTAATCAAGAATAATAACAAACAAATATTTAAATCATACATATAAATAAGGAAAAAATCTAAATTGGAAAGCATAGAAGGACTGGGTTGACAAATAGGGAAAGCCACAAACAAAGCTAGGTCGACCAGATCGACCTAGTGGAAAAAATAGACCTATAGGATGTGCTAGGGTGACCAAGTTGACCTAGAGCAGTGAATAGGGGTAGGAAATTAAGTCTGTGAAAGTGAAGGATCAACCAAGTCGACCTAGCACAACAAACAAAGGAAAAGAGAAGATTGATGATGAGATAAGAAATAAAACAAGATATATTTGTAGTTAATCTTGAAAAGTAAATTCTGAAAGGAAGTAAAAAATCAATTGAATTGATGTTGGCCAATCCAACTAATGCACATAAGATAGATTGCAAATTTAAAAGAAATGTATAGCACAGAACAAAAATAGAGAAATAAAAACTAACCTTGGTGTCTTAGAGATGAAAATAAAATAGATTACTGACATGTAACCTTTGAGAGAACTGGTCCAATTTGTAGAACTGGGTTGATCTAGTTGATCAAGCGATACAATAACCTATTGCTAAAGCCAAAAAAGTGTGCTAAGTTGACATGGTTGACCTAGTACACTAATCAATATGTCTATTGTGTAATAATCAAGAGAGGATAAACTCTTCATAAAATAAATGGGCATATTAAAAGATTTTGTAGACCTAAAGATTTTGTAGACATATCCTCTCTTATCACACTGATCAACTTAAGCATAAAATATAGGGTCTGTAGATAGCACTAGGTCAACTAGGTCGACCTAGCACAATGTACAGAAGTCAAAAAAAGCACCAAGTCAACCATGTCGACCTAGTATAATAGATAGGGAAATTATTTTGCCTATATCTTTAGTTCTACTCATCCATTTTTCAAACCATAAAATTCATTGGATTCATGATGATGGAGAGAAGGAAAATAGGAAATAAATAAGTGATAAAAATATTACAATAAGTGAAATAAATCTTTCAAATATTTATTTCATGTCAAGTTCACCAGAATGTATGTAATCAGAATTACATGGTGCCCATGAATCAATCCTAGATCAGATAAGATAGATCACACCTAAACTTCTTATTGGGGTGCACACTTGTTAAGCAAGAGCATGACCAATAAGAGGATCCACTATACCTAATTAGGGGATGACTTGTATCTTATATCACAACACATCATGCTAGGAAGGGTTCTAAAGCCTAATTCTAACACAATCACATAACAACCCTAAAATATTCCTATGGTTTCTATATTCACTTATGATAATAAACAAGAAATTAAACTAATCTAATAAAAATAAAATTAAACTAATCTAGTGCTCACTAAATTTTGTGGCACAAAGTAAGGGGTTAAATGCAAAGCAATAAAATATATGTATAGGGAACTTTAAATAAAGTATGAGTAACACCCTAATACATGGAATATGAGGAGTAATATTATTCAATCCAACACTTATTATACTTTTATCTACTAAAATAGAGGAGAACAAAGTTAGAATATACTTACCTAAATGTGAACCCATCATGACTCAATCTTTCCCTTGGTCAATGGGGATTTGTAAGAGGTTGTTTTGGTTCATAATGATCACTTTGTTAGGCCAAAGCATACAAGACCTTTTAGGAAATATTAATGTGCCATGGTTGAGTAAGAAACAACCATCATTTTCATTATCCATAACTAAAGCTGAGTACATAGTAGGATCAACATGTTACACACATGTTTTATGGATGAAATAAACATTGATTAAATTTAAGATTAAGAATGATAGTCAAATTTTTATATTTTGTGAAAATAAAAGTGCCATTAACATCTTTATTAATCCATTCCTTCATTCCAATACTAATCATATTCCAATCAAGTATCATTTTATAAGGGATCAAATAGCTGATCAAATTATCAAACTAGAGTATGTCACCACAAAAGAACAAGTTGTAGAAATTTTTACAAAACCTCTTCCAAGGGAAACATTTGCCTTCTTAAGGTAGGAATTAGGAGTAATTACCTATTATATCAATCTCTAAGGAAGGTATGGATTGAGAAGGATCAAATTTTTGGGTATCTTTTACCTCTAAAGATCAAGAATCAAGAGTCTATGATAGTCAAAATATGTTCAAGTAAAGGTAAGGAAAAGAGAATATTGATGATGAGATAAGAAATAAAACAAGATATATTTGTAGTTAATCTAGAAAAATAAATTTTGAAAGGAATTAAACAATAAATTTAATTCATGTTGGCCAATCTAACTAATGCACATAAGATAGATTGAAAATTTAAAAGAAAGGTACAGCACAGAACAAAAATAGAGAAATAAAAACTAACTTTGGTGTTTTAGAGATGAAAATAAAATACATTACTGACATGTAACCTTGGAGAGAACTGGTCCAATTCATAGAACTAGGTTGATCTAGTTGACCAAGTGATATAATAACCTATTTCTAAAGCTAAAAAAGTGTGCTAAGTTGACCTGTTGACCTAGTATATTGATCAATATGTCTACTGTGTAATAATCAAGAGAGGATAGAATCTTCATAAAATAAATGGGCATATTGAAAGATTTTATAGACCTAAAGATTTTGTAGACATATCCTCTCTTACTTATCACACTGATCAACTTAAGCATAAACTATAGGGTCTGTAAATAGTACTAGATCAACTAGGTCGACCTAGCACAATGTATAGAGGTCAGAAAAAGCACCAGGTCAACCATGTCGACCTAGTATAATAGATAGGGAAATTATTTTGCCTATATCTTTAGTTCTACTCATCCATTTTTCAAACCATAAAATGCATTGGATTCATGATGATGGAGAGAAGTAAAATAGGAAATAAATAAGTGATAAAAATATTACAATAAGTAAAATAAATCTTTCAAAGATTTATTTCACATCAAGTTCACTAGAATGTATGTAATCAGAATTGCATGGTTCCCATGAATCAATTCTAGATCAGATAAGATAGATCACACCTACACTTCTTATTGGGGTACACACTTATTAAGAAAGATCATGACCAATAAGAGGATCCACTAGACCTGATTAGGAGATGACTTGTATCTTCTATCACAACACATCATGCTAGGTGGGGTTCTAAAGCCTAATTCTAACACAATCGCATAACAACCCTAAAATATTCCTATGGTTTCTATATTCACTTATGATAATAAATAAGAAATTAAACTAATCTAATAAAAATAAAATTAAACTAATCTAGTGCTCACTAATTTTTGTGGTACAAAGTAAGGGGTTAGATGCAAAGCAATAAAATACATGTATAGGGAACTTCAAATAAAGTAAGTATGAGTAACACCCTAATACATGGAATATGAGGAGTAATATTATTCAATCCAACACTTATTATACTTTTATCTACTAAAATAGAGGAGAACAAAGTTAGAATATACTTACCTGAATGTGAACCCATCATGACTCAATCTCTCCCTTGGTAAATGGGGATTCATAAGAGGTTGTTTTGGTTCATAAGGATCACTTTGTTAGGCCAAAGCATACAAGACCTATACACTTATTCTTTTTAGGAAATATTCTTGTGCCATGGTTGAGTAAGAAACAATCATCAGTTTCATTATCCACAACTAAAGCTGAGTATATAGTAGGATCAACATGTTGTACACATGTTTTATGGATGAAACAAACATTGATTGACTTTAAGATTAAGAATGACAGTCCAATTTTTATATTTTTTGAAAATAAAAGTGCCATTAACATCTTTAATAATCCATTCCTTCATTCTAATACTAATCATATTCCAATCAAGTATCATTTTATAAGGGAGCAAATAGCTGATCAAATTATCAAACTAGAGTATGTCACCACAAAAGAACAAGTTGTAGAAATTTTTACAAAACCTCTTCTAAGGGAAACATTTGCCTTCTTAAGGTAGGAATTAGGATTAATTAATTATTATATCAATCTCTAAGGAAGGTATGTATTGAGAAGGATCAAATCTTTGGGTATCTTTTAGCTCTAAAGATCAAGAATCAAGAGTCTATGACAGTCAAAATATGTTCAAGTAATAGTGAGTAGTGTCTTGTAGTGTTCTAAGGAGAATTTTATGGAATTCTCATTAGGGAAATGAATATGGATATTATCATCTTTTAAGAAACATCTCTTTGTTTGGGATCAAATCTATTTTAAGTTGTACAACCCTTTTCCATTAATGTTAAAGGGGGAGAATTTGCAAGGTAGGGGGAGAATTAGCAAGTTGAATATTTTCACGGAGTAATAGTGCAATAGTAGAGATAGTTGTATAAGGGAGAGAAATAGAAAGTTGTGTAATTACTATCTAGTTGCCTTTGGTGAAGTAATTATAGGGGAAAGAGTAAAGTGAAGTCATCAGCTTATAAAGTTTTGTCATCAATGAAAAAGAGGGAGTTTGTTGATATGTTGTCATTCATGTCAAAGGGTTTGTTATTCAGTAAAGAATATGGTCATTGATGTCAAGGAATTTCTATGAGTAGTTAAAAACTATATAAAATTTGCTATAGACTACATCAGATTTACTATGAAATACATCAGGCATGTTATGGACTACATTAGGCATGCTACATATTACATTGAATTTGCTACAGACTGCATCATATTTGTTATGGATTACATTAGAGTTGTTATGGATTACATAAGGTTTACTATAGATTGAATCAGGCTTGCTATGAATTACATTAGGCTTGCTATGGATTACATCAAGATTACTATGGATTATATTAGAATCACTATGGATTGCATCAGGCTTGCTATGGATTGTATCAGGGGTGCTACGAACTATATTAGAGATGTTATGAATTGCATCAAGACCACTGTAGACTTCATCAAGGTGACACTAAATGTATTCTAATGATTTCTAGGTCTATCCCAGCTTTGTTTCACTTAGGCCAACCTATGTGAGTGAAATTTTAGATAAGCTAATGGGAATTATGTTTGCAAAATAGAATAAATCAATATGTAACCAACTATAGAGTTTTTTGTAGCCAAATTTCAAGAGATTTTTTAGTAATGTCTTATATATAGGCAAGATCAAATTGTCCTTTTTGTAATGTGAAATATAGAGAATAATTATTTGCTAAGGAGCAGAGCATAGGTTTGTTAAAGAACAAATGGCTAGAGAGGTGTGAGTATGAAATCATCGAAATATTCATATAGAAAATTAGTAGAGTACATGTGATATTGATAAGTAGAGAGAGCAAAATTATACCATCATTTTTTGATAGAAGCAAATAAGAAAGGTGGATGATTTGAAGTAATTGGGTTGGTACTTGTAAAAAAGGTTTTAAGCCTCCTAAAGATTGGTATCTAAAAATTAGGGAGTTGGTGCTTCCTAGCAAGTGGGTGATTGATGATTCTTTTTGTCAAGTTGGTGCTTGACTATTTGGGGTTAGTGCCTCAAGCTGAGTGGGTATTCATTAATCTTGTTGACTCATTACATATCTAATTTAGGAGAAGTAGTCCATGCAGTGATCATTATGGGTTTCCTTCCCTTTAATAGTTTCCTACCTAAATCATGTGTTGTCTTTATGTTCTTTGTTTTGTTTTGATCCTCTATGGATTTTGTATTGATGCTTAACTAACAACCTAAAAAATTAAGATAAATTTTTTTAGAGCTCATTGAATCACCCCTCCCTCAATGTCTATGCTTCTAGAAATAAGTAGATGCAATATTCCATCATGTGTGGTACTACGGAGAATGAGGTGTCCATCCTACTAAACCTTGAGGCTGATACTGAGTTACAATGGTCATTTCTACCTTTGGTCTTGAAATCTTAAGATTTTCTACAGGGATCTATTGCACAGCTATTTTAAAGCCATTCTTGATGATGTCTTCCTTCAATTATTAGAGAAATCTAAAAAAATTATCATCATAATTGTGCAACTTGAATAAATTTTAATATAGACTATGTAATTTTTGGGTATACTATTATATGAGATGACATTTCATTTTTGAATGTCCTACTACTTAGTATATCTCACATAATTATGTTTATACTTTTGGGTAGTCATTCCTATGATGCCCCTCTCTTCCACACTCCATACACCATAGTCATATCTTGGGCTTGTTATTTTCATGTAACTCATCCATCATGCAAAAAAATATATATAATGATGTGCTAGCTTTCATAGTAGACTGCAAGCATTCCCCATATTCTTTTATCTGATCTACCCATAGTGCAGTTGCTCTAGTTTCGACCTTGGAAGTGAACTATGTTTGAGTAATGGAAAACCTAATTTCAGATTGTAGACCCTTTAAAAAGTATGCAACCTTATTTTAATCTTAAAATATAAAATACATTATGGTCATTACATTAGATAGCTTGTGATCATTGTCCCATACCAACTCTCCATATTTTTATGAATTTATTTCAAATATTATATTGTCTGAATTGTACATTTATTCATTTTAAATTTTCATATAATTTGATATTTTACATATTAAAATATTAATATGACAGTATCCCTTTTGTATATGAACTCTAGATATCTTCATATTAAGGCTCTTATAAGCTCACAATTAATCGCATTATCCATAGTTAAATTATTAACCTAACATTTTATTTCATAGTATAACAAATACCCATCATACAATGTCAAACTAACAAAAACTCCTACATTGAGATCCATGCTTCCTTTTTTCACATTTGAAATTAGTGGTTGTTGTATACTAGACTTTGCCAACATCTTAAGATTTGGTATGACCTAAAATCCAGCCTCAATCAATTTCTTCTTATCCAACACTTTCTTGGGGTCTTCACTATATTTTCAAAATTTATCTATAAAATAGTCAAACCACATACTATCTTAACCAACTTATGCACTTTGTATTCTTATTTATATTGATAATTAGGCATAACCTATATGCACCCTTGAAATGAATGTTCCATCTCTATGACTTCTGCTTCATTTGAAATTGAACCTACTTTAATCATGTGACTTAGCATAACATTTTTTAAATATTGTTCCTTATATTTTCCAAATAATATCCTCCCTTGTAACTATGATTTAAAACTACTTTCTAATTTATCTAATCACTTATCTTCTCTCTTCCCACTCTCTTCCATCTCTTCCACATACATTTTCAATCTTTATCCATTTATGTTCTCTCATATGCACTTTATCTTCTTTCAAGACCTCTCATTTCCTCATATTCATACTCTTCATAATCTCTAGCTCTTTCTTGAGCTCCCATTCCTTATTTATCTTCTAAAACCTCTACTCTACTCCTACTTGTAGTTATATTAGAATTATTTTGTTTATTCCATATTCTTTGTTGTCGAATTTCTCGCTCTAATCATATAATTCACTTTTCTCTCTACTTCTTTGTGTCCTGTTGTTATGAATATAATATTTTTTTGCTCACATTATATCTTTGTATGGGTAGTTAATTATTTTTAATTGTATGAGAATAACATGAGTTATATGTGAGCTATAATAACTTACTAGAAGATACGCTTGTGAAATAGTCTTTAGGGATAAGATAAATATTATAATATATTTGAGGGATTGCATATTATGCTTCTATCCTTAGTTTTAGATAACCAAGAGAGTATAAGTATCTAACTCTTGAGATAAATAAATATCCTAAATGAATTGAATAATATTGAAGAATATTTTTGTTTTTAATTTTTGTCAAATCTCTAGCAAAAATAATATTTGGTATCAGAACATGGTCAAGTCATGTTCATAATAGTATTATAATTATTTTCCTAGGGCAATTGTACATCTATATTTCCCCTGTAAGATGAAATCTTTAATATGTGATTTTATATTATTTTAGTAGTGTTTTGTTTTTGTAATCATAATGGGTGATTCATAGAGTGATATATGCATATGTGATAAGCGTATTGAACATACATTTTACATGAGTACAGATGTTGATATAAATGGGAGAATAATTTATTACTTCTATATACTCATTATTTTATCTCTTTATGATGCCAATTGCACCAAATTTTCTAGTCAATGATCAGTTATTGTAGTCATCTTGGTTAGATATTTCTAGTTTTAAATTATCATTTGGTTTTATTGAGTTTTTATATAGTTCATATTTTAAAAGTAAAAACTACATAGTTTCACATTGATTAGTTGTATTGGTGCATCGATGGAACTCATTAAAACATGTTTGCATTTGATCTGATTACAAATTACTTGATACTAGATTATAAACTATGACACCACCGACCCAAGCTTAGATAGCATCTTCTTCAAGCTCAGCCTATATTTTGATATGCTCTTGTCCTCTTTTTTAGTTTTCAATATAAGGTAAATAGACACAAAGCATACAATCAAGGCAGGGGATGAATAAATGATAAATGATGTGTCAAATTCTACCTCACACATGACATTGTAGATTTTGGTAGTTTACATCTCAGGCTCAACTCTCAACATTGTAAATGAGATATCAAGTTCTTCCTAAATCTAATTGAGCTTAGATTCATCAATAAAACTTTGTTCATGCAAGATGTGTCATTAAAATTTTAAATGTTTCAACTAATTATATTTACATTGGTTTGTAGTCTAGTTAATGTTTAATGATTTGTTTTTTACATTTAATAATATCTATTTTGTTGGTCAATAGTTTATGTTTTGTGGTTGAATCAAATAATTTGTTAATATTTTCTATACATTATTTTTTTAAGTCATTAGTATTTTATCTTTTATATTAGTTTATTAAAACTAATATTCAATTGGTTTTAGTGTTTAGGTCTTAAAATTTGTGTAGCCATAGTTTATTTTATGCATTCATGTTAATATCATAAGTATTATGTAAGGAATTTTTTGTCATGGTCAGTCTATATAAAAACAACATGTCATTTTATTGTCATCACAATTCAAGTCATTTTTTAGTATATAATTTATTTTAATTTTAAAAAAATTGTAACTGAATGCATTATTTCCTATATGTGACACCCATATTATGGGGGTATTTCTCATTTGACATGAAGTTAATCCTAAAAGCCAAACAAATTAAGTATCAAACCTACAGGAGGATGGATGCAATGGAGGTTAGAATCCAAATAGTGTCCTCTTGCAAACTACTAAGGATAGGGCTGCATAATGCAGTAGTGGTAAACAAATTATGCATAAATGACTATGTTAAGGATGATCACCAGTGGCAGTGGAGACTACTATGTTGCGTGATATTGAGTGGTAAAAATCATGTGAAAAGGCTACAAAATATATGATGAGGAATTAATTCTAATTTTTAGTTTTTTCATGTTTTCTTATTTTTTAATAAGTGAGCAATTCCAAATGTAATGCCCTGATGTAAAAATGTAGTGGAGTAATGAATCACAGAATGTTTTAACAATTATGATACTTGTAAAGATTTTTGGTTGTCTTATAAAATCATATTTTTAGGTTGTAGCTTTTCCTATAAAACCATCTTTGTAGGTTGTTGGTTGGAGCCTTTGTAAAACCATCAGTGTACAAGTGTGGATAGATGAATAGAAGTGTGGGTCCATGTTCGTACTTAGATGGTTTTTGTATCCATCCATGAAATACACTTTTGAAAAGACATTTTTAAATAATTGTGAGATAATGTACATAGATCAATATCATGAGAAAGTAGAGGCAACACATTGTAGTTCTAGAATGAGATGTTTTCTACCATGTTTGCACTTAGGGAGTGAATGTTAGGAATATCATATTTTATTGCTTACTTTATATGTTTGTATGGGTAGTTAAATATATGTAATTGTGTGAGAATAATTTGAGTTGCATCTAAGCTATAACACTCAGTAGAAGATAGGCTTGTGGGGCAATCTTTAGGGATAAGAGGAATCTTAGAATAGATTTAAGGGATTGTATATTATGATTATATACTTATTTTAATATAATAAAGAAAGTATAATTATGTGAGTCTTGAGATAAATAAATATCTTGAATGAATTGAATAATATTGAATAATATTTTTTGTAGTTAAATTCTTTTCAAAGATATACCAAAACATTTACCTCCATATTTTGGGTTCAAGTTCAATTTTCTCTTCTCGATTCTTCACCTTTTGCTTTATTATCACACACATCCCCATAATTCTTGAATTAAATACTCCATGTTATCTAGAATAGGCACCATGGAATTTTTCATGACCACTATTTTAATCATGATAAGTAGTCACTGCATAAATTTCCCTGGGATACCTCTTACAAACAAATCTTGTGCAGCTATAAACATGATATACCCTTACATGGAAATATCAGTAATATATTTGACAATGTTATTCTTTAGCTAATGATATATTGTGCACATCCAATAGATATCCATATTTTATAATTATTTTATCTTTCCTTTAGTCCAAACAAAGTCCTATGTTTCTCTCAGCTTGAGTCAATAATACTCAATTCTCAAAAACTATGAAGCTAACAGCCAAAAACTTTGCACCAAAATATTTTATATATCTCACCATGTATATACCCACTTATAAATTTTATCACAGAGATTCCTATCCTTTTTTCCTTCTCTTCTATGAAATTATGGATTTTGTCATCCATCCATCACTCCAAATCTCTTTGTATAGATAACCATATCAACATGTTTTAATGTTCCATGCTCACTACACCATTGTTAGTACATGTTCTTGAAAAACAATCAAAACATGCTAATTGGGATTTTTAAGTGAATTATAGTACAAAATATACATAAATAAATTACTAAAATAGATTAAAGTTAAACCAGGTGTAGGATTGTATAGGAATTAACATGATTTGTAGCCTTAATTTATCTAAAACCTTTAGTATTAAATTATAATTAACATACTATAGGAAAATAAACAATAGTTGCCTAAAAAAATAAGTGTAGACACAAATAAGACCATTATAAAATCTCTATATTGATCTCTATATTTTAAAACCATTTTTTGATACAAGTGATCACTATTTATAAAGCTTACAATGGATTTGTCACTTCATGTTCCATCCTTTCACTACAAAAAAAAGAAAGTTTCTTCACATTTATAGAATTTTGATGTGCATTTAGGTGTTGAATAGATACAAGAATATATAAAATGTAAAAAATAGTGAAATTCATACATGTCATAAAATTATAATCTGTAATTTTATAACTTTATTTTACTACTAATATGTGTTGAGATTAAAATATAAAGATCAAATACTATTTAGTATAGTATAAAATGAAGAGTATCATAATACATAATAATAAGGAATTGTACAAAAATATAAAACAAACAACAAAACTTAATATTATTTGAAACCTAAAGGAGAAATATAATTGAATCTTGGAAACACTAAATGACTCATAAAACTATAATACCTCCATTAAATTGGTGCAGCTACTCATTCCCATGGTTGAGATGCCAAGGGATATAATTTGTTTATACAATAACTTATTTTCTCAATTTCTTTCCTTCCATACTTTATCATCTTCATTCTTTTATAAGCTAAAAATGGCTTTTCCACTTCTGTGACTTTTTTACTTCTTTTCAATACATACACATTATTCTCTTATTTTTCACAAATAATATAATGTAAAACCCTATGCATATGCTAACATTCACCTAGATGAATATAGGTGTATTTTCTTAAGAAACTTAGATGAAAGGCCATATATTTTCAAGTGTTTACAATTTTGATTCATTAATATGCATTTGAGGTAGTTGATTAAACTCTGCTTCTCATGTTGTAACTTTTACAACTAGCTACTACCGTTAACCTCTCATTTCTGAACTTTTACAAATAACTACTTATACAACCTACAAATACATCTCTAATTTTAAAAATTAGTAACCATTTTCACTTTGTTTATACCTCTATTTTCATCATTATATAGACATTACACTTCAAAAATATTATTTCTTGCTTGATCAACCATTTTATCAGCTTGGTATGTTTTTTAATCAAAGAGATGTGTTGCTCCTTGAAGCATCAGCATAACATAGGTAATATAGTTCTTAAAATTAACATCAATAGAAAAATTAATGTCTCTAAATCCATCACAAAAATAAATAATATCTATACACCACCCTCCCATAATGTAACCATGGCTGAAGCAAGATAAATTTAAGTGTTAAATACAATAGAGAGACTACCTGTAGTACATCTCCACAAAAAAAATCATGTCTCAATGTTATATCTTTCACCCATCCTTGATTCTATATGATCCACATATCCTCCATATAATAATTCTCTTCTATTCTATTATATTCTCTTGGTATACTTATTTGTTACATTGTCTAGCTCGAGTAGAACCTCGAGTGCTCGATAGGAATATGATAACATTTTTCTTTACTTTCATGATTCATATTTACATGTAAATACATAGGAATGGAAAATATTCATCCTTAAGTGCCTTTGTCATGGTGGATATACTTGGTCATTCTAGCCTTGAATACATTGATCTATAGGAAGCATTCGAAGAAGTTTTTTATGGTCAAATACAATACATAATCGAGCTTCTATTGGTCCTTGTCAAGGAGGCCATACATTTTCATGTTCCACAAGGCCATACATTTGCATGTTCCACAATAGTTCCTCCCCTTTGAATATACTCTAAGGTTTATTCTCGTCAAAATTTAAGAGAATTTTGGTCATATTGGCTATGAAACATAAACCTTTTGACCAAGGTAGAAATGGAACAAATTTTACAGGAGACAAGGATAGAGTAATGCCTTTTAGTGTAAATACAATGTAACAACATTTGACCAAAGACAGACCCAATTAATCTTTCCCTATAATAAAAATTGAAAACTAACGTAGGTTTAGGGGAATATCACTACTCCTTTTGATATACTTGCTTTTGAGAGGATAAAGTTCAAGATTCTTTAAAAGTAATTTATTAATGCAGGTTATTAGGAGGGTTTTTACACCGCCCCCCCCCCCCTCAAAATTTCATATAAAAAATGTATCTTCAAGATCTGTTACTTTTGCTTCAGTGATAATTCCACAATAAATAAGCTTCTAACTAAATTTTTGGTTGGCCAACTAGTTGGTCCTAATATACCTTGCAGTACATGGGTGATTTATAATGATCCATTAATTGGATGCAATACCATTTGGATTATTACTAAAAGGTCTTATACTTTTCATAACATCTTCATCCATAAATTTCTTAGTGAATTCAGATGTCTAAATCATGCAAACTCTAGGAATCCTTTTGACTTGTCAAGCTAACTGCTTAGCCATTGTCTAATCAAAAGGTCTACCAAATTTATATACCCCACTAAATAAGTAGGGTTGGTACGATGTTGGGAGATGAAGATCTAGTTCAATGAACCCTTGATAACTTGTGAGGAGGCTATAAACTCCCACTCATAAGTCAAAAATAAAAAGGAATGTACTGTTATTTTGATTTGTAGGATCCCACTATAGGCAAACAAAGAACATATCAAGAAAATATTTAGGATTTAATACAATTATAATATTTCCATTTCTGAGTCACCCAAAAAAGGAGAGCATACATGTAAAATATCCCCATAATACACTCAATAAGTAATAAATGATAAAGACTAATTACATGAAATGAGAAAATTTTGACTAACAAGCAAGTACTCCTTTGAAACTCAAAATGAAATATGTATTCAAAATATGATTTGTTTGATATAGATCTCTTCCCTTTTAAAACTTGAAAGAAAACAAGGTAAGTATTTTTTCTTAGGGGTCTTTTACAAGCGAAGGAGATTGATTTTGTTAGTTATTTTCAACTCTCATATTTTCACACAAAAACATTTTCATTAAAACATAGAGCAATTTCACTAAAGAACATACCTGCATAGAACATAGACAGAAGACAAAAAAATGGATAGAAATGGTTTTGCTACTTAATAAAGTAATTTCACTTATTAACAACATAATTTCGCTAAATATAATTCAAATTCTTTAATATGACAAACAATTTCACCAAATATATAAATAATTTTGTTGAAGGATAAACCTGCATAGAGAAGAAAAAAGACAGAGATAATTTCATCGATTGACATGGTAATTTCATCAATTATTAAAATAATTTTGCTAAATAAATAATCATTTTTTTAATTAACAAAGAACAAACCTATATTATTTTACCAAAATGTAGAAAAAATTCACTAAAGAAAAGACTTGCACAAAAGATAGAGAATAGATTAGAAATGATAGAGATGGTTTCACTAATTAGCAAAAAAAATTAGAGATAATTTTGTTATTTTTGGGAATGAATTCATTGATTAAAAAATAAAATATAATATGGAAATTTGAACATAAAAGTGCCAAAATATCGATATTCTCCACAAATCAAAATTAGTTTAAAGGTTTGGGTTGCAACATCCCATCGGGCATGCCAAATGTGTCCTTAGAATGCATATCTTCAATAATTTCACAAAAGTTTGGTTAAGACAATCAAAGTGATAACAAATATTAAATAACACACCTAGGACCTTGGAACTCAACAAAATACCAAAGAGACTACAAATTGTATAAACACTCACACCATGTAAACCTCCTTTGTATATTGATCATTAATGAGTTGTGGCTTGGATGTAGATTTTAGATGGTCTTTATCAATGCAAATTTGAATTTAAACATCTCCATAAAAGTTATGGATCATGAAGACTTTGATCAAAGAGTGTAGGTTGATGAACAATTTAGCTCGATAAAATGTTAGGGCTTCATTATATCACTTGAACATGACATTAGTGATGTGAATGATCTTATTTATAACAAAACCAAATTTATGAATACCCTTCATCTTGAAGTCAAGATGAATGGTTACCAAAGGGTCCTCAAGTGTGAAAATGTATCAAGCACATGGATCAATAATGTAAGTCCTTCATCTTAATAAAGATGAAGGGTAAAGTATGACCTTTACAAATATCAAATATGAATGACAATGAGCCCTTCATCTCAATCAGGATGAAGGGTGGAGGATGCTCTTTGTAACTTAAAAAGATGAATGAAAATAATATTTTCATCTCAATCAAGATAATGGGTGGACCATCCTCTCCAAGCATGCACATGGATATTAAAGGTGATCCCTTCATCTTGTTTCAGGATGAAGGGTGGAGAATAATCCCACTTTATTATTAATTTTTTTTATAATTTTTGTACTCTTAAAGGTATGTCCTTAGGATCTCAATATTTCATTTTGCATGAAGATGCCCACTTGGGGAGGGGGAAGAATAATATTAGTAATTAGATGAAATAAATTAATTAAATGGTTCAAAATACATATTTAATTAATACAATGTAAGGAATTGATCATTAGACTAGAAATGAGATAGAGGAAGTAACTGAAGAAAGAAAGATAATTGATCAGAGATGATAATTAAATAGTGAAGAATACATTGATCAGAGAGATTGATAGTTGAATAGAGAAGTGATCAAGGAAAAGATAATTGCATAGATAAATGATCAAGGAATAAGTAATTGAACAAAGAAATGATCAAAATGTATGAAATTATGGGAATTCATCCCCTTGTGTAATTTAGCATAGACGTGATAAAATTGGAGTTTCTATAGTAACTACTCCCTCATGCCTCATGTTGCATGTAATTTATCCATAATATGTGCATCAATGGATCTAGTACTACCCTTTGACACTATTTTTTATTATATGTTTTGTATAACTTGGGCTACTTGATACATCAAACCCTTTTCTTTCATAGGATCAATATAGTTATCATGTTAGACCTTTATGATTCTTTAATCTTGTGGCATTTATAAGGGATGCAATCCCTACTCTACATATTGATATCACGTAATTACTTGCATGAACGTAAGATCATTGGGGTGTGAATTTATCATATTTGCATTTTGCACAAGCTTATCTTTTTTCTATTTTTCTAATAATGGATAATCTATAGTGTGTGTTGTCATGAAACTCTACAATAAATGTAATACATCTACCTTTGAGGATTAGTTGCAAAAATATGTGTGAAGTGGTTATATTCTCCATGTAAATAATAGAAATCAATTGACACCCCTGTCATTCATCTTATATGTGATTCCCTTTTATATAAGCCATAAAGCCCTCTTCTCTTTTACCCTTATTTTTTTAAAAACCCTAAAAAAAATCAAACTATATGAAATCAGAATTACATGATGCGCATGAATCAATCATGGATCGGATAAGATAGATCACACATACACTTCCAATTGGGGAACACACATGTTAAGCAGGAACATGACCAATATGAGGATCTGTTATGCTCGATTAGGGGATCACTTGTATCATTTATCATAACACATCATGTTAGGTAGGGTTCCAAAGCCTACATTTTAACACAATCGCACAACCTTAAAATATTTCTATGGTTTCTATATTCACTTATGATAATAAACAAGAAATTAAACTAATCTAATAATAATAAAAGTAAACTAATCTAGTTCTCACCAAAGCTTGTGGCACAAAGTAAGGGGGTTAGATGCAAAGTTATCAAATACATGTATAGGGAACTTCAAAATAAATATGAGTAACACCCTAATACATAGAATATGATGAGTAATATTATTTGAGCCAACACTTATGGTACTTCTATCTACTAAAAGAGAGGAAAACAAAGTTAAAATATACTTACCTAATTGTGACTCTGTCATGACTCGGTCTCTCCTTTATCCAATGGGGCTTCACAAGAGGTTGTGGTTCATAAGGATCACTTTTTTAGGCCAAAGCATCCAAGACCTATCCACAAGAATAAGATTATTCAAATAATAAACCTAGGCTAAGACTCCTTAGGTAGAATGGTAGAAGAGTAGTTTTTACAGAAGCACGAGTGAATAATAACTCTTGATTGCTTGTATTATGTAAATGACCAAAATGACCTTGTATATATAGGAGTATCTGACCCAAAAATCACTCAAACATGTCAGCTATGCTAGGTTGATCAGGTTGACCTAGCACATTATCGAGATAATGCCTGAAGTTGTGCTAGTTCAGCCAAATGGAAACGAGGCCTAAAGAGCTAAAGTGACCCTAGACTATGCTAGGTCGACCAAGTGGACCTAGTTTTCATGAACAGGTAAAAAGGGTACTAAGCAAGGGAAAGAAGGATAAAAAGAGGAAAATACTAGAGGAATGTGCAAGAAAGGAGAGATAGCTTAGGGAAAGGTTTTAAAAGCTGAATGGATAGGGAATAATATGGCAATAAGGGACAACAATCCTATGAAGCACCAAAGGTCTACCCACCCCTTTCTTGATGCACCCCTTAAGGCATGCACTTAGAGAGATTGAGTCGTGATAAGTTTTTGTAAGATGTAAATCATCAGTAATTGATAAAAATATGAAAATATTGTGTGTATACATATGCCCCACTCGAAGCTCATCACATGTCACTAAGTTATAATAGGGGATGGTGATTCAAGAAAGAACATAAGGACACACACAATGATGATGCTAAAAAAATTTGTAGTATTTTAAAAAGCATAAAATAACTAAAATCAAATGATAGAAAAGGAAACTAACTAAAAATTAAATAACTGAAAAGTAAATGATGTGCACCTTGACTTACCTTTATTGTAGGCTATTTGCCAGTTGTGTTTTAGTTTTGATTGTGGATGGTGCAAAGACTACTTTGAAAAAACCCATAAACACAAAAATAAGGAGCAAAAATAAACAAACGCAAGAAAAGCCAAGATAATTGGTGCTATGTAGATGGGATGTACTTGGGAATTTGGAAATGTGGGTGATAAGTGTTATTTTAGACCAAATGACCAAGTCAAACAAGAGTAAATTGGGTAACCAAAAAACTAAGGCTACTAAAGACTGAAACACTCAAAACAAGTAAACCTCAAGTAAGAAAAGGCAAACTCACCAAATCAAATCAAGGATTCATGTCAAAAAAGATGGTAAAAAGAGCATTGGTAAAACAACATTGATGAGTGAGCAGTAACAATCCACATCTCAATCATCAATGGAAAAAGGGGATGCATAAAAGGTAAAACAACATGGTTGGGTGAGCAATAACAATCCACATCTCATCCAACAATGGAAAAAGGGTGTGAACTTAGGTGTCCACAATAGCAGGGTATCAAAACAAGTGGTACATGGTAAAAGTAATGTAAAACAAGTGTATAAATGTAAAGTTTATGATGTAAAAGAAAAAGGTGATCCATAGTAACTTAAACATATGGGTTTATGTCTAAAGATAGATTAAAAAAATAAAACAAAGTAATGTTAGCATGTTTTTAATAAATGAAGAAAAAATAATTTAAAGAAGAGGGAAAATACATTTGGAATCACAATTTGTCTTTCAAGGGGGGAAATGAAATTGTGTGGAGGGGAGAATGAATGAAAAGACAAGGTAGAAGAAATATTTATCGAAGTCAAGACACTCAAATTTCGTTTACTAAAACAAGAGTATTATCGACCTTAAGGACTGTAAATAACTTCTCTTAGCTACACAAGTCTTAGGTCAGCAAATGGAGTATATAGATCATCCCATGAAGGTTATATGCATGAAATTTAAAATGGACCTACCTTCCCAAAATGTGTTCCCTGCTCTTCAAGATCCATTGGTCTAATACAAATATTGGGTACTTACATGATAATGTAGGTAGTACTATAGATTTTTTTTTAATCCCTTATTCCAATCTATTGGCCTACTACACCCCAAAGGACTTTGGCTCTATGTGAATCTGACTGTGGAGTTTGATATTTGATTAGAGATAGGAGATGTGTTTGTAATCATATCTTTTGGTGTGATTAGACTCTTAAGATTTGTGTGTTACCTTTTAGATATCATTGCCTTTTATTTTTAAATGATTATCTTTTAACTTTCATTTTTTTATTTTTTTTTGTATATTCCTCTTCCATATGGATTTGGAAGACCAAACATGGGTGATAAAGATTAATTTCATTTGAAAACTTTGAGATAAGGGTGATAAGAGATAAAATCAAAGAGCATAGGGTCTAAGAGTCTCATAAATCTAGGTGAAATAAAAGTGTTATCTTGATTTTAACCTTGTTTTATCCAAATGTGGAGGTGAAAGAAAGGGGGAAATCAAGAGAAAAATGACACATGGAACAAATTTTAATTTCTTCAAATTGTGAAAAATGTCACAAAGGTAAAAAAATAATACAATGATAGCAAAGGTGTGATTCCTTATCATAAGACTGTGGGAAGTGAAGTAAAACATGCTAACATAGATTGTTTACAGATTCCATCTAGCAAAAGAAGCAAAAGATAGTGTCTAAATAACAAGGATCACAAAGAACATGAAAGGAATGGTAATTTTATGAGGAGGTCTAGGTTTTATCCATGGTCTTACCAAGAAACTCACAAAAGGACAACCTAAGGGGTGTCAATAAGTAAAAATTGATGGAGCCTTTCTATAAAGCACCTCACAAAAAAAGACCCAAAGGATGCCAAAACAACATTGGCAAGTAGCAAAAGAATGAAAAGGAATAAATGAGAAAGAAAAAAGAATGGTAATTTTATTAGGAGGGTCAGGTTTT